>JALIZH010005659.1:0-56462 GCA_030522465.1 Rhipicephalus appendiculatus | reverse complement strand
CTTGAATGTATGACTGCCTGCCCTCAGAGTAAGTACACTCTTAAAATATAAATTTAACTATATGTTTAGGAAGTGGTGCTAGGAAGGAACACATATCACTTCTCTTATTTTTATCTTCCGAATATTACAATCCTGAAAATTGCACGAACGTTAAGTATGGCTAGGTTGTGTGAACGCATATGTTAAATACATTAGGCGCACGTTATTCTTCGTAGAAGTACAATTTGGGGAACATGATTTTTCTAAAGCATAAATGTAACTCTGTAACAGCTGGTACTCTTTTTTTCAAGTAAGTGTCCCATATCGCCACTCCGTATGACGCATACTGTGACATGGATATTGTGCTTGAACATTGTCTGTTATATGAATCTAGAAAGGCCCGCATTTAACCGCCGCATATGCGTGTAAAACGTAGGCACAGTGTAGCCAAGTTAAGTGAGGTGTTCAATGTATATAATAATTGCATTTCAAATTGATCATAAAAAGAATATACTATTAGTCACACATGTTTGCCAGACGCCCGCTCAGATAAAAAAAAGGCATGTTCTACTGATGCTGTACGCCGTCGCCACAGACAGTAGTCAGTCTGTCAACAAACTTTATTGAGGTCCTAAGCGACAACAGAGTAGTAGTTGCTGGACGCGCCCACGTTGCCTCTTATAATACACAAGAGGACTGGGAGGAAGGCCTCAAATGCGGTGATCCCCAGGAACAACTAAGGGCTGTCCAAAGGGCCCGTGAACGGGACGAGGACCATGACAGCAACATGTGCCTTTAATACAGTGTAATGCTTGTGCAAGTGTCTCAGTGTTGTGTATGTCTCCATTGCCGCAGAAAAACGCAAATCTTACGATATAAGTTGTTACTTATTAAAATATTTCATACGGTAGCGGGCGTAAACAGGTTAAGTTACTGCATTTCACATTATTTTACAGAAGTGACTGTTAATTCTTGTCTACTTTAGAATCGTCATGGTGTGATTAAAAGGGTCTCCTTTAAGTAGTTTCAAAATAACAAAAACGTGAAAGATGAAGGTTACATTATTTTGAAGTTTCTAATACCTATTTATTGAAATCTAAATCATAAGCTATGGTCGGACTATTCAGTTAGTTGATACAAAAAAGTCACAGTTTCGCCGCAGGTGGGAAGCAATGAATGCGATAGCGAAAAAATTCCAAAATAGCGCGAAGAACAGCAACCAGCTCGAAACTTGCAGTGCGCTGCTCAAGCACTGCACGAAAAGAACACACGAGAGAAAACTGACAACTGGCACAGCTCTACACTTCCAGCGCTCTGCTCGAGCACAAACAAAGACGCACGAAGCGAACGCGCTGGTAAAGAGGACGAGTGTGAACTAAGAACTGTCACAGTTGTTACTTTCTACTCTTTGAGCAGCGCTCTGAAAGGGTCGACAATGCACAACAAACTGCTGAAAAAGAACGACTTTTTTGGGCGAGTTGGTTGAATTGCATGTTAATAGGGGTTGCAGCGCAAGCACGAATGTGCTGAAGGAAAAGCGTAACGGAAGACAAGGCGAGGAAGGCAGCGCTCGTGTTGTCCCTCTTTGCTTTCCGCTCCATTTCTAACTCGCAGCTTATTTCTTTCTCAAATGCGCCCGCTGCAGTGAGTGAAGTAATGTTGATGTGCTGTGCAACTTCAACACAAACTTTGCCGTGAAAGCACAAGGCGTACAAACGACCCCAACGAGATGTGAGTTATGTTTCACCTCACGAAACCCACCAGGCCGATCATTTGTGGAACGCTCCCCAAATTGCAAATCGGCACTCAGCCATGCAAACCCGTTAGGGCTATTAAGGGATATTAAAACTGTACAGCGCCATCTGTCGACGATCCCGTAAGCTCGATCCGCCATGTCTTGTAGAGCACGAAAACGAAACCAGTCGCATATCGCAGCCTTTACGATGCAAGTTACGGATTGTTTATCTTCGTTCTTTGATGGCTTCCCAATTTTTCGTGCGCTGTTCAGGTAACAAGGGAGCCCTGACAATGCGGGGAACGAGGTAGGACTAATTTTAATTGAATTTGTCAGTTACACGAACGAAAAAAAAACAAGATACCGACGAGCACTTCTTTGGTCGACAAGATCGGCACCTTCGGAAGTGACCGGTGCACGCAAAAGCGCTCTGGAATCTCAGTTGTTATTTCTCCGTGCAATTTAAGTTCATTTAATTGCACGACTACAACATGGCTAGACTTAGAGAACAATATATTACAATAAATGCATATTAAAACTGACGGCCGACATCGCAGACGCGCGAGAGAGCGTGACTGATCAACAGAGCTTGTCGGTGTAGCAGATCGACGAAAGCAAGGACTTACGTATTTACACGTACATAAGCAGTGTCACATATGCTGCTGTGCGCGTCCGCGGTAAATCCGTGCCGCCACGCAAGACCCGATCGTGAAGATTGACACAGCCACCGCTTCGCAAGGCAGTGTGCGCTCACCTTGTGTGCGCCGAAGTACAGTTGTCAGCAAGCTTAACACGAACGCTCCGCAGCGTGTCCTGAGTCCTGACACAGTTTCATTGACGCTATAGCGGAGCGTAGCTTTGGTTTCTTTTGCCGAGATGTTACCCATGCATGGTGACATACTATCCAAGCATACCAAAGGTATTATCTCGGCAACAGCGCCCAGCGTTTCCTGGCTGGCATCAGTCAAACTAATCCCGTTCACGTGTAGGGGCGTTCGTGTTAAGCTTACTGACGATTGCACACAGTCCGCGAAGCGGTGCGCCTCGTACAGCTGCCGTTCGGATGAGTTTTGAAGCGCGCAGAGCTCCGATATTGCGTTCTCGTCGATCTGTGGCAGCACAGTGAGGTTCACTGACCGTTCGGCGCTAGATGACGAAAGCAAAAGCTGTATTTTCTTGGTCCGAAAGCTGCGCCAGTGACAGCGGCTCAGCCTCACCCTGGCCTCTCCTTATAGAGCCGCTAGCAGGCGATTCCGCGGCGGTGCCCAACAAAAAATGGCGGACGCGCCCACTGTTGCGAGAGCAAAAATGGCAGACGCGCCCAGTGTTGCCAGAGCACTAAGCATTCTGAATATCCTCTACTGTCACCAGTAAAGGCATTTCTGGGTGCAGATTGCGGTATTTGATGAACAAAAATGCTTCAGGACGCTTATTACACAATTTCAATATACAGGGTGTTTTTTTTAAGCAATACAAATTTTTCCTGAAAAAGCTATAATAGTAACTGAGCGGGATGTGAGCGCATTTTATATCTTTCTCTTGCAGAGCCTGGAAAAAAAGGGAAAGGAAGAAAACGGGGCAACTGCAGATATTGGCTGCTGTATGGTGGACGCTGTCAACACAGCTGGATGGAATTCAGGAAAAACAAGCGAGGAATAAGGCGTCGACTGCTATTCTACACTGGCTGTAGGGCGGACTGGGGAATTTTATACGTATACGATTTTCTTCGAAAAAAAATGTCATGGTGAGTAAGGAGAGTGCATTCCTTTATCTGCATTGAAATCCAAGTTGTCTGAGAAATTCGTCTTAGTGCTATTTCCTGTGCGCGAGTAGTTTCTTCAAGATAAACTGCTGGTTAACTGTCTTATTATGAGTAACTGCCTTATTTATTATTTGTACTACAGCGCTTCCATTGACGCAAGAAATTTTTAATTAAAAGTCTGCGTGTTCTAATACGAATTTTAGTGATGAATAGTTACTAGGTTTGCTATTACGGGCACCTAGGGCTCCTAAGGAAAGGCATACTTTCTCCGCATGTTAAAGCAAAACATGGCTTTCATGTTTCGTTTTCATGAAATAGTTTATGTTTTGAAAGAAGAATTCTTAGTATTGGGTTATCATAAAAAGAAAGTTAGCCACGAATATTAACATAACCGGAGTCTGGTTTTATGTTTTGAAAGGTCAGAGGAGATTGAAACGAGCCATATGGATTTGCATACTTTTACTGCTATGCTCGTTGGCAATCATTGAGCGCTCGTGGGTACATAGTGACTTCTACTAAGTGGCTAACCACTTTACGCACGAGTGAAAGAAGATTCACAACGTTACTGTCCTCAAGCAGTAAAACGCGCGTAATTGGGTAACTGTGCTGCCGCTCGCCTGAGTGAAGCAAAAATATAAAAGTCAGAAAAAAAGGAAAGGCTTGTGATATTACACGAAACTGGGAAGAGATCCCTTGAAAATATGGCCTAACCTAAATAGAAATCAAGATCTTCCGTGTGCAGCATCATGCGTTTACAACTTCTTCCAGAAAACCAGTGGCATTAAAACAAAATATTCTATATCTAGTTACTGTTTTCAAAGTATATGACTTCGCAGAAAAGCGCGTTCCTGTGAATGTCACTGCGTACACGTAGCCACCGAGTTCACATATATTCAGGTGCCAGTGCCGATAAAAATACCTCTGATTCGGGCCATGCCGCCGAATTCTCTGTGATTTTCTATGTTGGAATATTGCCTTTGTCTTACTTTCAATGAGTTAATCAGGGTGTCATTCTCTATGGAATTTCCAAATCGTGTTATTGTTTTATGTGTTCAATGTAGGGATATTTAAACACTAACACTTTTGTATTTAGGTCATGCGCATGTTTCAAACGCGAATAATCTATACTCTGCTCGCGCGTGATTACTGTTGGCTTAGCTGCGTGACTTCATCGGTGAAAAGTTAGGCATCGTGTTACGCTCTGTGTAACACTCTACTGGGCGACAACTTGACATTGGAGCAAAGGCAATGGAGGCGGGGCTTCCACACATTCGCGTAGCTCCGCAAGAGATACGGCAGCTTCCGGCTGATTTCGCTTTCGTTCGCTCGCATTGAAAATGCGTTTAGAAAATTATATAGAGGAAAATGTGAATGGGAGAAACATTTGGATGGTTTACTGTGCATTTTAGTGCCGTATTACTAGTACATTGTTCTTGCGGCCGCATACTGACCGACTACGTAATGAACGCCATGTTTACTTCGGAAAACGGGCGTGGCGAAAAGGTGGTGCTGTCTGAGCAATGGAAAGAAAAGGAAGGCACTTTTGCACAGTGAACTACAGCCTTATTTTACCTAGGACTCTCCGCAGCTGTTTGCCTCTCATAATAAATAAAGCGGCATTTATTTCAGCAGGCAAAAAGAGAAGTTGTCGGTAAACTTAAATACTATATTTTGGCGCAGCAGCAGGCATGCACTTCGCTTCTGTAGCTTCCGCAGTGCTGTCAACAAAAGTCGTCGCGGAGTATAGAAGACGGCAACCGTCTGCACACTCGGTAATACATAAAGGCATGCAGTTGAGGACTAGACTTCTCGCATGAAATTACGAGCCACAGTGTCCCACAGGCATTAAATTACGTTGGTGCTCTGAGTCTATTTCACTGTTCCGCCGCCCTCCACTTTTCCCTAGAAGCATTCTGCACCACAGATGGTGCTGCAGAGTCTCTGAAGTCTCCAGTCATGATGCATTCAGCCAGTCGTAATTTGCGAAAATCGAGACGCATCTTGTAACAGCGAAAATTATTGGTGGCACCCAAAAGCCACTGACGACGCTCATACACGCTAGACGCGTAAACCAAACATAATATCAGCCCAGCCTCCATAAGCAGAAATGATTCTTCAAATAAGCAGCTTACAGTGGTTCAGCATGCTTCCGCAGCTATTGTATGCACGTGAACTACGAAACGTGGTGTTAGACGTCGTTGCCCTTTCCCTCAACTCTTCGACTGAGCTCCGCCGCCCTTTCTCAAAACCACGCCTCCTGTCTTCTCTCGAGCTTGAATCGCTGCCATCTGAGACTTTGCCCTAAAGACAATTGCGCTTCATTTTCTCGTCGCTCAACTCCATCTTCGCCACCTTCTTCCTCGTTAAGAAACCTTTTCTGTATGCTAATGTCTTAATCGGTGGTGCACCAGAAGAAGAAGGCAAGTTTACCATTCAGGAAGTACAAGAATCATGAAATAACGCTTAGAGGGAGTACGGTTCTTAAGCGCTATAGTAGTATATTAGGGAAAATAGAGGTGCATGAGGCCTCTCTATCCTTTTTTGGGTGTGTGCGCATAAAACCAACAGCTTGATCTCATTCCGGTATCCTTGTACAAAATTTCAAGTAGCATCACATAAAAATCTACGTAATACCGCAATAGATTCGCATAAATTATATTGCTGAAATGTATTGGGAAATAAGTCTACTTTAAACAAATGATTGTTCGCTGCAGTGTTGAGAATAAAATCTAGTGAATTCCAACCAAACTTCCAAGTCCTGTAAGTCAGTCGGATTATCATGCGACAATGCATTTGTTCAGTGAAACACAGACCTTATACAGTGTCCACATTAAATTAAAACACCAGAATATAACCAATAGTTATATATATTAAGATATTCTATAGGCGTGTTTATTTAAAACATCAATGAAAGCAAGACATTGCCAAAACATCCTACTGCGTCACTCGCTGCCGAGCCACTTGTCTGGTTTTTGTTTTGTGCCTATTAGAACCTCTTTTCTTCAACCCTCATCGTCATCCGCCTGATTGCGCCCACTGCAGGGCAAATACCTCACTTATTCCTTCTAGCACGAAATGTTGCCACAAAGTTGAAGCAACCTTTTCAGTGTTGCGGCAACGCTGTGTCAATATTTGGTGCTACGAGTCATATGTTCTGTCAATCAACCCTGTCCACTGCTTGTTGCTGCCGCCTTTTACCCGCAAACCTCCTAACATCATCTGCCCACCTGTTTTTCTGTCCCGCCCTCGCGTCTTTACCTTCTCTTGGAATCCAGTCTGTTGCGCTTAATGATCAGCGGTTATCTTACTTACGTGCTTCCTCGCAAGTAACAGGTAAACATATTTATTTTGGCGTAATAATAGTGAGCTAAGCCCTTTATTTCGGCTTCCTGAAGAGGAACAAAACTTATTCAGCAGTGCAGCTCGAGGCTATCATAGCGATGATCAAACATAATTCATTTTTTACTTTGAAGTACTACATACAACGCAAGCACGGCGCAGAAAACAGGCTGTCGTGTACAAGTTTCGCACATGCCTCTGTATAACAATTTTTCAAATTTTGACCTTCTTCAATGACCAAGGTTTTTCATCCTGTAAGATAATAATTAATGTTTTTTTCATTCTAGCTGTCAAGGTTCGTCCGAATGGAGAACAAGATTTGAACGAAGATAATGAATTGCCCGGAGAGACGCCTACCAAAGGACAGAGGCCTATTCCACCAGTTCAGGAATATCAAGCAAAGCTCCCTCAACAAACCATACAGTCGGTGAATGAGTGGGATAATCAGCAGATGTTGTAACGTAGAATAAACGGCCCATATTTTATTGCTGTTCCATTCTTGCGTTCTACCTTATGCCACGTAGGTCACTCCTCCTACAGTTGCCGCACGCATCGTTCACTTGAGGACAATGTATTTATTTTGCCATAGAATTTTATCCAAATATCAGGCTCTCATGCAATTTTATGAATTTTTTATACTTGTGCATACTGTATTGATAGTCCATAACCATTCACTTAAACTACACACCAATTATTCTTCTGTACGAGGACCCTCAATGGGCCTATTATATACCCAGAAGAAAATGATGGCTTACTGAAAGAAGATTCAATAAATAACAAGCGAAAGTATTTTTTAAAATATATTTTTCATAAGCAAACGAAATTATAACACTATTGGAAATAATAAAGACACAAGGATGGATTCATTGTACTCGTCGTAACAAACCACCCGCCACGGTGGTATTGTGTTTAGGGTACTCGACTTCCGACCTGAAGGTCACGGGATGAAATCGTGGCCACGGTGTCCGCATTCTCGAAGGTTCCAAGAATGCTTGAAGCCCGTTTACTTAGAGTTAGGTGCATGCTAAACAACGCCAAGTGGCCGAAATTTCCTCAACCCCCCCGGTGCGGCGTTTTTCATAATCATATTGGGCGCGTTAAGTTAGCGCGCTCTGAACTCCGAAGGAACACGCTCGAATGCGCTCGAGTGCGACGCCTTCGGAACTGCGCTTAACGGCGATTTCCGCTGACACCTTTCGGGGGGCGCGGAAATCGTTACATGGCGAATGTTACGTTGCTTGCATGGTAGGAACGAGTGGGACAGGAGAACGCACTTCATCGCAGCAGAGAGTCGGAAACACGTCATTCTTCCGGAAGCCGTAGCAGGGGTGAGCTCTCGAGCAGGCCCTTGTGCACCGTCTCAGAGTAGGAGCGCGTAGAGCGCGCTCCGTAATCACGCACCGGAAGTCGCTTTTTACCGTTAAGTTTACAAGAGCGCACGCCGCTGGCTAGAGTGCGCTCGAGCTCCTTAACTTAACGCGTCCATTGTAGTTCTGGGACGTTGAAGCACCAACAATCATTATTATTGTCACAACCACTTTTAGATGCGAAGCAGCTCTGACTAGCCTGTGTAACGCTGTCCCTCCGTGCGTCCGTACGAACGCGCCGCAACGCGCTCCCCTCGCCGCCGGTGTTGGAGCGGTGCCAAGTAGGTCACGCCGCAGCTGCGCGTTGACGTCACGCTCCCCTCGCAGTGCGCGCGGACGTCACTCTTTCCCTCGCCTGCCGCGCTCGCCGCAGCGCCCGCAGCTGCCGCCTGACGCGCGCCTAACGTACGCGTTGAAAATGACGGAGCGCGCGCGCCTCATGCTCTCTCCTGTGCAGCGCCGCGATGAGCGCCCGGACCGCTGCCGTGAAACGAGAGCGGCGACGTTCTTCCCGCTCAAGCTAATTATCTCCCCGCTGCTTCGCATCCACACATGGTTCCCTTTAGCGGGAGATGGAGAATTTTTTTTTATTTCTTCTGTGGGCTGTCTTGCATTTGGGCTCGTTATGCTGAGAGTTATGCTTCCCTAACTGCAAAGTAATATGGATGCTGCTCAACTTTCCGTGACCGCTCTCTCTTAAAAGCATCCGAAAATAACTCCGAATGACTTGACAAAATTGCCTCCCACAGCAGTGTTGCCAGATGCTATCGAGCAAACAAGCGATTACTCATCAAAAAAGAAGCCCAAAAGAAGCGGAAACATTTTCGATTGTTAAAAATATTTTTAATTATGATAAAGAAATGCTACTCAAATACCAAATGGGAGTTTAAACAATCACCTAACTGTCTTGTACAGCGAAAATATGCGCAAATATGAAAGAAAGCACATAGCTAATGTTTAACACTGACTCCAGGGTAGTCTGCATTCGGTTGAAGACACGTTTGCCAGCGCATGATTAACGTTACTCGTTGAATCTCCCAACGTACGTTTGACTTCAACAGTCAACCATAGGCGTGCGCACGAAAAGGTGGGAGTCACGGGAGCGGCCGCAACCCCCCCCCCCCCCCTGGTCGGCTAAAGGGGGGGGGGGAGGGGGGGGGCAAAATCTGCCCCACACATCGACTTAATAGGACGGGAGGCGCTGCAATGAACCTTCGCCCCCCCTTGATGGGGAACCCTGCGCACGCCTGTGCACTCAACTGCTCAAAGTCATCGACGAACACGCTATTAGTAAACGACAAACGCGCGTTGGTGAACGGGATGATCAATAACATAACTATATTTGCTGGAAATATGCAAATACCCCCCCCCCCCCCTTCAAAAAAAAAACGCGACAAGCGACTGCAAAATTCTACAAGCGACTCGGCGAAAAAAGAAGCCCAAATCCGCTTATTATAAGCGTAACTGGCAACTCTGTCCCACACTGTTAGACTGGTATAAGCAAGGCCAGTAACACGCCTGGAGATTTTCAATGCCTCATGCTTTTGAGACAGCATATATAGCATATAGACAGCATATATATATAGACTGAGGACGACGCAGCGAGCGATGGAAAGGAAAATGATAGGTGTAACCTTAAGAGACAGGAAGAGAGCAGAGTGGGTCAGGGAACAAACGGGGGTTAAGGATATCATAGTTGAAATCAAGAAGAAGAAATAGATATGGGCCGGCCACGTAGCACGTCAGCAGGATAACCGCTGGTCATTAAGGGTAACTGACTGAATTCCAAGAGATGGCAAACGCGTGAGGGGGAGACTGAAAATTAGGTGGGTAGATGAGATTAAGAAGTTTGCAGGTATAACGTGGCAGCAGAAAGCACAGGACCGGGTTGATTGGCGAAACATGCGAGAGGCCATTTGCCCTGCAGTGGGCGTAGACAGGCTGATGAATATGATGATGATGATGATATAGCCTTTCGTGTTTTGCTAACATCCAACTGTTCTTATCGCGGTACGTACACAGCTTCTCGGAAGACCATCACGTAATATACCCATGCCGCACAGCGCGGAACTAATGTCTGTAAATAAAACCACTTTCGTGATCATGTACAGGCGCTCTCAGAATAATTCGGAACGCCGGACACGCAGCCGCTCGCCTGCGGAGCGTGCCCGCAGAAAAGTAGTACGATGGTCTGCGCGTGCGCGGTCTCCCTAGCAAGCAAGCGTTGCTCCCTAGTGCACGTAGATTTGCGTTGCGTTGCTACAAAACGGTAGCCCTAGGTGCCCATTAGCGCTTTGATAAGGCGGGCTAGGGTGGTTGGTATTTGTGACAATCTGCGCATGCATCGCGTTGGAGCATAAGCCTTCGGTGCTTACATGCGTGCTCGTGTGCTAAGGTGTTTTCTTTCTTCTTTTGTTACGTTGGGCCGTATTTATCATTTCATCAGAATATTTACGCGAGGTGACTGACTAGCGCTGGCAAAGGGCGGCGTTTTCGTCTGATGCAACCATGAGCGTATCGGCGAAACGCAGTTACGTTTCGATTCTTTGTTTTGTATCGAAAAATAAACCGAATGTTCTTGCTCTATATATATATATATATATATATATATATATATATATATATATATATATATATATATATATATATATATATATATATATATGTTATGATGCTATTTGTTTTGCATTTAGCTTAGACAGACTATCGCTGACTAGCGTTGAAAACTACTTCTGAGCAAAGACAATGAATGTCTGTGGCAACAAACAATGACGCGCGATCTAAAGGTAAAAGATAAGGCAAGCGCCCAGATTTTGTAATTGATTGGTGCACAAATTATGCGAACTGCGAAATGTGGTGCGCGAATGAAAAACTCTGGAGTCATGCGGAGCTTAATAGAATACGCATGAAATCAGTCCTTCTGCAAGAAATTTGCTTGGACAAACATGCCACCTTATTTCATTTTGTAAAATGTTTTATTGCCGATATCGCAGACACACCTGTAAGGGGAGTAGTCATGTAATAGTACAAATTGTCCTCGTGTAATTAAGCGAGTAGAAACACGGATCGGGAGATAATTAAAGCAAGAACTAATACTTCGCAAAACAGAATAACGCGTAGTTTAAAGAAGGCAGGGCTGCCGTTGTAGCCATGCCGCTTTACTTGCAGGTAGTCTCCCAGAATGGCTGCAGATAATCGCGAGAACACGCCAAAAGGAATCGACAAGTCTTCATACTTACGGAGCGTGGCATGCTCATTGTCGTATCGCTGAAGAGCACCTAGCGCTACCCTTTTTGAGCAAGACAACGCCAATCTAGATGCACTAGGGAGATAAACTTGCTCGCTAGGTAGACCGCGCATGCGCAGACCTTGCCTGTATTTATCCGCCGGTGCACTTCGCCAGCGAGTGGCTGCGTGTTCGGCGTTCCAAATTATTCTGAGAGCGCCTGTACACTGCTTATCATGTGCTCTAAGAAAACGACTGTAGACGCTGTACGTGTAACACCATTCAGCAGATATTACTTCAGCTGAAGCGGCGCTTCAAAAGAAATATTAAGGCAGCTTCGCACTAGGAGTGCCACGACTAAAGAAAGTGCGGGGCTCGGCAGCCTTCTTTGTTTCTCTTCAGATTTCTCTTTCTTTCCTCCTCCCTTTCTTTTTTTATCTTCTTTTCCGTCTTTTTTGTCTTTCTATTTATTTCTGTTTATTTATTTCGCTCTCTCGATATATTTCTTTGTTTTTTTCGCGCTTTCTATTGTTATATCGGTAACAATTATATGGACAGTCTCGACGGGTGTTTGCCGTCGCCGTTGCCGTCGCCATCATGTCCCGTATAAATTTCAAATTGATAAGATCTCCCAGAGTATCGTGCGTTAATAGGGTAATAGGGTAATAGCGCGCGAGCACGGGTGATGAGCGCGGCTGAAGCAGAGATCAAACAAGCCGGCCCATCTCCACCGCTCCGAGGCGCATGTGATAAGATGCCGCCGCCTGTTAGACCAGCCGTTGAATGCTCAGCGATTTTGATCCGTAAAATACATTGTGGGAGACGCAGAAAATGCTAGAGCATCAATGAAATGGCAGACGCGTCATGCTAAAGTTTGAACCGGAGATATATATAGAAAGTAACATGAGAGTACGCTCCAACGAAGAGCTATCATGACGAGAACGTAGAACAATGGCTTAAGGATACAGAATTAGCAATGCGAAAGGAACGGTCCTAATACACTGTCGTCATAAGAAACTTCAATGCCAAAGTAGGAAGAAAAGTGAAAGCGAAATAAGCAATCCGACGGTTATAATATAGAGTCTGGGAATAATAGAGGAAAATCTAGGTTGAATTCTCAGAACGAACGCGTCTCCGCACAATGAAGCGCACAATGAACAACTTTTTTAGAAAGCATTGACATAAGAGTTGGACAGGGAAAATACTTTATGAAAACACAACGAACGAAATAGAATTCAGAATGCCCAAGGATACAAATATAATACTGGACATATAATTACTAGATAAGGTAAAAACCGGAGCGATGGGTTGCAGAGGACTGAGATCACACACAGCCTTAAGAGAGCAAGAAAAGAATTATTCGCTACAAAGCAGGCAAACTTATGGGTAATCAGGTTAAAACCAGATCGTTGTTTGTGCGGTGTGGTATTTAATGCATGCGTGTGTGCATGTGTGCGTGAATGATGAAGTGATATGCCCCACCTTGGCGCTTTAGTCTGAATAGAGGATGGCAATTGAGAACAAGTAAAATACAATGCAAACACAAAAAATGAACACATACATGATGCGAACGAAGCCTTTCTCGAAGCAATTTCTTTCAGAGCATTTTGATTTAGAGTTAGAGCACAAAGGCAAGAAATAAGCCAGCTCTCTCATTATACAGAAGACTGCATGAAATACGTCAACAGGTTAACGTAACTACATCGAGAGAAAAACCAAATTAATCCAGAGGACGAATAGACACGTAAAGATTGGGGGCCGATAATTGTCCTTTAAATTGTAGTTTAGTAATAATCACGAAAATTGAATTAAATTATAGTGGAAAAAATTCACAGTTCCTGTAAATGATCCCGTGGGCAGAAAAAATGAATTTTTTGTCCACTTCAAGGCCGTGCAGTTTACGTCATTATTTCAACATTACAGTTAAAAAGGCAACAGTTGATGGCCCCCCTCTGCTTTCCTTGTCCTTTTCGCATGTTTGCGAGTACTGTGTGAATAATCGTCAACACCAATATCTCACACAATCAGTGCCCTACGTAGTACGTTTTGATATTGTATATATGGAAGATGAGTTACAAGTGGTTACACTCATGTAAGGACAATTTTATTGAAAGACAACACTCGCTCGATATTAGGGGCGAAGCTCCTTAGGGTCTGGGTCTGTCCCTCCTCTGTAGTAGTAGTTGTAGTTGGTAGGTAGCCACGTATAGTGGAATGTACCCGCTCCACGTGATAAAGATGACAATGACGCAGTATAGTGGAATGTACCCACTACACATGATAACGATGAAGTATAAGCGCGTTCCAGTATAGTGGAATGTACCCACTATACGTGATAACGATGACGATGACGCCGATGACCATGAAGTGGGTTCACTTTCCAACATTTTAGGGGCGAAGCTCCTTAGGGTGTGGGTCTGTCCCTCCTCTGCAGTAGTAGTAGTAGTAGTAGTAGTAGTAGGTAGGTAGCCACGTATAGTGGAATGTACCCACTACACGTGATAACGATGAAGTATAAGCGCGTTCCAGTATAGTGGAATGTACCCACTACACGTGATAACGATGACGATGACACTGATGACCATGAAGTATAAGCGCGTTCCAGGCCACACATTCTATTACTGCCATGGATGAAAAAGATCGAGCTTCGCCCACTCATAATCATTCATTTCGTAGATATGACGTGATTTTTTAATAAAAAAAGTACTCTTTTTCCGGCAACAACTCTACCTATTTTACATCAAATAAATGCAGGCGTACTCAACTTACTAGAATTCAATTTATTTATTTGCAATTCGAAATTACCTTTGGCTGAAAGACCAAAGAAAGGGAAAATACTTGTGTTTTGTTTCTAGCTTTTGCTTCCTGAAACTGGCATTGTTATTCAATTACAGGTGTTCTTAAAACCACTTCGCTTTTATTTGGCTACAAAATCGGACAAAAATTATATGGCATGGCTACATCGGGCTAATATTAGCGACAGTTATGGCTCTTTTTTAGACTAAGGAGCCCTGGCGTTCGCTATTCTGCGTTTGCCTTTTATCCATCCATTCTGTTAATTAGTCAATTCGCACTATCAGTTTAGCTTTTGAGAAACTAACTCATTCTAGCATTTTCAGGAACTACTTATTCATCAGTCAAAGAAAATATTGGGTATTTCTACTCCAGTGGGTGATTCTGCGTCACATTATGCATAAACTATTTACAGTAGTATGTTTGAGAAACTAACCCATTCGAAAATTTTCAGTTACTAAGTAACCAATGGTCAAAGAAAATATCGGACAAATTCTACAGCAGGAGGCGATTCCGCGTCACATTATGCATAAACTATTTACAGTAGTATGTTTGAGAAACTAACCCATTCGAAAATTTTCAGTTACTAAGTAACCAATGGTTAAAGAAAATATCGGACAAATTCTACAGCAGGAGGCGATTCCGCGTCACATTATGCATAAACTATTTACAGTAGTATGTTTGAGAAACTAACCCATTCGAAAATTTTCAGTTACTAAGTAACCAATGGTCAAAGAAAATATCGGACAAATTCTACAGCAGGAGGCGATTCCGCGTCACATTATGCATAAACTATTTACAGTAGTATGTTTGAGAAACTAACCCATTCGAAAATTTTCAGTTACTAAGTAACCAATGGTCAAAGAAAATATCGGACAAATTCTACAGCAGGAGGCGATTCCGCGTCACATTATGCATAAACTATTTACAGTAGTATGTTTGAGAAACTAACCCATTCGAAAATTTTCAGTTACTAAGTAACCAATGGTCAAAGAAAATATCGGACAAATTCTACAGCAGGAGGCGATTCCGCGTCACATTATGCATAAACTATTTACAGTAGTATGTTTGAGAAACTAACCCATTCGAAAATTTTCAGTTACTAAGTAACCAATGGTCAAAGAAAATATCGGACAAATTCTACAGCAGGAGGCGATTCCGCGTCACATTATGCATAAACTATTTACAGTAGTATGTTTGAGAAACTAACCCATTCGAAAATTTTCAGTTACTAAGTAACCAATGGTTAAAGAAAATATCGGACAAATTCTACAGCAGGAGGCGATTCCGCGTCACATTATGCATAAACTATTTACAGTAGTATGTTTGAGAAACTAACCCATTCGAAAATTTTCAGTTACTAAGTAACCAATGGTCAAAGAAAATATCGGACAAATTCTACAGCAGGAGGCGATTCCGCGTCACATTATGCATAAACTATTTACAGTAGTATGTTTGAGAAACTGACCCATTCGAAAATTTTCAGTTACTAAGTAACCAATGGTCAAAGAAAATATCGGACAAATTCTACAGCAGGAGGCGATTCCGCGTCACATTATGCATAAACTATTTACAGTAGTATGTTTGAGAAACTAACCCATTCGAAAATTTTCAGTTACTAAGTAACCAATGGTCAAAGAAAATATCGGACAAATTCTACAGCAGGAGGCGATTCCGCGTCACATTATGCATAAACTATTTACAGTAGTATGTTTGAGAAACTAACCCATTCGAAAATTTTCAGTTACTAAGTAACCAATGGTTAAAGAAAATATCGGACAAATTCTACAGCAGGAGGCGATTCCGCGTCACATTATGCATAAACTATTTACAGTAGTATGTTTGAGAAACTAACCCATTCGAAAATTTTCAGTTACTAAGTAACCAATGGTCAAAGAAAATATCGGACAAATTCTACAGCAGGAGGCGATTCCGCGTCACATTATGCATAAACTATTTACAGTAGTATGTTTGAGAAACTAACCCATTCGAAAATTTTCAGTTACTAAGTAACCAATGGTTAAAGAAAATATCGGACAAATTCTACAGCAGGAGGCGATTCCGCGTCACATTATGCATAAACTATTTACAGTAGTATGTTTGAGAAACTAACCCATTCGAAAATTTTCAGTTACTAAGTAACCAATGGTCAAAGAAAATATCGGACAAATTCTACAGCAGGAGGCGATTCCGCGTCACATTATGCATAAACTATTTACAGTAGTATGTTTGAGAAACTAACCCATTCGAAAATTTTCAGTTACTAAGTAACCAATGGTCAAAGAAAATATCGGACAAATTCTACAGCAGGAGGCGATTCCGCGTCACATTATGCATAAACTATTTACAGTAGTATGTTTGAGAAACTAACCCATTCGAAAATTTTCAGTTACTAAGTAACCAATGGTTAAAGAAAATATCGGACAAATTCTACAGCAGGAGGCGATTCCGCGTCACATTATGCATAAACTATTTACAGTAGTATGTTTGAGAAACTAACCCATTCGAAAATTTTCAGTTACTAAGTAACCAATGGTCAAAGAAAATATCGGACAAATTCTACAGCAGGAGGCGATTCCGCGTCACATTATGCATAAACTATTTACAGTAGTATGTTTGAGAAACTAACCCATTCGAAAATTTTCAGTTACTAAGTAACCAATGGTTAAAGAAAATATCGGACAAATTCTACAGCAGGAGGCGATTCCGCGTCACATTATGCATAAACTATTTACAGTAGTATGTTTGAGAAACTAACCCATTCGAAAATTTTCAGTTACTAAGTAACCAATGGTCAAAGAAAATATCGGACAAATTCTACAGCAGGAGGCGATTCCGCGTCACATTATGCATAAACTATTTACAGTAGTATGTTTGAGAAACTAACCCATTCGAAAATTTTCAGTTACTAAGTAACCAATGGTTAAAGAAAATATCGGACAAATTCTGCAGCAGGAGGCGATTCTGCGTCACTCTGCGCATAAACGAAGAGCGCAGAGCGTGCATTGGTGCTTGTTCCGAAAGGAGGTCGCGGTGCAGCTGCGGACACACGCGCAAACCCTATTTGCGTTTCTTGTACGGACATTATATCGGGCACGAATCCTCAAACTGCTCACGCGACGTGCTTTGTTTAAACCAACCGTTGTTCTTACATTTATCAGCTGCAAGAACAAGTGCACGCACTGTCAGCATAAAAGAATACCCCGAGTCTGAGCTTACGCGCATTTCCTGTCCCTCAGATGATTGTGACGCAAAAATCACTTAACGAACGAAATCCAATATGCATTTAGTGCGCGTGTTTAGGTGAGCATTGTACCAGAACTACGTGACTGTAACCGGTTTGAAGGGTTAATTGAAGGCTGTGAACTGCGAACCCGAGATTTCCGCATAGCTGTGTCCTTGGGCATGGTCCCTTGATGAAATGGGTCATGCGCTACTATTACAGATTGCTCTGTTTGCTTGTATCCCCTCTTTCCAATTTGCAAGGCTTATTGGAAAAGGTTCGAAAGGTAATAGAGGTGAGTACTCTTCAAGTATAACTAACTGAAAAGTCATTATATTTAAGAGGAGTCTTTTATTTGCATGAAGTGCCTGCACACAACAGCCTAGTGCGGGAATGGCAACACGCTTGTTTCGCTATGTTTTTTAACCCACCCAAGTGTCACCTATTGTGTCACCTATAGTGGCAAGTTATCGTTTCGTCCACTTTTCTTTCCTCACATGAACATTACAGTTACTTCTAATAACATCCCCTATACTTTCCTTGGCATTGTCTGTTAGTTCTCATTAATAATGTGTTTAACAAAGCAAACGAGCCCACCATTCTTCCCTATTGTGTTCAGTTATTTCTACATTAACTTGCACGTATTACCTGTCTCTATTAATTTGTGGTAGACAGTTTCCAATTGTAAGGCGTGCTGCTTCTTGGCTACACTCAAAATAAAAATGACAATAAGTACGTGTGTTCGTTTGGCGAAATAGCCGTTTGAACTCAGTTGTATCTCTCAGCATTGCGAAAGTGACGTACCTGAATACCACATCTTTACTTATTTCGTTTCCTGCCCCACTTAAACCTACATTCGGAGACCGCTAGGTACTTTAGTTTTGCAATCTGTGTTAAACATATCTTCTCGTTAATCCTAGCTTGGCTTACAAATCAAGTGTGGCGAACGAGCAGGGCAAACGTTTTGAAGTTTATTGTTAAGACTCGAGGTTTGTAGACAATAGAAGCCAGACAGATGAGGAACGCGAGCACTAGTCGCTGTTTCTCGGAACAAGACAAAGCTGACACATCTGGCCGTGTCAACTCTGAGAAATAGATAAGATGAAAAAGTTGCTGCATTGCTACGCCGTCTACTGTTCTTTCCTTGCAATATTATCAAGGTATACACGCGCCTAATCGTCATTACAGCAGTGAGACCTCATCTCCATCTAACATACTTGCTTAGAATAAAAATCCTTGTGCCAATAAGTGTTATCAGAGTCTCAGTTCTATTGCGAGACAGCGCATAAGCGAAAGCTTATTTGAGCATTAAAAATGGCGAGTTTACCTTCAGCCGCTAATGTTTGCGGGATCTGCAACACGTGGCGGAGCCACGGAAAAGTGCAATGCCGCGTCACCTACCGTCACACGGCGTGGTGTTGAGGCTATCGGCCTTGGCTTCCGCGATTACCTCCGTCAACGCGCCTTCGCCGTAGTTAATAGCAGCAACCAATGCAGCCTCAACACCATGCTGTGTGAAGGCAGCTGCAGCATCAATACAGTTGTGTACCGCTCCGCCAGGTCCGCTGCTCCGCTGCTATAAATACCGCAAAATCTTGCGGCCGACTCTACATAGCTGCCGTTTTGTTGGCGAGACAATGCAATATTTTCACTACAGCTGCGTTTTAGAGCTCTCGTAGTGGCCGTCAACATCGCCTGGCGGCTCACCGCGTTCCTTCTAGCTTGGTTTCACTGCCACATGGTGGAGGACACAAGTCTGGGGCAGGGCCATTGTTGTTAAGCTCGCCTAGCTACATTTATTGTGATTGTTCCTAAGTCACTGTCTGAAAAGAGCGTACTTTTTGTCACCGGATATGCATACCACACGTAACACTTGAATATTTTAAATCACGCGCAGTACGCTGTTCTGCTTTCGTGAGAAACTAAGGTCTTCAAGTGCTTGATTTATGAATGGTGATGCGATTGACCATTGCAGTTGCCATTAGAGATGTGCACGGGCCGCATTTCTAAGTCCGTGCCCGGCCCGGGCCCACCGACAGCATCGAAGGCCCGGCCGAGCCCGACGCTATAGGGCTCCGAGCCTAACCGGCCCGGCCCGGCGTACAAAAACAAAAGCCCGGGCCCGGCCCGTTGTGGCCCGACATCACGAAGGTTTTCTACGGAGACAAGATATCACTTTTCGATAATGTGGCATTTTATTGAACATATCAAAGTGAAACATAAGCAGACGACATGCGACAGTTACTGCACACACAAATTGCAGGAGGTCATGTCAAAATAACAAGCTTTCCAATGATTCGGGCTTTAGGGAAGTGCGGCTTTTCTGCATCACATATTCGGCCGCTCGGAAGTTCCGTTGGCTACTAGCACTGGTAGACGGAATTTCCAATATCTTTTTCTGAGGTATAGCAAGCACGAGATATTTAGACTGATTGTTCTTCCAGAAGTCTGGTACCTCAGATGCAGGACAAGGGGAGGACTCTATGGATAGATGATCACAAAGCTTATCTTGAGAGCTCATCGCAGTCCCGAAATAGGGACCCGCCCAATTCCTCTTGCCCTAATTGCAATATAACGTTTTCTGCAATAAATGTTTTATTCATTCATTCATCGCTATGTGCTGGAAAAGTATTCTGGTGCAGCGTCTATATTTCGGATTTCATAAGGGCTTTGCACCTGGCCCAGCCCGACCGATAAGAAAACAAAGTAGCCGGAGCCCGGCCCGGGCCCGAGAAGCGCATACGTCGGCCTACACGATCCCGGCCCGCGAGCCAGGCCGGGCTCGGACTTGGGCTTTCGGGCTACCCGGAGCCCGTGCACACCTCTAGTTCCCACGATTAGTTCACAGTACTCCTCTACACCAAAATTAGATATACTAGCCTAGCAAATCGAACTTAACGCACAGTATCTAGTACATCTTAGCGAAACTCAAAATCTAAAAAAATTGAGTTGGCTTTCCACTTAACGTTGTACACTCTTTTACAAAATGAAGTTATGGTTCTTCGTTTATACTTTGGGTTCGTCAAGGGCTACCTGCATATTTCGATCTCTCATTGCACCTCACAAATTTGAAACCATTCGCGAGGAATAGCCTGATGGTACCAAGTACTTCGGGAAAAAAAAATCTGAAATTGTTAGATTTGAGAGCACGGTCACGCGGCTTTTAAAAAAATCGAAATAGATAAGTGCGACCTTGTTCAACTTTCCATTCACCACCAGAGCAAATAAAGAAGGAGAAAATACATAATTACCGGCTATATGTTGTCACACACGTTGATTTTTTTTAATGGGATTCGTCTTTTACACTTATAGACACTGCCTTGCGCGAACCGCTACCGAGTCACTAGAAACCTTCGAGATTAGTTTAGAATAACCTCATAAACCGCAGAATGCAACGAGAACAGCAGAGTTTATTCTGGAACTAACCAGCTACCAACGATAAGGCTGGAATCTTTGATGCCGCAAGTATAAATGCTGACGCGCTTTCCCGCTAATCAGATTACGAACAAAAGGGCTGGCACCTATCAGTGTACAGTGCGTATTTCTTGTACATTAACTCTACATTTCCTTGGCAAATGTTCACCCGAATAAACAGTTTAGTCACTTGAAGGAAGAACGTGAGGGTTCACGTAAATTTAGTCATTTTTTAGCGCACCAGCAGACTTTTTACAAAGCTGCGATCCCCAAATCACCATGAAGGACATAAAAGTATCAAAGTATCCTTTGTTTTTGAACGATGCTGCTTTTCATACACTGATATGAAAGTCTTGGGGCGCACGAATTAAAAAGTATTGACTATTCTCTTTTTGTCTACATTTCTTAAGCCTTTAACGAAAAAAATATTTTGTGGACTTATTTCCTCAGCATAGCATCGCGACGGCAACACTCTTTCCCGGTGGTGTCACCTCACTGTCGTAAAACCAGGATGTGAGCATCAGTACTCTTGCATACTTTTGCATTTCCTTAGAAACAGGTGGATTATACAAATGACCAATGCTGTTATCACATCGATTTCCGTCGTACACATGACTAGATGATGCCAGTTAGTGTCAACGTATGCGAACAGACGATATCAACACAAATGCCTGAAATGCTCCCCTACATTCTACATCAATTTACTTGACTGCTACTGCACACACTATGTGAAATTTCTCTGAAACTTTAAATTCAAACAACACTTCTAAAAAAAAAACAATCATCGCACTAGTCAGAAATAACGTCTGACAAGGTTCATAGTGCACAACTGGTGCACCTTTTCGCCATTTCTTAAGCAAGTTTCACAGTGTTGATAAAATACACACTGCGTGCGTCTTAAAGGTTTTTGCTTAAACCAATACTGTTCCTACCCACATTAAAACTATTTCTTCAATCCATACACTTTTCGAACATCTCTATGGCCGTAATGGTCGTTACCTAAAAAAAAATAAAGTTGGCAATAACTAATATGGCAATATGAACCTATAAGAGCAGCATCTCCAAGCGCGGTGAGCCACGAATCTGTTACCTCTGATGTGTGTTCTCTGAAACTCCACAAAACATGTGGGCTTGTTTGTACACAATTGCTTTGCAGCCTTGTAGTAAGGTAGCGGAAAGTAATATTTTGAGCTGCTTAGTTAACATTGGCCTTGCATCGGTGGGTTAGTTTGTAGAGGTTCAGACAATTCTACTCAAGCTGATTTTCTTTGAAAGTTGGTTGATATTTGCTTTCTATTTACACATTCTGCAGCCCACTTGAGGGGTCTTGGTGGAGTGGGGAATCGAACAGTTATACAGTATGAAAAAGGAAGTATCAGTAACGCACGCTCAAAATATAAACAAACAAAATGATTCAGAGACTCTCAAGTTTAGACAAAAGAGAACATCCAAAACATCCCAAGGAAGACAGCGCATGGCGCTAGGTAGCGAGTTCTACCATCCAGTAGTAAAAGGAAAGAAACTCCATTTTAAGCGCATTGGTTCGAGACCTACAGGGCACAAGGTTAAGGTGGTGAGACCTCCTACACGAGGAAGGTTCGGCAAATTTGATGTACGAGCCAAGTGAGAATAGTTACATGATGTAATTATTGAATGCATGAGCTTCAGGGATTTTAAGTTGTGTCTGTTTAGTCTACAGCTGGTTATTAATGATATTCAAAAATATGTATACCCTAATAAAAATTTCAAGTGGTTTTAACCATTGATTTTCATGCAGTTGAAGAAATATTCCACAAAAGATGTTTAGTGGAACCAACTGTGGAACTCTGCGATACTATTCTCATGAGCTGGAGCTATAACAAAGAAAGTAAAAAATGCGAGAATGGATTTGTCTGCTCTGATTGCAAGAACAGATTTGAGAGTGAAGAAGAGTGCCTAAATAATTGTCCCATGAGTAAGTATGCCTAATACAGTTTAACATCTGCGATTATAGTTTGCTTGTCAAGAACAACAATCTCTCATCGTACATTTTATTGGACTCTTCTAGTGCGAAGCTTGCAAAAATGTTGGCGAATTCAAAGCTCACCTTATGTGTGGATAAGCCTTTAATCGACTCAGCTTTTCGGCGAGATCCGAGGACAGAATTGAGAGGCAGATACTCGAAGGTTTTTGTATTGCATGCGCAGGAGACACGTGCATTACGTTCGCGTAAGGGGCATTTGCGAAAAAAGAGACCGCCTATATGTGCCGTTGCCGCAGTAGTTTCAAGCTAATCTTATCTAGGGAGCCGCAGTGACGAAATTTAGTACCACAAGGGCCGGGGCAGTGAAGAAGGTAAAAGCGGATGGAGAGGGGGGGGGGGGGGAGGGTTGAACAATGTCTCTTAACGCTGCAATTTGGCCGAATGCAGGAGGAAGGAAGGAAATATAAAAGGGAGAAGGCAGGGAGGTTAACCAGAAAGACTTCCGGTTGGCTACCCTACACTGGGGGGATTAGGGAAGGGGAATAGAAAGATGAGAGATAGGAGGGAAGAGAAGGAAAAGAGAGAGAGAGAGGCAGT
Organism: Rhipicephalus appendiculatus; assembly: GCA_030522465.1. NCBI lineage: Eukaryota > Metazoa > Arthropoda > Arachnida > Ixodida > Ixodidae > Rhipicephalus > Rhipicephalus appendiculatus. The sequence continues at coordinate 33,064 of JALIZH010005659.1, read as the reverse complement.
AAAATTCAGTGCAGCGTGTGGAACTGCACCGCAAGTTAGAGGCGTTCACACAAGCCCGGCATCCACAAAAAGCACAAGAGGGCTTTCACTGCCTTGTGGGCTGTCGAGAGATGTGGGTGGTGCTGTAATAGCACCTGCACAGAAAGTGGTCGATCATCCAGTCGCCGCAATGCGTTGGCAAGTACATCTCTCTCCGAGGCAATACGAGGACAGTGGCACAGCAGGTGTTCAATATTTTCGTCGGTGCCGCCAACATCACACGCCGCACCGCCAGTCACTCCGATTAACGTTGTATATACTTTCCTGAAAGAAATTCGCAAACAAAGGGGGTAGAGAAGCTAACCTTCGCGTCGATGGAGGCCGGATGAACGTCGAAGTTGCAGTGAAGGGTTAAGTTGATACAGTCTGGTATGCCATATGTTTGGCGCGCTCCACTGAGTCAGTGTGAGACTTCGGCCTAGTTGACGAATATGCCTCGTAGCGTCTGTTCTCCAAAGCGGAAATTGAACGATGGTTGCTTCCTGATCTGATGCGCGACCAGCGTTATCTGCGGAATCATTTCCGCTGATACCACAATGTCCAGGTAACCACTGAAAGTCAATGTTGCGGCCTTTTTGTATTACGTGGTGGTGAAGTTTGACGGTTTCCTATGTCAACTCTTCGCGACATTCGCGTCGGAGAACTGACAGCAGGCACTGTAACGCTGGTTTTCACTCAGAAAACACAGCCCATTTACTTGCTCTTTGTTCAGAATATATGAATTTCAGTGCACTGCGTTGAGCCGCGAGTTCTGCCGCTGTACACGCCATCACATGTGAAGTCTTTTTTTTTTTTATTGAAATGGTGAAATAGGAGAGGTTGGTGCCATTATGGTGGCACCGGCTACTCCTTCTCGCTTAGTAGACAAAATACGTACTAAGAAAAATAATAAGGTCACACAATGCAATACAGTAGAACACACGATGTGAAAATACAGCACAACCGAACATTACATGAGAGTTCAAATAAGTCTAATAGGATCATATGTGCACAAGTGTCGTATCACAAGTTCAGATAGGGAGAGTCAGTTCACATGTAGAATTTCAAACTCAAATATTCTGTAATGCTTGACATACACAGCAAAACACACTGAGGCAAATGATTACACATAAAATCAAACGCACACCACAATATTACACTGTTCCTTTAGTATGAAGGGGAAGGCGACATCGAGTACAGTAGTTCAATATTTCCATAAAATATTTGATTCTTCAAGAAACTTCTTGAAGGCGACAAGCGCTCTTTTCTGAAGGCCTGCCGTTGGCCATGGACCTAGTATTTTCTTCATTGTGAAAGGCCTTGTATCTAAAGGTAGCAGACTTGCTCGTAGAACTTTTCGTTGCGATTCATATTTTTTGCACTCGATAAGTATATGATGTACATCTTCGTCAGGGTGGCCGCAGGAACACTCTGTACTAGACGCACGTTTTATCCTGTGTAGGAAGTGTCGCGTAAATGCTGTGCCAAGCCGTAAGCGGTGGACTAATGTTTCAAATCTCCTATTTTCTCTTAAATCTGATGGAATGCATAGCTTTATGTAAGGGTCTATTAAATATAATTCCGAACTTTTAGACCTTTCATCGAACCAATTGTCTTTGGTGAGGCTATCGGTTATCTTTCTCAGAAGTAGACGGATTTCACTGCGTGAAATTGGAAGACTAATTGTCTCTTCGTTATTGTGTGCCCGATTTGCCGCGGCGTCCGCTGCAGTGTTTCCTGGAATGCTGCAGTGACCTGGTATCCATTGAAATGCGATCACGTGATTCATTGCTGTCGCTTTTGTGTGTTCCTTTAGGGTCTCATATAATAGGGAAGAATTTAGAGAATTTTTTCTATCACTTTGCAACGATGCTAGAGCGGCCTTTGAATCGCTAAAAATGACCCATTTTTGCGCTTTTTTTACTGATGTTATAAAGCGCAACGCGGATAGAATTCCAAACAGTTCCGCAACAGTAGAAGACGTCACTCTACATAATTTAAATGTCTGCTCTACTGCCAAGTGTGGAATGTGAAGTCTTAAAACGCGGAGTTCCCTCTTGTGATGGTATTGCCACCGCTCCCCCCAAAACTAGACTACGTAGTCGAGCCATCCGTATACATGTGCATGTGGTCACTGTAGTTATCGTAAAGTAGGAGTAGGCTCAATTGTTTTAGGGCATGTGCCTGTAGGTCTGGTTTTCTCCGCGCTCCTCGGATCATTAGGTGAACTTGGGGGGCGGCTCAAGCACCACGGAGGAAACAGTGCCATTTATCATATCTCATATATAGGTCATTTCTGAAAGGGATATGATTCGGCTTCTGTATTCGAGAAACATATGCTGATCTTCAGTGTGATTTAAACGTGGACGCCGATTGTGAAATATAGAAATTTTGTTCCGTGGTTATATTTTAACACATGGTGACCGCGTGGGGCACCCCGCGTAAAGGTGTGCTTAATACCAGTGCCGTCTCTGTAGCTTACCTGAACAAAGCGTTACTAATCGCAATAGAAAGGTAAATGATGCGAGCATCTTTTATCAATGTCCCAAACGTTTTATTCCTTGTGAAGCCACGGGCCGCACACGAACCACTCGCGGTCCGCGGTGCCGCGTGTTTGAGGCCCCTTCGTTAGTCTTCATGGCGTTATGAGGATATTGTTTTTTTCCATGTTTAAGTATTCATGTTTCTTTACATAAAATTTTGTTGTCAGCTTGCGCTTGTCTGTTCTAAGTATTTCCTCCTAATCCTCCTGTTTTTCTGCCCCACGTATTCATTAACTATGCGAATAAAAACTTTTTGTATGCAGTCATCGCTGAACGACGCCATAAACGCGAGGAACTTACGCGGAGTCACATTTTATGCAGCAGTTCATAACACTCATCTTACATTGTAAAAGAAAAAAAAACCGCCAGGCCTGCGCGGAACTCGCTGCACAGCCAGAGCGAAAGCTGGGAGAACGGGCTTTCTAGGAGAAAGCTGGGAGAGTGCCTTTTTTAAACATTATTGGGGCAACTACAACAACCGCACTTGAATGGTACCCACTACGCCATAAATCACCATAATTTTTGTGTAGTGGGGAAGCGTCTACTATGCCATTATTCTTCATTCTTCAGAAAAGCGTGGTACCCGCTACACTCTTGTAACGCATTATGTGCACTTTGTTGCTGCTGTGGCTGACGACGATGAAGAATTTTGCCTCAGGCTTTTGTAATGGGTTGGAGCATTGAACGACCCACTCGTTACGCAATTCGATTTGTGTGACGCCTGGTTCTTACTGTACTGTTATAAAACACTTAACAACACACGTTAACGCGATTCCTTACCCGACATGAAGCCTGCCTAGGGTCAGTTTGCACCGCAGTTTCAAGCAGCGGCGTAGCTCAGTGGTAGAGTGCTGGGCTGCCAGGCAGAAGACCCGGGTTCGAATCCCATTCGGTCATGGGGGTTTTTATTTATTTAGTTTTTTTTCTTATTTCGTGCGATATTGGTTACGGACACCGGCGGTGGCGGCGGCAGCGGCGGCGGCGGCGGCGGCGGCGGCGGACAACTACGGTGCAGAAACGACCCTTGTTGTGATCTCATAACAGCTTTCGCTGTAAAACACCATAGCCCACCATAGCATCTTGCTTAGCCATGGCCGAAAGCTGTGCTTAACACTATTTGTACAGTAACAGCAGCTGGCGGTGCCATTTGTAGCGCGATCAACCGATAACTGGACGCAGATGGGCACTGAATATTACAATAATTTCTATGAAAACCCGCAACGTGCCGGAAGGGCCAGTGGCTGGTATACGCAGTTGTTGGAGCAGCCGCTAGCAAAAGGCCTTTGTCCCTTGTTCGATTCTGTGATCGCGACAAATATTTCAACTTAGAAACTCTCGTTCTCAGAAATCTGCAAGGAATTTTATTGTATTTTTTACACGAACGGGTCGTTGTCAATTTTCCTTTATTTACGCCACTTTGCTGGTTTCCGAAGATCTGATCAGCGATAGCCGTGGTGGTGTTCAACACCTTCACTGTATATTCTCTCTTGGAGGTCGAGATCGCAAGCCAATCTTGTCTTACGCATAAGGCCCCTTCCAATATTCGCTTCTACTGTTGATTTAATGCGAACATGTTGCATGTGCTCCCGATGAGCGTGTTACAACCCATACGCTTCCTTCAACAAAATTTTGCAGTTGTCGGGGAAGTGCTTCCTAGTCGCTTTTCTGATCACATGAAGCTTCGTGAAAATCTCGACCATAACCATCTAACCTGATTTACCTTAGACAGCAAAATTAAGTCATTGACGGAGGACTAGCACTTATGTTGAGGGTGGGTATGTGCCTAGAGCACCGATATATTTATACTGTCCTACTTACTAGATGTGCTGGCTGCTTGCGGCCGTCCACCGGTCGTTTAGTCTTTTGAGGGCACACAAGTGGCGAAAGCTGCGCAAAGGAATGCGCACGGCCATCTTGACCTAAACTCCAGCCTTTGTTAAGTGGCGTGCAATACACTTTATTTACACACCGCTGACGGGCAGGCCACACAGCCGGCAGCTGATGCACCGGCCAGAAAGTGTACATATACTCATGATGTAGCGCGAAAAGACAATACGGACACAGAGAACCATAAACCATAGGCGCTTGGTCTGTGGTTCTCTGGTTCCGTGTTGTCTTTTCGCGCTAAATCATGATTATAAGAAAACACCAACTAGCCCAAGAACAAGTCCTTCAGCAGAAAAAGTGTACATAATAGCAAAGATATCTTCAATCGCACTCTTTAACCTTTTAGTTAATGTTGGGTTACCGAAACCCACATCTCTGATTAAGCGTCCATGGTTAAGACAGAAGGCAAGACGTGGTTGAACGTCACTAGAAAGGCCCAACCACTGGCTTTGAAACTATATTCAAAAACCGCACTCCGAAACGGACAGTCCCCTTAGCGGGCTGTTGCGCAAGAACCCCCGCCCCCCCCCCCCCCCACCCCCTTCTTCTCTGTGAGGGCGAGTCCGCAATGCACTGTTATAGGTCTCCGACGTTTGATCTTGAGCGCTGCATGCAGACTGGGCCGTCGCCACGTGATTACAATTCGCCTCGCGCCCATACATCATAAGGAGATGCAATGTGGGATCTAGTTCTAAGCACCCGTGGTGTCCCTTCTTTTATTAGGTAGTGCTGATTTCGTGGTGCCGCTGCAATATATGCAGCGAATACAGTACCTGTTTAAAATGTCTAAGGCAAACGTAGCCAGAAAGGTGAGCACATGATAAACAACACAGTAGAAATCCTCCTCACACCTCATATTAATAACGCCCATCGCAATGAAGCTGATATTCTGTGTTTTCGATGACGAATGCTTGCACAGATATTTTTAACAGTAACAGGCTTAAAATTGCTAATATTATTGCTTGAATGTTATGTTTATTCACGGCTTTTCGTGCTATATAGCCATATAAATATGTAGCATTTCTTGAAGATAAATGATGGTTTCAAGATGTCATGTCCTTTTGCCTGAATTTTGCAGAACGAGTGAAAAGGCCGCTGTGGGAAAATAGGAACTGCAGATTCTGGCTTATAAATGGTGGAGCGTGTCAAAAAACATGGCTGAAGTTTGTGAAGCGCTTGATTCATAAAATGCGCCGATTGCTTTATTACACAGGATGTGAGTTAGATAAGAAGAAGTTATTCGTGTACGACTTTCACGCAAGAAGATGTCGCGGTAAGTATTATATTGTTTATATTATTAAGAATTCTGCTTTACAACACATATTAAAATGAAAGTATTTTAATGCAGTCACATCCAACATAATTTTTTTTTGTAATAAGTACTAGTTATAATAAGTTAATAAGTTTTGTAATAAGTTAACAGGCTGTTTCCAGTAAGTGACTAGCCACCATTAGTTGGGCAAACTGCATAGCAGGGAAGCTACCTTTACAATTTTGAAAAGGGTCTATTGCTGCAGAAAGCGTCGCAGACAGCGTAACAGACTGCATCCATCACAGAAACGGAGCTTTTCCTAAGCCAATGTGCCGCCTTATTTGGCACTCCGAGAAGTGCATGGGGTGCTATCTCTAACAGGTGAGTGTGCGTAAAGGCGAGCGTCTCCTAAGCGAACGCGCCGTTTTATTTGCCCGTAACGGGCAACGACAGAAGGTCCCGTGACGGTCTACAATGACAGGAGACGCCGACAGCCCTACCGCATAAGATGCTTTGCACCTAAAGGTGGCGTAGGTTCAACTAATAGCGCAAGGCTTGAGAAACAGTGCAGCTGATCGGGACCTAGCTAGTCCACGCCTTTGAAATGTTGTGCTTGGTTTAGCTAAGTTTTGGGAGGTGATGTTTTTCCTTGCTAATTTTTACGAGGAGATTCTTGGTGTTGCTAAAATTTTTTCGAGGTTATGCTCCTTTGCTTAGTTTTTTGCGGGGCCTTACCAAGTCACATCTAGGTTTATCCAAGGTTCTCAGCCAAACTAGTCACACCTGGTTTGCTGAGGCATGCATTGTTCCATTAGTCTAGACTGAACTTTAGTCCCACTCACACGAACCAGTTGTTCTGCTCCAAGTCTAGGCAAAGCCATCTGTGGCGAATTGGGGCTAGGCGAACTTCAAACAAGCATTATGTAGACTTAATTGGTTATTCATTGATTAGCGATTAGCTATCGACTGGCTATCCATTGGATATTACAATGTATTCGTCATGCATTTTGGGCTAAGCTATGCTCAACGAAGCACTTTCTAAAATTCATTTGTTATTGATAGATTATCGATTCGCTATTGATTGGTTATCAGTTGGCGATCAGTTGGACATTACACGAAATTGGCCATGCTTCTGTGACATTAGACGATGAACATTTGTTTCCGGTGAAATGCCCCTCAGACACAATATTCAAATTAAAAACATTACACCATCTCCCACTAAAGGGAACCATGTGGGGATGCGAAGCAGCGCTGGTGTTCACTTGTGTTACCATTTATATGTTTCCGTGTATGTTTGATTTATGTATGGAGTAGTGTATAAGCAGTGCTGCTTATGCTGCTGTCACAGCTTACGTTACCCATGCCGCTACAACTGGCGCCAACGTTGACATCCATAGCGCCGTTGCGAAGGAGAGTGCAACGGAGCGAGCGCGGGTCGCATTATATACGAGCGCACAGCTGCGCCGGAGAGAGAAATGGCAGAGGAGAAACGAAGCGGAGGCAGCGCTCACGCCACCTCCTCCCCCCCCACCTCCTCCCACTTCCTCGCGCTCACTCGAGGAGAGGGGGGAGAGTTGGCGCATGTGTAGTGGGGGGAGCGGACGGTCGCCAAGGGACGGACACAGCCTCGAGCAAAAGCTGCTTCGCATCTAAAACTGTCCATGATTCTCGCTTTTGCGAATAAGTAACCACTACGTGTCTGTAAGGTGCCACGCGCACTTGCCCAGGTGCACACTTTATTTTTTTGTTGGTGATAATAATGATTAGTTATGCCTGAGTGCTTTGCAATGAGTGGACCTTTAAAACACCCACTCATGCGCAATTATTATATTTTGATGCTTCTTGCGATTCTGCACTTCTGTTACCAGGAGCATTAAGGAGGCTAGACACTCTGATATTCATAGAGTGTCTTTTTTCTCAAGCAGTGTCAAACAATGACGTGGCTCCGAGGTAGAACACCTACTTGCCACGCAGAATGCTAGGGTATAATTCTCACTCGACGTGAACATTTTATTGAGTATTTGTTTTCATTTTTTATGGATTTTCCGCTCACAACCAACAACGTTGCAGCCGACACCAACGCTGAGACCTAAACCGCCATTTTGCAGAAACAAACTCTTAAAAACTATAGCGCTAATTCATATATAATTTGCTCACAATTAGATTGCGACTGCGCTGATTCCAGTCACACACACACACACACACACATATATATATATATATATATATATATATATATATATATATATATATATATATATATATATATTGTCACGTGGTTGTGACGTCGACGAAGGCAGCAGCCGACGTGTTCAAGATGATACTGTTTATTAGGCCGAACTTGTGGCCGGTAAACGGAAAGCAAGATTACAGCAATACACGCTGGCACTGATAGCGGCGAACAGAGCGGCGGCCGTCGATCAACTGACAAGCGGTGAAGCGCGTCGGCATTTATACGCGTGTCATCGAATATTCCAGTCTTATCACTGGTTGTCGCGAAAGCTCTGGAATAAGCTCGCGTGTTCGCGTCTTGCGCGCAATCTTAACACAACGATCTACAATAAACGCGAAGCTTCTAGAAAAATGAGGCGCGGTTTGCGCTGAACATTGCTTACAGTCTTTGTGGGCGTAAACCGAACACAGCACAAGTATAATACAAAACGCGCGTGGCAATGCCCCCCCCTCTGAAAAAGCATCGTCCCGATGCTTAAAACAGAACACGGGGGGGGGGGGGGGGGGGGGTATTCATGCAATAATAAATAACAATAATAAAGCAAGAAAGTACAATAAACAATAAGCACAAGCACGAAAGTACAATAATAAAGCAAAAATTACAGTCTTCAGGTTCACTAACGCGCGTAATACGGCTTGAGGCGCACGACATGGACGACTTCAGGTCGCGCACGGCGCCGCTGAGAGTTCGTAATGCCGTCAGGGACAACCTCGTAGTCGAGTGCGCCGAGACGTCGAAGTACCCTGTACGGACCGAAGTATCGTCGAAGGAGCTTCTCGCTAAGTCCCCGTCGGCGAACTGGCGTCCAGACCCATACACGGTCACCGGGTTGGTATTCCATGTGGCGTCTTCGAAGGTTGTAGCGACGGCTGTCGGTCTTTTGCTGGCTCTGGATGCGCAGACGGGCGAGTTGTCTGGCTTCTTCGGCGCGCTGAAGGTACACGGTGACGTCGACGTTTTCCTCGTCGCAGACATTGGGCAACATGGCGTCGAGCGTCGTTGCCGGGGTCCTTCCGTAGACCAATCCATACGGCGTCATCTGCGTCGTTTCTTGTACCGCCGTGTTGTATGCAAAGGTTACATACGGAAGGATGGCATCCCACGTCTTGTGCTCGACGTCGACGTACATGGCCAGCATATCGGCGATGGTCTTATTTAGACGTTCGGTGAGGCCATTGGTCTGCGGGTGGTAGGCGGTGGTCCGGCGGTGACTTGTTTGGCTGTACCTCAGGATCGCCTGCGTTAGGTCCGCTGTAAAGGCCGTACCTCTGTCGGTAATGAGGATCTCTGGGGCGCCATGACGCAGTACGATGTTCTCGACGAAGAACTTTGCTACCTCGGCTGCACTGCCCTTGGGCAGCGCCCTTGTCTCGGCGTAGCGGGTGAGGTAGTCCGTTGCTACGACGATCCATTTGTTTCCGGAGTTCGACGTCGGGAACGGTCCCAGTAAGTCCATGCCGATTTGCTGGAACGGTCGGCGAGGTGGCTCGATGGGTTGCAGAAATCCGGCTGGCCTAGTGTGTGGTCTCTTCCGTCGTTGACAATCTCGGCAGGTCTTCACGTAGTGGGTGACGTCGGCAGTGAGGCGAGGCCAGTAGTACTTTTCTTGTATCCTCGCGAGCGTACGGGAAAATCCAAGGTGTCCAGCTGTCGGGTCGTCATGCAGAGCGTCCAGAACTTCGGGACGTAACGCTGAAGGTACTACGAGGAGGGAGTCGGCCCGGAGTGGCGAGAAGTTTTTCTTTAGGAGAATGCCGTTGCGCAAGAAAAACGACTCCAGTCCTCGTCTGAATACCTTTGGAGCCATGGTGGCCTTGCCCTCGAGGTATTCTATAAGGCCCTTGAGTTCCGGATCGGCTCGTTGTCGTTCAGCGAAGTCATCGGCGCTTATGGTTCCCAAGAAGCAGTCATCATTAAGGTCGTCCTGTGGCGGCGGGTCGACGGGGGGCGCGAGACAAGCAGTCGGCGTCAGAATGCTTTCGTCCGGACTTGTAAACGACGGTAACGTCGAATTCTTGAAGTCTGAGACTCCATCTTGCGAGGCGACCTGAAGGGTCTTTCAAGTTAGCTAGCCAACACAAGGCGTGGTGGTCGCTCACAACTTTGAAGGGCCTGCCGTAGAGGTAGGGGCGAAACTTCGACGTAGCCCAGATGATGGCGAGGCACTCTTTTTCTGTTGTTGAGTAGTTGGCCTCTGCCTTGGATAGCGACCGGCTAGCATAACTGATAACCCTTTCCAGTCCGTCCGTCTTCTGCACAAGGACGGCGCCGAGTCCCACGCTGCTTGCGTCGGTGTGCACCTCTGTTTCGCCGTGTTCGTCGAAATGCGCAAGTAACGGAGGCATTTGCAAGCGTCGTTTTAGTTCTTGAAATGCTTCCTCTTGCGGTGATTCCCACTTGAACTCGACGTCGGTTCTGGTAAGGTTAGTGAGTGGCTCGGCGATGCGGGCAAAATTTTTGACAAACCGCCTGTAATAGGCGCACAGGCCGAGAAATCGACGGACGGCCTTCTTGTCGGCGGGTGGCGGGAATGTAGCGATGGCGGCTGTCTTTTGAGGATCGGGGCGTACTCCGGACTTGCTGATCACGTGACCCAAGAACAAGAGCTCCTCGTATGCGAAGCGGCACTTTTCAGGCTTCAAGGTGAGGCCGGAGGTCTTGATTGCTTGAAGTACTGCGTCAAGTCGCCGGAGGTGTTCATCGAAGTTTGAAGCAAACACAATGACGTCGTCCAGGTACACCAGGCAAGTCTGCCACTTCAATCCTGCCAGTACTGTGTCCATAACCCGTTGGAAAGTCGCAGGCGCCGAGCAAAGACCAAAGGGCATGACCTTGAACTCGAAGAGGCCGTCTGGTGTTATAAACGCGGTCTTTTCTCGGTCTCTCTCGTCGACTTCAATTTGCCAATAGCCGGTCTTGAGGTCCATCGACGAAAAGTACCTCGCGTTGTGGAGCCGATCGAGGGTGTCGTCTATCCGTGGGAGAGGGTACACGTCCTTCTTCGTTATTTTGTTCAGGCGGCGATAATCGACGCAGAAGCGTAGGGTTCCGTCCTTTTTCTTCACTAACACCACGGGTGACGCCCACGGACTCTTTGAAGGCTGGATGATGTCGTCGCGTAGCATTTCGTCGACTTGTTTCTTTATTGCCTCGCGTTCCCTCGTTGAAACTCTGTACGGGCTCTGACGTAGTGGCCTGGAACTTTCCTCTGTTATGATGCGGTGTTGTGCGACTGGTGTCTGTCGAACTCTGGACGACGACGAAAAGCAATCCTTGTATTGCAGGAGCAGGGTTTTGAGCTGATCTTGTTTATGCGTCGGAAGGCTCGGATTGACGTCGAAAGTTAGTTGATGAGCTTGGTTCGTCGTAGCATGTTCGGTAAACTCGGCGAGGGCGAGGGCGTCGCTGGTTTCCACAATGTCTTCGATGTAGGCGACCGTCGTGCCTTTGCTCACGTGCTTGTATTCGTTGCTGAAGTTCGTAAGCATCACTGTTGCTTTCCCTTCACGCAACTCGGCGATGCCTCGTGCGACGCAAATCTGACGGTTTACAAGCAGGTGCTGATCACCCTCGATGACGCCTTCGAAGTCTGCGGGTTGTTCGGTGCCGACGGAAATGATGACGCTGGAGAGAGGCGGAACGGTGACGTGCTCTTCTATCACGTTCACTGCATGGCTCCCTGGCGTCGTCTCGGTAGGCAGTGCTTTTTCTGAGGTTAGTGTTATCGACTCAGACCTTAGGTCGATGACGGCGCCGTGTTTACTTAGGAAGTCCATCCCAAGTATTACGTCCCTGGAGCAGTGCTGTAGGATTACAAAGCTCGCAGGGTAAGTCCGATTATTGATAGTGACTCTTGCTGTACAGACCCCAGCGGGTGTTATTAAATGGCCTCCAGCGGTCCGAATTTCGGCTCCTTCCCAGGCAGTCTTAACTTTCCTCAACTTCGCGGCGAGCGGCCCACTGACGACGGAATAGTCGGCCCCGGTGTCGACGAGAGCTGTGACGCTGTGGCCGTCGATGAGAACGTCGAGGTCGCTAGTTCGTCGCCTGGCGTTGCGGTTGGGTCGAGGCGTCGGGTCGCGGCTACGATGGTTTGTTCCACTGCTTCGGCGTTGCGTCGTCTGTTCTTCCGGTCGTGAAGTTTCGTCATCCAGGCTCCGTTCGGCTTGCTGCGCGTTCTTAAGACTTCGATGAGCCGTCGTCGTCGTCGGCGGAGGATGTTCGGCATTTCGTCGTTCAGCAACCGCACCTCCATCGGTTGCTGCCCTTAGTTTTCCGGGTAAGGGCTCGAAGATCGGCCCCGAGCAGGGCCGGCATACTGACTGCGACGCGGTGAGATGTAGCGGCCTGGGGAAGGCGATCGGGAAGGTCGTCGGGGTGTCCACTGCGCTCCTGCAAGGTAGTCAGCGATGTCACGGGGTCTTTCACCCCGCTGTGGACGCGGCGCGTCGATGGCGAAGCCACGCAGTCCCATCTGGCGGTACTGGCATCGGCGGTAAGTGTGGCCGGCTTCTCCGCAGTGGTAGCATAGTGGGCGGTGGTCGGGGGCGCGCCAGATGTCGGTCTTCCTGCGCGTGTAGCGCTGGTTGACAGGCGGGTGAGATGGCGGCGGTGGTGGCGGCGGCGGCGTCTCGCGACGGTAGTGCTGCTGTGCGCCGTCCTGACGGGGGCGTGGGGGGGGTGCACTGCGTCGGGCTGCAGCAGCGTAGCTCATGGCTTGCAGCTGCGGCTCTGGAGGCTGCGGAACGCCCAGTGATTGCTGGATCTCCTGGCGTACGACGTCAGCGATGGAATCGACCTGAGGCTGCACTGAAGGTAGAATTTTCCGCAGCTCCTCTTGCACGATCGCTCGGATCGTCTCACGCAAGTCGGCGGTTCCCAGCGATTGGATGTCGGCATAGCTTGTAGCGGAGAAGCTGCGGTTGTATTGCCGTGTCCGCATCTCGAGCGTCTTCTCAATTGTCGAGGCTTCGGAGGCAAATTCGGCGACCGTCTTCGGCGGGTTTCTTATCAAGCCAGCGAAGAGTTCTTGTTTCACACCCCGCATTAGGAACCTGACTTTCTTCTCTTCGGGCATACTTGGGTCGGCGTGTCGAAACAGGCGATTCATCTCCTCCGTGTAGATAGAGATGCTTTCATTGGGCAGCTGCACACGGGTCTCCAACATAGCTGCGGCCCGTTCCTTGCGGACCACGCTGGTAAACGTGCTTAGGAACGTCGTCCGAAAGAGATCCCAAGTTTGTAACGTGGATTCTCGGTTCTCGAACCACGTCCTCGCGGCGTCTTCTAGGTAGAAGTACGCGCGGCGCAGTTTTTCCTCGGAGTCCCAGTTGTTGAAAGCCGCAACTCGTTCGTACGTCTCCAGCCAGGTCTCGGGGTCCTCGCTTGGCGATCCATGGAAGGTCGGTGGCTCTCTCGGTGGCTGGATCACGATCGTTGCAGGGGACGCAGCGGCCGTCATCGTGCCTGTCGTCTTCGTCGCCGTGCCTTTTCGCTTGTCCGGTAGGAGTCCGTATTGTGGTGCCAGTCCTTGTAGTCTCCGGCTAGCTCGACTCTCCTGGATGGTGTCGGTTTCTTCTTGGCGACTTGGGCTGGGTTCACGGCTTGACGGGGGCGTTCGGTACATGAAAGGAGCAGCACCTCCACCAGATGTCACGTGGTTGTGACGTCGACGAAGGCAGCAGCCGACGTGTTCAAGATGATACTGTTTATTAGGCCGAACTTGTGGCCGGTAAACGGAAAGCAAGATTACAGCAATACACGCTGGCACTGATAGCGGCGAACAGAGCGGCGGCCGTCGATCAACTGACAAGCGGTGAAGCGCGTCGGCATTTATACGCGTGTCATCGAATATTCCAGTCTTATCACTGGTTGTCGCGAAAGCTCTGGAATAAGCTCGCGTGTTCGCGTCTTGCGCGCAATCTTAACACAACGATCTACAATAAACGCGAAGCTTCTAGAAAAATGAGGCGCGGTTTGCGCTGAACATTGCTTACAGTCTTTGTGGGCGTAAACCGAACACAGCACAAGTATAATACAAAACGCGCGTGGCAATATATATGAAACAAACTCTTAAGAACTATAGCGCTAAGTCATATATAATTTGCTCACAATTAGAATGCGACTGCGCTGATTCCAGTCACATAGATATATATATATATATATATATATATATATATATATATATATATATATATATATATATATATATATATATATATATATATATATATATTTGTGTGTGTTTGTGTGCGTGTGTGTGTTGTTACTCTTGGTCAATGACAAGGACATTTCGCCCAGTGAACTCCGAGCTCAGTATATACGCTCACCTGTATCGCTCAATAAACGGGTTACGAGGCGGTTATCCCGTTTGCTAAACAGGTAAATTGTTTATCTTCGAAATAGACATAATTCAAATGAACATATCTTCATTCTGCTTTCCGAAAATAAAAATTAAAAGTTAGCAGCCAGTAGAAATGGTGGTTCGATAGGGACAGCCGAAGCATATTAGTCGCTGCTTCAGATATGACGAAACTATGTGAAAAATGAGTTCAGAACAATACTCGCTGTTGCTTATACAATGGATTTGTCAATGTAAAATAGATTTTTTTTGTTTTTCAAAGATAATCATACGGTTTATATGAAAACTATTAATTTAATTGTTTTATCCAGTTGCGAAGAAGCGGTTACCTGGAACAACCAACGAGACAAGGCCAAAAAAAGAAAAACCCAGAGGAGAGTCTTCAAAAGCCCGACAACGACTTCGAGAGATAATGGCAAACAAGACGCTGCCTCCTGGATATACCTGGCCTTCGGTCGACTCTCATGGGCATGGGAACAAGTACAGCATTGCTGAATAATTGACCCCTATTTCTTAAGTACCTGGGAATGACGCGACGTCTCCTCGTACTCATTTGTGAAAAGTTATTAAGACTAGGACACCGAGTGTAGGTGCCTATTCATTGAGCTGCGAGCACAAGCTGCATCTTAAAGGATGAAAAATAAACTTCTTCGGCTATAACGCTAACAAGTTCACCCTGGCGTTTTAGGTTTGTTTCGTCAGAGAATGATTTATTTTTTGGCTAGAGAATTGGAATACATTGACAAAACTATCGTGGAACACACTGCGTAGTGTACACGCTTATTTACAATGTACGAGCCGGAAATGTACGCAGAATTTGACAGTACCATTAGTGAACGCTCTCGAGAACGGAGAGGAAAAGCGTATGTTCTGAGATGACACATTCAATTACTTTGTTAGACGCAATATTAACGAGAACTAACAGACAATGATGTCAAGGAAAGTATAGAGGACGTTATTAGAAGTAATTGTAATGTAAATGTGAAGAAAGAAAAATGAACGAAAACATAACTTCCCGCGGGCAGGGACAGAACTTGCGACATTCGAATAACGCGTCCGATGCTCTACCACTGAGCTACGACGGCGGTCATCCGCCCGCGCACTTTATCGGGTATATATGTGCAATTACACGTGGGAGCGTCGAACGCGTTATTTGAAGGTGTCAGGTTCGGTCCCTGCCGGCGGCAAGTTATCTTTTCGTCCACTTTTCTTTCTTCGCATTTACATTACGATTGCTTTTAATAACAACCCCTATACTTTCTTTGGCAGCACTGTCTGTTAGTACTCGTTAATATTGCGCCTAACAAAGAAAACGAGTCCTCAAATTTATACTTATTTCCTTCATTAAATTATTTTGACGCTGTGAGTCGACTGCATGGCTCCGACACCTCCTTCGGAAGCTTTGTCTACGTCACCCGATGTTGCACTACCACCGGAATCGGCGCGGGCTTGAACAAGTGGCTATTTATGCGTAAGTAAATAACGCGATGAATATGACGTCGTCCCGTGTAGTTATCAAAAGACGCCTCCACTTGGTCAGGTGGCTTTCAGTATAGTTCGCCTTGCGGCCGAAGCCGGATGACGCCTAGACGCCGGATTTCATTACTCGTGATCCATACAAGGCTTTAGGAGGAGGAGGAATGAAAGAAATGAAAGACAGGGAGGTCAACCAGACGCGCGTCCGGTTTGCTACCCTGTACTGGGGGGAAGGGACGAAGGGAGTAAAAGAAAGAAAGAGAGGAGAGGGAAGAGAGCACCATCAGGGCACCTGTGCGCCTGTCCATTGCACACCTACAAGCGGTCGCTTAAGCCGGTCGATTTTAAAAAAACATAGCAATGCTCGCGTCGCTTTGCTGGCCTGCGACGCGTGGAGCCACGATCCGAGGATCTTCTCTTCGGAGAAAGGTCTATCGTCTAGCTTGTTTAGCGTAGCGCGTAGAATGTTGCGTTCGCTCACAAAACTATCACATGAACACAGTAGATGTTCTATTGTTTCTTCACTATCACACGAGTCACATCTGGAGGTATCTGCCATTCCTATGCGAAAAGAGTACGCCTTCGTGAAAGCTACTCCTAACCACAGGCGGCACAGTAAAGTTGCATCCCGGCGGCAGAGGTCCGATGGAACTTGAAGCTTCCTCGATGGGTCCAATTTATGTAAGCGGCGGTTCCCGACACTGGAGTCGCTCTGCCAAGTTTGCGACATTGTGTCAGCGAACGAGCGAAGGCCCCTTGCAGCATCCGTTCTCGACAGGGGTATTGGGGTTGTCTGGGCGTTTTCGTGGGCGGACCGGGCAGCATCATCAGCGAGGTCGTTACCAACAATGCCGCAATGTCCCGGCAACCATTGGAACACCACGTCATGTCCCTTCGATAAAACTTGGGGAAGGATTTCCCTGATTTCATTGACTAGCTGCTCGTGCACCCTTCGTCGTAACGCTGATTGCAAACTCTGAAGCGCAGCCTTAGAGTCGCAGAAGACAGCCCATTTTTGAGGCTGGGCTTCCGCGATATAAAGGATAGCCGCACGTAAGGCGGCAAGCTCCGCTGCTGTTGATGTCGTCCTGTGAGACACTTTGAACTTTATAGTCACTTGGCACGCCGGGATAACAACAGCACCTGTGGAGCTGTCAGCCGAGACCGATCCATCGGTGTAAATGTGGGTCCTTTGGCCATATTTCTCGTTGAGTAGCGACAATGTCGCCTGTCGTAGGACCACTGTAGAATGACGGCTCTTGTTGGTAATTCCCGGAATAGTGAGGCGTACCTGTGGTTGTTGTAGGCACCACGGAGGCGACAGTGGTCTTGCTGCTGGAGTGAAGCCCGACGGAAGGCATTCTCTGTGAGTAGAAATGATCTTTGAAAACATTGCTTGTGGTCTCTGAAGTGGCAACGCAGCAATATGGTGACCGGGAACTCGGCATAGGTGTCTAATGTGGGCTCTTATATTGTCAGTGGTGACGTATGTTGGAATCAGATGCTCTCTTGCGATCATAATTGTCCCGTGAGTTGAAGTGCAGCGTGGCAATCCTAAGCACGTGCGTAGTGCCTGTCCTTGCAGACTTTGGAGGGTGCGGATGTTAGTCTTGCACGTATTTGCCAGCAACGGCAAGCTGTAGCGTAAAAATCCCAGAAACAGTGCTCTGTATAGCTGCATCATTGAACTTATCGATGCGCCCCAAGTTTTCCCGCAGAGGAATCGCATTATGTGAACGATGGAAGTCAGTCTTCTCTTCAGGTAAGTGCAGTGGGCGCTCCACGATAGGTCCCTGTCAATAATCACACCAAGGAAGCGATGGTTCTTCTGGTATGCAACACTTTGACCATTGATGTAAACAGGGTATGGTGTCATGGCCCTGCGAGTAAACGCGACCAATGCGCATTTCTCTGTAGAGACAGAAAGACCTTGTTTGAGGAGATATGAGCATGTCAGGGTGGCAGCCTGCTGGATTCTTGCACGTACTTGCAGACGGGTTACAGCCGAAGACCACAAGCAAATATCGTCAGCATATATGGATATGTGAACAGTACATACAAGGCTTTAGCCTTAATGAAGAAGACAGCGGCTTCATTGGTGCAGGAATCTCGCGCTTTTACCTCAAGGGCGAGGCTCTGACGTGTCATTGCAGGTTAGCTTTAAACTCTCGGCAGATTCTGGATACTGCTTCTAGGGGACGTTGCACTCGCGTGGCGGACGGCTGCTGGGCGTAACGTGGTGGGCTACCAGTTCCGTCATAATGCTGGTGTTACAAGTGGATGAACTCTCCATACCTCGGCCCTCCAATCACAAATCCCAATCATAAAAAAATTTCGTACCAAAATAATCAGAAAAAGAAGCTGAGAAAAGACGGGTAAAAGATTGGAATTACAATAACACAAATTCCATTAGCTATATCTTTACCTGGATTCCAGCATTCGTAGAACTATAATGAAGAAAGGAAGACATTGAAATAACGGGCTCAACTATCATCATCACGAGAAGAAAGGCACGAGATCGGCGTTCGAGCACCATCATCATGTTCTGCCTGCGTACTTCTTCGAGCTACCACCCGCTTAATCAGCTCACCCAATAAACCCCTTTACAGAACGAACAAAAGGATTTATGGCGAACCATCTTAGTTCGCAGTTCTCAAGTGGTCCCGGCTGATTCCCCCCAGTACTTCCACCGGTTCAAAATTAGAAATAATAATGTACAGCCTCGGCCACGTCTGTGTAGAGCGCGCGAGCAGCCGGTTTTTGTAAAGGTAGCATATACAGTAACTCTAGGTTTTTGCTCTGCGGGGCGACACCTTGAGGCAGTTTCGGGCTCTGACGTGGTGTGTCAGGAGCATGCGCGGCCTAGCCCGAAATTGCCTCAAGGTGTCGCCCCCAGATCAAAAACCGGCTGCTCGCTCGCTCTACACAGACGTGGCCGCGGCTGTACGTCCATGCAAGCAACCGGCAATCTCATTCGACCATTATTTAACTGACTGCACGTTAACGAAAAAAGGTGACGACAAATTTAAAGTGAACTTTGGAAACAACCTCACTGAACAAAAGAGAGATACGCCCAACAACGAAAAGGCAAAACATTGGAGGAGAGAGAGAGAGAGAGAAAAACAAAGAGGAAAGGCAGGGAGGTTAACCAAGCTTTGGCTCGGTTGGCTACCCTACACGTGGGGTGGGGAAAGAGGGAAATGGTGGACGAAGTAATTACCAAAATTTTAAATAAGGTGACCAATTCAAAAGCCAATTTTCACAACCACATTCGATCAAACCACTCTCTCCAGGGGGGAGATTCCGGCATAGGAGGAGGGTGGTTTTCTTTCGGTGGTGGACATTGAAAGTGTGAGGAATTCCCCAGAGAAGCCAGTATAGAGTCCCAGCAGGGAAAACGAGGAAATATTCCCCCCTGCAAAATATACGCAGTGGAGGCCAGCAACTCCATGCTTCCTCTATGTCCAATTCCCTAGAACGTGATATACGGCACGTACAACAGCAAAGAAAGTGATACTACCTAAATCCTCCACCACTTGAATATCATGCAAGGACTCTTTCGCCAAACAGAACGGGAAAAAACATCCTTACCAACAGGGACACACCGGTACTTAGGACAGAGAGACCTTGATTAAAGGTAGGAAGAACTCTCTCAAAATCCTCCCCTTGCAAAATCCCCACTGATTATACACCCACATTTTGTGGCATGCTCCCCCCTCTGTTGAAGCTATAAAGAATTGGGGGGAAAATTTTATCAACATAATATTATCTACCATATCCACCTTCTAAATGTAACGTTGCCGAAAGGGTTCTTTGCCTAGGCAGAATGTGGGTGTCAACAATTATTATTTCAATTGTTATCAGCCACAGCCTTATAACCTTAAAAAAAAGGAGAGAGACAGAGAGAACAGAGAAGAAAAAAAAGCCAGAAGAAGGAAAAAGAAAAGAGTTGAGGGAAAAAAATATAAGAAAGGAACATCAAAAGAGAAAGAACAGAAAATAACATATAAAAAAAGAAAAAAAAGAGACGTTGAAAAAAAAGGAAAAAGAAAGAAAAAAAGAAATCTTGACAAAAAAAAACCAGCAGATCCCACGCACTGTGGGAATCGATGTAATGCGAAGCAGCCAGGAAGGAGCAAATTATGCTTTACATAATTTGCATGGCATGTTTTACATGTTACGACCTGTCATTTGTGTTCGTCATACAGTCACGTCGCGATATACCAATTTTGGTGTATGTCAAGCTAGTGAACTGGACGCAAGCGCACTATGAGCGTGGCATGTAAATGGCATTGCAGATGACATGTATGCCAAGATTTTCATGTTACCACCTGCCACTTATGTTCTTCATACAGTCATGTGACTCAATACGAAATTTGGTGTATATTAAGCTACCGAAACGGCCGCGAGCGCGCCATGAGCGTGGAATGCAAGTCATGTGGCACATGACAAGTCATGTTTTCTATATTACCACTTGTCATTTATCTTCGTCATACAGTCATGTCACTCAATACCAAATTTGGTGCATCTCGAGCTAACGAAACGGCTGCGGGCGCGCCATGAGCGTGGCATGCAAGTCATGTCGCAGATGACAAGTGATTATTTCCATATTACAACTTGTCATTTATGTTCTTCATACAGTCATGTCACTCAATACCAAATTTGGTGTATATCAAGCTAACGAAACGGCCGCGAGCGTGCCATGAGGGTGGCATGTAAATCATACTTTTCATGACAAGTTAGTCATGATTTTCATGATATCACCAGCCATTTGCGTTCGTCATACAGTCATGTTATGCGATACCAAATTTGGTATAAATCCCATTAACGATACGGCCAGGGGAGCACAAAGTCGTAGGCGGCTAGACAGCTAGATAGATAGATACGCTCAAAGTCGCCGAAGTTCGCTCAGAAATGCTTCGCATTTAAAATACTTCCTCATCTCCCGCTAAAGGGAACCATGCGTGGATGCGAAGTAGCGGGGAGATGGTTAGCTGGAGCTGGAGAAACGTCGCCGCTCTCGTTTCGTGGCAGCGGCCCGGGCGCTCATCAGCAACTGTCAGGATGGTCTTCAACTGCAAAAAGTCCCGACAATGTGGCCAGCGAGACCAATGTTGCTGCCATTGACTGCCTGACTGAACATGGCACCACACAGCTTCCCCAGTCACCCGACAACCCAAATGTCGTTAGTTCAAACTTCTTCCTCTTCCCCCCACTAAAAAAAATATGGTTGATCCCTCCGTCACAGGAATCGGTATAACACGAAAGTAAAACGTACCCGTACAGGTGTAATTGAATATGTACTGTACATTGAAACTGGAGAGTTTGCACAACGTGTAACGTGAATGCACCCGTGTTGACGCTTGGTGGTACATCTCCATTCCTCGACTAACGTCCATGATCAACGATTGAACAAACCATTCTATTATAGTAGCTGTAGATGTTAACGGCGAGAGCGTAATCAGAGAACGAGGCGTGAAGCCAGAAGAGCGTCGCTATTGGGTGCATAACTTGGGCTAAGGTCGCAATGCCGCGGCATGTTAAAGTGTGAGTGAAGGTACGCGACGGTCGGACTGGAGGGAAACGTTGAGTGCGTCGTGTCGCCCTAGTAGCCCGGCTGCGACTTTTGTCGGGGTGAGCGTAAGTGAGGAACGCGGTATTACAACCACTGGAGGCGTGCGTCGCATTTTTGGTTTGGATGGACGCTGTAAGCGAGGCCGACGCTTGGGCTAAGTTCGCCACCTTGCGTTGCGTTAAGGCATTGAAAAATTGCACTTCTACTGAGAACACGCCGACTGAGACGGACGCGTATCAGGTGCTAATCGCGGAAGCCATAGTAATGATGAATTACTTTACTTTAATGCTCGAAGAGGGCGGTGCCCCCCTCCCCCCCCCCCCCCCCCCCCGGACGAGGAGCACTGTGATGAAAGTGGTAGATATAAAAAGCGCGTTCGTAAAGCAGTCAGAGTCTGTGATAGCGTGCTCGGCTTCTGTTGTTGCGGACCGAGAGGCCATACGTTCGATGCCCGTTGACGGAACTCTTTTTCTTTTACATGTGATCGTCTACATTTTTTCAACGTCATTTCCATGACGGAAATACGTCACTGAAGTCTTGGTGGGCCCCGGAATAAAACACTTTCGTGTTAAAAGTGTTAAAAGTCATCAAAGAACGGCAGCACGGTTCGGTCACGACCATTCAAGAGGTCCTAATGAGGGAGCAGAAGAGCATTCCAGTTTCTGCGTTCGAGGTAGCCTTCAGTTATCCATAGAGTCGCTGTAAACACTGGGTTGATATAGAAGCGGTATGTTTCCAAAACTGTTAAGTTGTCGATTAATTATTCCTTTAAAAAATCAGTCCTGCTACCTTCCGGAGAAACCCTGTATATTAATATATTTTACTGTGTTTTCCGGTTACCGCGGCTCTATCGTCTTGTCATTTCTAACTGTAGTGCGTTTATCGAAGTATCGCATTTTTGCATTTTTAATAATTACGTATGCCTAGTACAAGGACTATATTGTGAAATTTCTGCAGCAGCTAGCGATGCTGCGCCATAACGCGTAAACAGCATGCGTGTACGACGGGCAACGGTAATTGTAGCGAACGTGGGTTGAAATGCAGCTGCCCGATCACGCTCAATCCTGTTTGCTTGTTGCACAACTGTTATATAAGGAAGCTATCATCCGACTGCACATATGACGGATGTGCTTTGTTTAAAGAAATGTTGTTCCGAAATTTTCAAGCTGACAACACACGCAGGCATCGAGGATATGAAACAATACGGTGGCTGTGAGCATGCGGGCTCTGCCTTCATCTCAAATAAGTGAGATTCAAATATTTGCTAAGAAAGTACGCAGCATCTAATATGCATTCAGTACGTTTTCCTAGGTGAGCATTGTACAACAAATCGGTTAAAGCAACTTTTTCGGGCATAAAATCAAACACTGCGAAGCGGAAAGCCGGCATTTATACACTAGTGTGTCCTTGGGCGTGGTCTGCAGAACAAATGGGTCATGCGTTACTATTTCATATTGTTTTGCTTGCTTGTACCTTCCATTTACAATTTGCAAGGGATGTACCAAACACTTCAAAAGGTAAGCAAAGTTATTTTCGAATACTGTTGAGCTGTGAGGCTTTACTGTTGTCACGTACATCTTTCTCGTACTGAACGTAGCTGTCTACAGGCTACCGTAGGGCTCAAAACTGCTGCGAAGTAGCGGCAAATAGACAGTTGCAACGTAAAGTGAATATTTTTTACTGAAAACATACTTTGTGAGATTTCAAGCGACGAATTTTGCCCTGTATTTCTCCTGCAAGCGCTTCAGGGTATTCTTCTCTGTTCCAGTTAAAACAGTTATCACCGATATTCAGGCGATACGATTTTTTTCTGGACCTGACATGTTTTTTTAAAAGAAAGAAAAAAAACGATTCTTTCGTATATGCTTATTGCAAAAAGTAGAACGTCAGGCGCATCATCCCTCTTGTTCCAGCTACCAGGTCTTGTTCTCCATAGTTGCCACTAACACATCTGTCCTTAATAAATGTGGTGTTTCTATGATCACACTTTCTCTGTAAAATAAAACAGTCATTTCCACTTGTTTGTATTTCAGGGCATTTAAACGGAAACGCTTAGAATTGATTGGCTGACGCACTTTGTTCAAGCTGCCACATCATGTTTAACCCTGTGGCCCCGTTCATTCAATTCCAGGAAGATGTTTGAAAGGCCCAATCGAGCGAGTTTCGCCATGTATCTCCGCTTGCCCTAGAAGCGAAGAACGCATGCCGCGTGACTAGCCCTGTCCGCCGCCGCCGCTGCTCCGACCGCTGTTGGGTTAACAAACGCTGCTTCGCCAGCTATGTCCACGTGATTCACCCCGTGACTCGCCAGTCTCTCTGCAACGTCGGCTAAACGGGCGAGTGCACATGCTTCAGTTCAGCCATTGTACCATGGCCGCACGATGGAAGGAGGGATCGAGGACGCTAGTCTATCTGTGCGGAAGTCGTCTGCGCGGTCCCCGTGGCGAAAGTGGCAAGCTGCGTCGGGCTATCCTGCGTATGTCGCTCAGCTTGCTAACGAATTAAAGCGGAAACATGAGTACCATCGAGTAAAGAGGGAGGATGGAACAATTGATGAACGGGAACTTCAGTGAGCTAAACGTCGGGAGAAGGATGCAGAAAGAGGACGGCGACGAGCTTTCGGGCCTGCTGGAGACGCCTCGCGTTCGACTTCGGTTACGGCTTCGGAAACAGATGAAACGGCGGTACTGAGTTCTCGCAGGACGGCACGTTTCACTAGCCATATCGTTTGGTTGGCGGACTGTGCTTCGCCTACGAGGGAAAACAAGCATAACAAAATGCAACAAGCTTTTGCTTGCATAACTTGGCCTAGCCGAGCTAAGGCACAGCCAATTTTTAATAGCGAAGCTGTTTAAGCTAGCCGTAAGTTAAATGCCGTATCACGATTCAGAAACGGGTGTTTGCCAAAGAAATTGGGTTAGTCCCAGTACTTAGTCATAATAGGGTTTAGCGCAAACACTAGACAAGAGACAAACGAGAGGACGTAGACGCAGCGCACTACTCACCACTTGTCCACTAAAAATACAGAAGGCCGCACTTAGCCTAACGGCCTACCACAAAAATATCATCATCATGAACGGGTGTGTGCCAAGAAAATTGGTTAAATGCCACTGCTCACCTAAAAATGCTCACCACTGGTCCCCTAAAAAGCTCACTACTGGTCCACTAAAATTGAAGAAGGTAACAGTTATAAAAAAAAAAACGGGCATGCCGCTGTGCGGCCTACCAGAAAACTATCATCATCTTAAACGGGTATGTGCCGCAGAAATTGTGTAAGTCCCACTACTCACAACTTCCACTAAAAAGGGAGAAGGCAAGAGTTAGCCCAGCAAATGGCTGCGAAGTGACGGCGACGAGCCGAATACCCCGAGTACGTACAATGAGAGACTACTAGGAAACGGGAAAGGCAACGGCGGCTGCGAGAAGACCTCGAAGCTTGGAAGGCCTATGCCAACGACGTGCCTGTGTCGCGTCTGTGACTGCCTGTGGTTTAACTCAAACATCTCTGCGCTGATAATCAACGTACAAACAAGCTTGCATCACCTAGCTAAAGCCTAGAAAAAACCGAGAAGAACCCAGATTCTTCATAATCGTCAAGTTTCGCTCTTTCATTGCTTGCGCAACTTAGTGCGAGCTTCGCCAGTTTTTTGGACAGGCCTAGTTCGTCTCGAGAATTGTAAACAATGGTGCTAACGTGTTAGCTGAAAAGTTATGCAAGCACGCACTTGCATAACGATAGGAAGGAATTCATCACTGTAGTCCATACTAAATTAGAAAATTGAACCATAGCGTAGGCCATATTCATTGATCTTTTTCGAACGCCTGATTCATTATCGCTTACTGTAACTTTTGATTTCACTGTTGACTTTGTGTTGTTGCTCAAAATGCTTATTTCTCGCTAAGCATGATTTTTTATTTTGTGAGATACCTCAGGAAAATACAGTACGCGAAAATTCTTACACTTAAAGCATTGATTGCAGCAAACTATGCAATGTTTCTTTAGTCATTGTCCGTGAACAAAAATATTTGTTCAAAATGAAGCATTTTCCACACGACAAGCACGTAAGATTTTTCTAATGGGAATCGTATTATCGACATCATGGATATTTCTCAAATTTCCCTTCATCGTTTAGATTTTCTGTGAAATATTTGAAGGGCTTCTTCAGCAGCTAATATATATCTACCGAACAACGCCCAGACATAACAATTTGCAAATGCCCCTTACCTTTGCTCTTTTATTCAGGTAAACATATGTTGAACAAAATATGCTTCATCGAGCCCACAGTCGAAGACTGCAACACTATTCTGTTGAGCTGGAGCTACAGCAATGAAAGCGGAACATGCGATAAGGGCTATGTCTGCGCGAATTGCGTGAACAGATTTGAGACACACCAGCAATGCAAAAAGACCTGTCCGGCGAGTAAGTACGTCCATGTGCCAACGTATGCCCGTAGATTAGAATAACGTTCTGTCACATGATAAACGGAAAATTTGAAAACTTGCATTTGTCGACTTGCCTTCGTTCCTAACCTTTCAACAAAATTGTTTCTTCCGTGCTTCTCAACGCAGCCTTGAATGACAAGCTAAGCAGCCAAATATCTGGCGCTGTTTTATGTTTTTGTTGAGTATGTTAGCTGAACAGTCTCACTTTTTAAAGCGTATTTCAAATAAGTGTGCACTTCTTATGTCTGATAACGGCGTAATATTGCTTGTGCACTCCTCAAAAAACTAAGCTTAACCGACTTTTGTGTAATGCCATGGCTGATTTTTCATATAGTGCTGGATAAATTATAAAGAAAACACTGCTAACAACACTGTGTGCATGAAACATAGAAGTTATTGTGTATTGACATGATATTGTGGTTGTCAGCCAAAACGTAGCATAATATGCGAGCATAAGTTCTAAACTTCCAAATATTTTTGGACCATAATATGTAGATATTGCTGGTTTTATAGGCTTTACATAAAAAATAACGTGTGATATCCTGAACGTTGTAGTCCATGATGTGATGATTGAGGTACTTTTTTTCGAAAAAAACATTATTGGAACCAAGTTCACGAACATACTCGTCCGTTCAGTTTGCACTAAAGAGAGAATTGGATATACATTCTGAGTTCTTGTTTCTTGTGCCACCACATTGAAGATACTGTCATCAATGTTACGTTTCTCTCTGCATATTTTTATCATGTTTTCCCCTTTCTGCGTCTCCGTTTATTAGTGTTTTTGTTATCTCTGAACTTGAAGCACGTTCTGCTTTTTCTTTCTTGTACGAAAGAGTGCACACAAAGTTGACATGGACAGATGGTCCTTGAAGCAACGGCCTGTCTGCCCTTCATAGGTGTTCCTATATCCCTTTCCTGCCCGAGAAAAGTATAATGGAAAAATTGCTAACTTCCTAAAAAATTATTGATGTTTGCTCTATTGTAATTAGGTTTTCAAAGGTTAAACTGTAAGAATTGGAGTTTTTCCCCAGAAAACAGACCCGCACATATGTGCGGGCTGGGCTTTTATGCACGTGATTCACTGCAGCGAGGAATACACTCATAACGGCTAAGACAAGGCAAAAAATGCGTGGTCAGCGCAGCGAATGCAACATTTTAGAGTATTGTGTGTCACTTGTGAGGCACAGGTATAAGTTGCGCTTCATACAACGCGTCCTTGAACAAGAGGCTACACTTGACTGCCTGAGTGATGTGCAGATGTCAAGCTGTATACTGATCGCCAGTGGTACGTATAGCTGAGTGTAATCGCTTGGCTATGCCGGGTGCCTTTTACACTCCAGTAAAGTTGTCTAAGGATTGATCTTGTGACACATTTTTCTTTCCGCTTTCAATTCTTGGGCGACTGGTGACGACCAAAGTTCCTCAGAGATCGGATGCAGCCCATGATCACGTCCATACCAAAAGCTACTTGATCTTTTGTACACTTACTTGCAAAGTTGTTCTATGTCTACAACTAGGGCACACTGCCGTTTTGTTTCAAAGATCGTTGCATTAAATTAGTGTGAGAAAGTTGGTAAATGAGTCTTGACAACAACAAGAACGCCGGCTGTCTCACCACTTCCAAGCAGGTGATGCTTTGCAGCCAAATGTGTTCTGCCAAAAGACATCAATTTCACTGAAACTGACAGGATAGGGTGAGTGGTCACCTGGCCCAGTTATTACAGAGGCGACTGCTCAAAAACTCGCCTTCCATACTCCAGTTTTCACCACTAAGTTAGCTCGAACGACGAATATGCATCTCTGTCAATTCGTCAACGTCGTCCCTACCCAATTCTGACGCAATACATCAGGAGGCTCAATATCTCTTCTATGTCTTCTTTATTCTCTGGTTTGAAAATCTCGGCATGCGAAAAAAAAAAGAAAATTCAGCGCCCACAGAAGCTTGTTCCCTAAGTTAGATAACTTTAGCAATTTTAACCCTCAATGTTATTTATTATCCTTAGAATTTCACTGGCGATACTGAAACTCTATATCATAGGCAATGGAAAATCTAATTCTTTGAAATATAGTGCATGTTGTCACAACATATTCACAAAATAAATATTTTTTGCGTCAATGGTGATCACAATTCACGCACATCACTTCGCGTCGCTAATTTCAGATATAATAAAACATCAGGAAATACCAACCAAATAAGTGCCAATAAGATGCAAAGAAAGCTGTTCGCAATAAAAAAACAGAATGCGCAGGCGCAACTGCGCGCGAGCGAGCCAACCTGCGCCGCTCTGCCGTGCACTTGACGAGGACTAAAGCCCAGCCCGCACAAACGTGCGGGTGACTTTTTCATGCGTGAGTACACAGCATGTGTGGTAGGAACGCGTAATTTTTTTAGCGAAGCATGTTTTTTTAAGTCTCATTTTTCCTTTCATATGCATACACTCCCGAAAAAAAATGTATAACAAGAAGGAGCGTTGATTTACACGTCTGAGGCAGCTGCTGTCGGCGCACGTGCTAGACGGCATTTTTCGCGGAAGATTACTCGCCCTCTGGTGCCGAAATTATTGAACTACTGAAACAGATATATTCCCGCATACATTGACTTCAGCGGCACAGAGCTATGAAACCGAAACTGAAACAGGTGCCGTTTCGTGAGCGTCTTTATCGACCCACACATTTGTGCGGGTCAGGCCGTAAAGGGATAAAGGTGTCTGCGCGGGTGCGCCAACAACCTCAAGTTACTTATGTCTGTCCTGGCCATTCCGGGGTATGCATAAACTGTCAATCTCTTGTGGCGCATACCCGCGTACCGTGGCCCGTGGTATATGGGTATTTGCCGCATGTGTCTGGAGGAAAAATTTCACGGCGTACGCGAAACGATTTTCACGTTCTTCATGACGTGACCACACAGTCGTATTACCCAAACTCTCTTACCCTTTCATACTAATTTTGGTTTACCCCAAGTTAAGGGGGTGATCATGAGAGCACCCAGACGTAGGTCGCTAGATAGATAGATACGTAAATATAAATGCTCAAAGTGCCTTCAGTAAGCAAAGAAATACTTCGCATTTAATATCTAAGAGCGTCGGGTTCTGCATTGTCGACACTTGCAGCGCACTGCTGAAACACAGAGACGTAACAACTGGGACTGTTGTTAGTTGACGCTTGTCTTTTGCATACCTGCACGTTCTTGTCGAGCGTCCGTCTTTGTACTTCAGCGGCGCGCTACAAGCATCGGGCTGCTTGTCGTTCTACGTGTGACATTCCAATTTCTTGCTATCTCATTCATTGCTTCGCCCTTGCGACGAAACTGTGAATTTTAGATGCGAAGCATGTTATGCTCGGGGCTATGTCCGTCGCTCCCGCGTCCCGCATCCCGCGTCCGGTCACTTTCATGAAGTAGGGAAACACCCATTATACGAACCAGAACACTGTAGTAATATGAAGGCCGTCAACCACTACCACAGTCATCAGAGTCATGGCCGAGAGCACAGAGAGGCTGCTTAGCAATGGCTAGGCAGGTGGGGTCTGTCGCCCAGGTTGACCCCATTCCTTGATCTTGCTTGCATGCGTTTGGAGGGGGCTTAGTCCGTCCCTCCTTCCCGCGTCCCGCATCCCACACCACCACAGCACATGCGCGTCCCCTCCCTCTCTCCTCTCCTACGCTCAGCCCCTTTCTGTCCTCTACAAATCCTCTACTCTACGGAGCGGCCCGCGCGTCCCACACTCCCTGCAGTGCATGCGCGTCCCCTGCCCCTACCCTCTCCTACGCTCACCCCCTTTCTCTACTCTAGGAATCCTCTACTCTACGGAGCGGCGCCCGCGTCCACCATCCCCACAGCGCATGCGCGTCCTCTCCCCCCTCTCTCCTCTAGGAATCCTCTACTCTATGGAGCGACTCCCGCGTCCCACACCCCCCATAGCGCATGCACGTCCCCTCCCCCCTCTCTCTCCTCTCCTACGGTCCCCCCCCGTCCTTTCCTCTAGGAATCCTCTACGTAGCGGCGCGCATGACAGGTGATGTGAGAGCTGCATACTCCGCAGGGGGGCGCCACGGTAGTTCCGCGGTATGAAAATGACGGAGCGCGCGCGCCTCATTCTGTCTCCTGTGCAGCGCCGCGATGAGCGCCCGGACCGCTGCTGTGAAACGAGAGCGGCGACGTTCCTCCCGCTCAAGCTAATTATCTCCCCGCTGCTTCGCATCCACACATGGTTCCCTTTAGCGGGAGATGGGGAATTTTTTTAGCAGCTGCGAGGTCGACTTCGACGATGGCTGGAACTTGAAACTTTTCGGGGCCTGATAACGGCGGCTTCGCAGACGCGTGGTCACTGACTTCTCAATCTTGGCATAAATAGCGCGCCGACTGGGCTGTCTGCATGCGCGCTCCAGCCAAGCAACAGGCTGCATCGAATCATCTAGTAGATATAGCTACACAACAGGCCGCGAAATCTGAAGCAAAGGCAAAGTTCCCGCTGAGAAACCGGAGCAAACAGGGGCCAAATTTGCATGTTATATAGAAGCGTACCAGGTGCGGAAGCGTGCCAATATCGAAGCTACTCCAGCCTCCGCGTCATTAAGCAACATGATTATTAAAGGCTTACTGATACAAACATTCTAGCCTCGAGTTTTTTGGTTACATTGTGTTGCTGGGGAGCTGTTAGTCATAAAATGACACATTGTTTGCTGCAACGCGTGACAGTAAATTAATTACAGACTCCTCATTACCAATCAGTCTGAATTTCGGTTTGAGAGAGCTCCAAAACGACAAGCTGTCGGGAGCAATTATCGCTACCTAGCGAGTGCGACGCTCGACCACATCAGCACACAGAACTGTGACGCACTTCTGCACGGTCCGAATCAAGACGCTCTTTCGAACAGGAAACCGGACAGCAGTGTCACCCAACAGAAAGCTTTTAACGCGTGCACCGCGGCCACGGACTCGCGAGCAGCCGCCGAGTAGTAGTCTGCTGGAGCAAACGCGGCAATACAAAAATGGCAGCTATGACGCCATCATAACTTGTATTGACTGTAGCGTGGTGACGTGAGGGAAGTAGGGAGATCACCGTGGGGTCACTTTTGAGGGTGTCCGTACCGAGAGTGCTGTAAAATAACTCATGTAAAATACCTGCCAAGCTGTATTCGCTGTTCATACTTTCCCGATGATATACGCATGTTCACGGGAATCTGGGCCGCGAAATTTTGTGTCGGTACCCCTTTAAGCAGAAGAACACGCCCAAGTTTAATGAAGCACTGTGTGCAGAGTCTCTGCGTAGACAAGCCAGACATACCTTTCACTAGTAATAACTATAAGGCGAATTATACCTGAGCCATTTTTCATGTAGTTGTCGCGTAATTTATGGCAATATGTGAAGAACTTACCACTTTTATTTGTCATAGCTAACGCAATAATTGAAGCTGTAGCGTACTCGGCCCAAGTAGGAGCAAAAAAGAAAACACCTACACTCCTTGAAGTTTGGGACAAGAACTAGTTTATTTTGTCAAGAAAAACAGGCTCCGAAAAGCGACAACACAAAGGCGCGTGGCCTGCGTATCTCCCGCGACACGCCGTAGATAACGTGAGGCATGTTGGCCGCGTATGCGCCGTGCGTCTCTGTATACGAATTGGTATGCGCACACAAATAAAATTATCGCGACCACCGTCATCAACGCCCGCTAGAAAACAGAGTCAGTGAAACCTGTATACAAGTTTGTACTCACTATATGCATGGTTGGGTGGAAGAGTGAATATTGTTGTAACTGAATTCTTAATGACGAGGTTTTACAGTAACTTATGAGAAAGTAGCTGACACAAATGAGTGTTATTCCTTGAACATTTCGTGTTTCTGACTTTATGAAAGCTTTCCTGTTAAATACCGGTGTTCACAATTGGCGTCGTCATGGTAGCAAATGGTTTCTATGAAATATAAATATGTTTTCGCTTTTATCTCACAGAGCTTGCCCAAAAACCAAGATGGAGACTTAGACAACTTTGGGACTGCAGACAATGGCTTATGCGTGGTAACGGATGTCAGGCAGTTTGGTATGAAGCTGGAAAGAACAGGCTTGGTCTGATAGCTCAACTTCTCTATTACACCGGCTGTGGACCAGATAAACGAAAAATATTTCAGTACGACTTCAGCACCAAGAAATGTCATGGTAGGTATGGCGACCACATTTTGAATGCGCTGCAAAGATTTACGTCAGAACTCTTGCGCTCAAGCGAAAAAAAATCAACACTTTTATTGAAGTAGATGTATCACAATCGTGCGGTAGGTAAATCACCGCCTAAAGGGAACGAAAAGCGTGTTAGGGCGAAAGCTTTATGTGTCTGAAGCGCCGCACAGCCCGTTGTCCGGTGGTATCACCAATACGATTACTATTAAACGTCAGATGACTATGTGGTGATGTTATTAAGACACCCCGCGATGAACTGCGGAGCAGAAGTACTCAAAATACATTCGTTATAAAAATCACTGCTTTTTTTCAACCATGTCTCGAGATTGACAGCTCGCAATTTTAATTATCTGGAGGCATTGAGCCCTTCATAGGAGATCTAAAATGGGGGGCATACTGTGAAAGTACGCTTTCAAATTTGGCTGTACAGCCACGGTAATAAAGGCTATGGCTATCAAATTTGCAAAAAATCTTAAATACAGACGAAGCTTGCCCTGGAGATCAAAATTAGTTTTAGATTATATTTGTTGTTATTTTTACTGTGTTATTTTTCAAATGTGTGTACTTCTTTATTAGTATTTGCTATCTGCAGAGCATTAAGGTTTTGTATAAAAGAACGCTTTACAAAAGTGCCACTAAAATTGAGAGCGTACTGCAAGAACTCGATTTGTTATGTTTTTTTAGGTGTGTCGATGAGTGCAAAATTGCCACTTATGAGTGTTTCCACGTACTAAAAATACAATTGCACCTTGGCTACCGATTCTAGTCGCAGCTGCATAAATGCTATCAGTTAACGAATCCGAAAATTTTCGTTCGCTTTTGCCATACAGTTACTGACAAAAATTTACACAAAGTTAGAAAAAAATTGCTTTGAGAAAAATCCAGTTATTACATAGGGAAACGCCCACATTTTCTGTCAAGGTGCTGAAGAAAAAGGGCCAAGAATTAATTTTGAGTTCGCGAGTACCCAAGTGTGATAAATTATCCAAAATATAGTAAAATTCTTTATCTGATGATTGCAAAATCTGAAAATGAAATTTTTTTCTAAAGAAAGTCTCATTGCACATTCATGTATTTGTTTCATTTTATCAAGCTGTGAACAAG
>JALIZH010005658.1:0-20889 GCA_030522465.1 Rhipicephalus appendiculatus | reverse complement strand
GTAGCGCCCTCTTTAGGGCGGCGGACAAAACTGGAGAGCGCGCGACCTCAAGAGAAGAAAATGAAGACGGCGCTTGGCAGTGGCTCGTGAAGTCACGGCTCGTGTTACCTGCTCCCTTATACATCCACAGAAAAGAAAAAGAAGATGGCCTTGCTTTTCGAGTCGTCTTGGGTGAATGCACAAGGAACCCTGCGAGTTTTTGCATGCATAGGCGTGCGCAAGGTGCTCCAAATGGGGGAGGGGGGGGGGGGCAGGTTTCGCCGCAACACCCCTCCCCCCTCACATACACACAGGACAGGCGCACAGGACAGGCACACACGAGAGCCTGTCCTGTGTGCCTCTTGTTTATGTCCCCGTTTCTTAGCGATCGTTTGTTTCTCCAACAGGCCTTCCTTTGGTCCCAGGCTTTCCGGGGTTAAAGGTGGGAAGTGAACAAATCTTGAAATGCAACCTGAGGGTTCCTTCGCCACCGTTATCGTCAAAAGCCTGTACGGCCATTAAACAACGACGGCGCAGCAGGTCCGAATGAGTAAAGGCGCGGGAAAGACATGGCGCCCTCTTTGGAGGATTAACAGGGGATGAGGGTCTTGAAAATAAACAAGTTTTTTTTTAATTTGTTAGCCTATCTCAATGAAAACTGGCATGCATGTGCATCACTGCATGGAGATTTGGATCTGCAAACAGATTTCAAATATCTTATTTAGAAGGGAAGAAATGACAAGTTTTCACATCGTGATTAGGTCATTTCCTTGGGGCCGCTATGGCAACTTACAATTCAAGAAGTTACTTTTAAGTACTACGCCATTCTTATAAAAAAACCACCACACAGACTATAGGAAATTCGATGTCAATACAGCTATTTCTTTGCTCAGAAGTAATTTTCAAATTTTGAAGGTAGAAATTAGCTTCCAGTAATTAGCTGGTACATATATCAAATAATTACGATTCCATCAATTGGCTCAGGAAAAAGGGAAAAGCTTTAGCTTGTAGTTCAGGTGCTTCTGAAAAGAATGATGGCAAGTTCGTTTAAATATGATCACAGAAATTTTCTCAAAACTTACGTAAGGCAGATGCACTTCAGAAAGAGTAACGCCAACAGGATTGCGTTTCAAGTTTAAAAATAACACATTTGTAATTTAATCTACTGAGCCTGCAAGAATAGAAACGGCTTTTTGCCATAACATGATATTTTTACAGAGCATAATTTGGACTAAGTAATTCGAACTTATTAGTTTCGAAAATTGGCATTTTTCATGGTTTTTGCTATGTTAAGACCCTCGTCCCCCTTAAGGGGGGGGGGGGGGTTCCCCCCCTGTGCGCACGCCTATGACTGCACATACTCTGAGCTGTTTACGACTGCTTTTGTAGTTCTGGCCATGAAAATATTAAATGCGAAGCATTCCTTTGCGTACTGTAAGCACTTCTGCGTTTCTATCTACGTATCTATCTATCTATCTAGCCGCCTACGTCTGGGTGCGCTCTTGATGACCTCCTTAACTAGGAATATACCAAAATTTGTATGGGAGGGTAAGAGGTCTGGCTGGTCATGACATGAATAACGTGAAAATCTCGTCGCGTACGTCGTCAAACTCATTTGTCCAGACACGTGTGGCTCATACCCGTATACGGGCCGCGGAATGCGGGTATGCGCCACAGGACTGACAATTCATATCTACCCAAGGAACGGCCAGAACAGGCATTGGTAATTTAAATGCGAGAGCGTTAAGAGAAACTGACATCGGTGGCGTTGACACTGGTAATTTAAATGCGACAGCGTTAAGAAAAACGGACATCGGCGGCGTTGACGCGAGGAATACAAAGAATAGAAATCAGAGCCTCAGCAGGAATCTAACCCAAGCATTCTGCGTGGCAATCAAGCATTCTACCACAGAGCCACGTCAGGTCTCGAAACTGCTTTGGAAGAACACCCTATGCAGGCGTAATGTTGGTGAAACGTATATTGTGGTTGCAGTGCTCGCTATCTAATTTTATAAACATTACATACGTACTCCTACATCCGTTGTAGTTGGTCTACGTAGCACTATCGAGGACTACCGTCCTTGCAAGCACAAGCTCTACATATCAGCTTACAGCTTCTGGTGTTGGCAATATCCATGTTCTGTTGGCATCGTTACACAAATGTAAACAACGGGTTATATGAAACATACGCGACTGTTCAACATGTCTGTGCGTGCAACATTTTTACATATCTTTAGCGTCATTTCATTACGTTTTCACTCAATACAAAAATTACAACCCAGTCACATTACCTCCGGATGCTTCGCATAGCATCGATTCCCATGGTACTTGGGATCTGCCCTAATTTTTTTACAGGAAAGCTCGGTATATCAACATAATCAGGGCATGCCTTGGACCGGAGAAACTGCCTATAACGCGTATCCCAGAGCATCCTGTAACCGTTCCTGAGGCAGGGCGGAGGCAACAAGAAGCGATGTATTCATAGACCTAGTCGCACACGTCCATTTTATTGCGATAGCAATTATATGGACACTCTCGGCTGCTTTTTGCCGCGGCGTCATGCTCCTTATATGTATATGTCTATATATATATATATATATATATATATATATATATATATATATATATATATACTTTCCGACGCGCGGAATCGAACGGGCGACCTCTCGTTCCTCAGCGCGCGACGCTAAACGCTACGCCACAAGAGCGCGCGTGCTGCTGCG
Organism: Rhipicephalus appendiculatus; assembly: GCA_030522465.1. Taxonomy (NCBI): domain Eukaryota; kingdom Metazoa; phylum Arthropoda; class Arachnida; order Ixodida; family Ixodidae; genus Rhipicephalus; species Rhipicephalus appendiculatus. Next base: position 18,187 of record JALIZH010005658.1, on the reverse strand, counting down.
TACTAACGGCGCGCTATTTATATACAGCATTCACCCCTGGCGGTACGGAGATCTCGGGGGGGGAATATCAGCGTGTTCTTTGCCTTACCAGCAAACCAGCGAGATGGCGCGAAGTGCGCGCTCGGCGCCCCACTCGTTGCGACGCGTTGGCTCCCCAACACCACGACTTACACGGGCGTAGTCGCCTTTGCCAGGGTGCGCGCACGCGCGCTTATCTTGGGGGGGGGGGGGGGATGGGGGCAGTTTGACGCCGTGTGCTCTCGCCGGGAAGATTGCGTTTAGGTTACAGAGCGCACAAAGGTCACTTCGCTCGCTGCAGAGGCCCCGTTTCCGAAAGGAGCGGGCTGTTCCAACACAGGGAACTAACAACTGTGACACTTGTTAGTTCGCGCTCGTCTTGTGTATACCTGTGCGTATGTTTTGTGCGTCCTTCGCGCTTGAGCAGTGCGCTCCAAGTTTCGATCTGCTTGCCGTTCTTCGCTTGAAATGCCAATGTGTTGCTATCGCATTCATTAAGTGGAATAAAGGCGAACGCTTGGCATCGGTGTCATGTTAAGAGCACCGTTTTGCAGTCTACGATAACTGCCTATAAACCATATATAGATAACACTGCGCACATGTTCGCTAATTATTGTTATTGGACTAATATCAAGGCATTGAATACACTTCAGCTTTTTTTTTCTTTTTTTTTTCACGCTAGCGCTATTTCGCGGTTAGCATAACTGGCATGAATGCACAACTTATTTTACGTACTTTTCGAGCAGTACGCTCTGTACGCTCTTTGCCTTACCAGCAAACCAGCGAGATGGCGCAAAGTGCGCGCTCGGCGCCCCACTCGTTGCGACGCGTTGGCTTTCCCCAACACCACGACTTACACGGGCGTAGTCGCCTTTGCCAGGGTAAGTCGTGTTTTTGTGTTTGTGTTTTTTCGCGCCTTAAAATATCAAGTATGCTTCTACACAGCCTCGCTGGAATATGCATGCGTCCTCCGGCAAATAACTTCGTGCCATCCACGATAAGCTGCGCTGCATTTCGGCCACTTTAACAGAGCACGGAACAAGCGGCGAAAGGCGGGATAGTTGGCACGTGCCTCAAACAAGGGATTAAGAGCGCGAACAAGGGACGAAAAAGAAAGCGCCCCTCCACGTTTCATCTTTTCTTCGTCCCGTGTTTGCGCTGTTAATCCCTTCTTCAATAGCAAGCCAAGTATTCATACCCAGGAATTCGGGACATCGCTTTTAGTTCACCGTTTTTCACACCACGTGGCGTACGGACCTTCAACTTTCAAAATTGGCGCGATGACGCATGCCGCGCGGCAGACAAAACGACAATACACATAAAAAAAGGCAGCGCGATATCGACTATCGCCACCGAGAGCGAACCGTGATCGGGGAGTGATAAGCGCAAGGCGTACGACGAGCGGTCGGCTGGCTGCTCGATCGTGAATCGGCAGGTATATTGCAACGAATGCGTGCACACAAGTCACTTGTCTTTGCTTGAAAAGGGTGTGCTGCCCATCCTGTCGTCATTTTCAATATATTTCGTCCGATTGTATCTTTGTAGGTCCCCACGGGTTTCTTTAGAAACTAAGGACGTCCTTTCGTCGCTGCCGTTTTCGTGATCATAGAAAGCTAATTTCAAGACAATAATACCAGCCTACGATATGGTAATGACGGTTTGAGGATATGCAGAGACTCGACGTCCCTTATGTTTGTTGGCGTCACTTTACAAATGATCTTTTTTTTTTGCGTTATAGAGTGAAGGAAACAGGCCGTGCGATATTCACTGCCAGTGACAATCTTTTTTAGGGCTCAAAAAGGAGCTAAAATAAAGGCCGAGATTGATTACAGGGACGAGATTGCTCAATGACCTTCTGAATTTAAGCATTCTAAATACGGCGCTTTAATTTAAACAACGCTCTTTACGTTTATAGAGCACATAGTAAAAGACGTCCGAAATAACGTATTTCATTATGCACATGACATGCTATACAGCTCGTCGGCGCCTCTTTGCTAACTGTTCGTGAAAGCGTAATGAAACCAATTATATTCAGGTATCCGAGCACCCACCGCGGTGGTATAGCGATTACAGTGCTCGGGTTCTGACCCGAAAGCCGCGTGTTCGATCCCGGAAGCGGCGGCTGCATTTCGATGGAGTTGAAATGCTGGATATATTTCATACTGTGCGATGTCAGGGCACGTTAAAGAACATCAGCTGGTCAAAATTTCCGGAGTCCTCCACAATGGCGTCCTTTATAATCATAACGTGCTTTTGGGACGTAAAACACTTGATAATATTTGGATGTACACGACCGTAAAACCACCTCTTTGTTTCGCTGGCTATGCGGTCTGCACAATGTCGTCAGGTCTTGGTTTGTGACCCGGCTATTTCGGCCAGAACGAGGAACGCGTACAAGCGAGTTTGAAGTTAGCGCTCGTCTGGTTTCCTTGCCGCTACTTGTGTCATTGTTTCTTTGCTCGTCTTGCTCAAGAACAGCATGCTAACATTTTTATATGGTAATGTTTCTTAAAAGGTCACTCGCCAGTACCTATTTAATACTTGCATGACACACTTATTGATGAGTATTTAAAGCAACCACTCATTGTGCAATTCAGATGTGTGACGCTGGTGCTATTCTACGCTTCTGCCACGGAATATTACATGTGTTAAGGGGGGCCCTCACACTATACATGACATTATTATAGGGGTTTTTTTTTTTTCGAAACAGTTTCAAGCACGGTCGTGGCCGTGTTCTAGAAAACCTGTTTTCCATGCAGAAGTCCTGGGTTCGACTTCCGTACGAGCCGAATGTTCATATTGTTCATTTATTTTTGCCCACAGGCAACACAACGGATTCTCTGCGAAACGAGCTGTTTAACGCGATCAAGTTAAAACAGATCGCTTTTTTTGTGGAATACTTAGCCACCAATGAAATCACAGGTGGCTCCAAAAACGCGTGGTTGATGCAATATCTATAGTATACCATGTCTTGTTCACATTCGTGACGACTCTAATAAGACAAGTGCTCATTTTTTTAAAAGAAAATTTGTGGTTGAGAAAATAATAATAATAATAATAATAATAATAATAATAATAATAATAAAAATAATAATAATAATAATAATAATAATAATAATAATAATGTATTATTCTTATAACTTATTATTATTACTGCTGTTGTTGTTGTTGTAAAGGGGTTTATTGAACGCTGGCGTAGGGGTTGGCCGGTAGCTTCATCAACGGCTCAAATCAATGGACCTTGAGAGCGAGCGAGCGGCGCCCTCGGGCAATGCGCGGTAGACACAGACCCGGATGTCACTGGAGAGGGTCACCCACTTATTATTATTATTATTATTATTATTATTATTATTATTATTATTATTATTATTATTATTATTATTATTATTATTATTATTATTATTATTATTATTATTCTGTGTTCTCCAACCTTTCCCTGAATACTTCAAAGACCAAATTCATGAGTATATCGCGCAAAACATCTATCTTGTCTTTTCCATACTCTGTCTGAATACCGTTTCGTTATGTAAGGTTTATGAGATCAGTGATCTAGGTGTTGTTTTTGATAGCACGTTAAATTTTTCTCCTCACACTAAACGTGCTGCCATGCATGGCCATCGTTCTCTCGGCTGTGTTTGCAGAATCTCTCGTGAATTCAGTTCTCCTACAGCCTTCCACAAATCAAACACTGCAATATGTCTTCCTCAACTTGAGTATGCATGTGTGATCTGGAATAGAATTGCTAAATCCAGCAGTAACGCCATTGAGCGAGTCGAGAAAAAATTCCTAAGCATTTACAACCATCGTTTTGCTAGAAATGACTCTGGATCTTGTTCTAACACTGCTGGATTATTATCATTGCCATCACTTTACTGCCAACGAAATCGCGCTGACCTGTTATTTCTTTACAAGCTAGTTCACGGTATGATACCCTGCCCTTTACTTCTCAGTTGCATTAATTTTTGAATTCCGCGTAAGTTAACCAGAGAGAATCGACCATTTCATGTACCTGCCAGCTTCTTCCAACACTCTACCGTTAACAGAATACAAAGTCTCTATAATGTCAACTTTCTTGATTTTGTGTTTTTCATTGTCCACAGTCATTGTTTTGATCCGAGCTTTGCACTGTCTTAACATAGTTTTGCACATTGTACAAATTTTCCCCTTTTCTGTCTTTCAGGAAGCCTTCTGCATAGTTGTGTATATTTCACATTATTTTTCACTCCGATTCCATGATTCTCGTGTTGCCTTTTTATTCTTCCCCCCTTTGCGTTAATTTCTTTTTGTCTCTGCGTTTTCGTTCTTTTTATTTGATGTCTCTTTCTGAAGGCTGTCTGTATTGTGTTGTTTATTTTTTTTTTTATTTATGCGTGCGCCTGCACTAAGACCTTATGGTTGTTCCCGGGCACATTAAATAAATGATTTATTATTATTATTATTATTATTATTATTATTATTATTATTATTATTATTATTATTATTATTATTATTATTATTATTATTATTATTATTATTATTATTATTCACCAGTGAACCACAATCTTGCTTTGAAAAAGTGAGTACTTGTCTTATCAGAGGCGTCACTGATGTGAACGAGGCATGATACTGTAGTTATTACACCAACCACACGTTTTTGGAGGAGCGCATGATTTCATTGGTGGCTAGGTATTCCACAAAAGAGCGATCTGTTCTAACGCGACAGCGTTAAAGAGCTCGTTTTGCAGGAAATCCGGTGTCGGCGCTGGTGTTGGCGTCGTTCGTCATGATCGAAAAATAAGCGTTGCCCGAGGGCGAAAATTCGAGATAGATGCAAATAAATAAACAATATGAATATTCGGCTCGAGCGGAAATCGAACCCAGGACTTTTGCATGGAAAACAGGGGTTCTACAATTCAGCCATGCCGGTGCTCGAAACTGTTTCGAAAAAGAAAACTATAATAATGTAGTGCCAGGAGCCCCCCTTAACACATGCAATATTGCGTGGCGGAAGCGTAGAATCGCACCAGCGTCAGACATTTGAATTGCACATTAAGTTTGTTGCTTTAAAAACCGACCAATTCCCAAGTGCCCAGGCATGAGTAATCATCATTATCAGCAACAGTATCAACAAAGTGTGCAGCCGCGTATTCGCGCTTGTAGGTTTAAGAATCGCAAAAGAAAGAATTATGGCTTATATAGAGGGCATTTTGCATGCTGTACTTACAGTAGGCATTGTAGGATAGTTTGAAACAGTAAATGTTACCAGTACAGACGTACTTTTCTTTCCGACAGGGTCGTGGTGAGCGCCGAGAAGTTAAGCGAGGCTGGCAATTGAGAAGGCGATGCGAACGGGGCTCGATTGCGCTTTCTCCTCTTCAAGGCGAAGCTCAAACGCACTTAATGTTCTTTTAATTGGTTAATCGCGTGCTATAAAGAAGCTCGTTGATAGGTGTACGCCAGACTTAAGAGATTTTACGTTGAATACAAAGATTTTATTCATATCGTATGGCTGATATGTTCTACTGACATGTGTTCTCCAGCAGAAATTCCGCATTTCTTCATTGATGAACTAGCTGTAGTTCTACGTGATTTAGCTGAACAAGGCACCATCTCGGCTTTCTCCGCGATGGAAACAATACTGCCTTATATTTTCAAATGAATGAGAACTAACAAAAAATGATGCCGAGGAAAGTATAGGGTATGTTATTAGGGGTAATTATAATGTAAATGTGAAGAATGAAAAGTGGATGAAAAGATAAATTGCCGCTCTCAGGGACCGAACCTGCGACCTTCGAGTAACGCGTCCGATGCTCTACCAACTGAGCTACGACGGCGGTCATCCCTCCGTCATCCACTTTATATGTGCATTTAAACCTGGGAGTGTTAGTCAGCACCGCTAGTAGCCATGGCGGCGAGTGTGGAACAGTATTTTTCTGCCTGTTGGCGTCACGTAGCACATGATCTTTCTACGAGCTGGCAGCTGAACAATGTTCCCTCGCATACTACCTGAAGGCATCCAGTCTGCCAGAACGAGACCCTCGCTATGCATGCAGGAAAGAAGTGGAAATTTTAGAGGGCCCCTCACCAGGTTTGACAATTTTGAGCTGACGAGTGGAATGCGTACGCTGGGCGTCCACAATCACGTCTGCAAAAATTTGCAACGCAACGCGCCGCGGAAATAGGTCAACTTTCAAGCTGAACGCTCCTTGCCCTTCTCGCGGGCGCGCGCCCAGAGAATGAGGGGATGACGTATACGATGGAGTAGCCCTACGTAGACGGTGGTGCTGTGACGTCGCGCCTCTACGTAGACGACTGTGCTTTGACGTCGCCAGCATTAGCACGTGACACCGCGATAATTATTTGACACGACGTGTAGTTTATGCAATTTGTAGCTTGAATGGACGAATAAAACTTGAGAGCAGTAATAAAACACACAAACAGAATGTGTGCATTTTCTTTTTTCATTTTTTCTGCGAATCGTAGCGAGATGCAAGACTAATCTACCTCCGTTCCGCATGCGTTCGTGTTCTTGCGCTTTGCGCATCGTGCAGACGCCACCCTTACAACGAAACTAATTTTCTATCGCGTTCCAGAGCTCATAAGGCTCATTTATCCTCCCGCGTCTAAATGTTCATGCGGCGCACCGCTTGTCTCGCGTCCGTACAAATGTCGCAGATTTCATGCTCAGTAATGGGTTGAATGCCAAGTGATCGGCGAGGGCGCATTCGGCATAGCTTGCATAGACGAAGCATAGAACGCCGCCACAATACCGCTTGAGTTTCGGCGGCTAGGGCTGGTTCGATCACGTGATGCGCTCGTGACATTGTGTGCGCATGACGTGTTTATGCGTATGCGTCATGTGATCCTCCCGCTCACGTGCCGAAGGGGGGCTGGGAATGCATTTGGCTTGCGAAGGCTACACGGGGCGAGCGCCGAGGTTTTTAAGCTCGCCTCCTTGCATCATGGTTTCGAACCGCCTCAAAACATCGGTTTTCTCAGCTTCTAATAGACCGATTAAAAAAAAATTATTGTGGCATAATGCTCTTTATAGGGCGCTCAACCACTTCTAGTGTCTAACTAAAATTCCTTATGTCACCTGGTGAGGGGCCCTTTTTAAGGGCTCGTTTTTCCTTGTTAGACACAATATTATTGGGAGCTAACAGACAATAATGCCAAGGAAAATATCGGGGATGTTATTAGTAATAAATGTAATGCAAATGTGAAGAAAGAAAAGTGGACAAAAGATACCTTGCCGTGGGCAGGGACCAAACTTGTGACCTTCGGATAACACATCCGATTTTAAGAAAGGGAAAATAGACAACCACCCCTTTTTAGCGGGAAGCCACAAGGAAATCCATACGGATTTCTCAGAAAGAAAAGCTTCTTAGTTGCCGCAAAATTCGTCCTGGTTCGGGGTTCGAACCCGGGACCAACGCCTTTCCGGGGCGGTCGCTCTACCAATTGAGCTAACCAGGAAGCTAGCAATTGCCAGCGCGAGGGCGAATTCATCCACAACTCGAAGCACATGGACACAAGTAATGCTCATTTGCATTACTTATGCCCATGTGCTTCGAGTTGTCGATGAATCGCCGTCATCCTACCCTGCAATTAGAAGTGCTCGTCGATTTCATAGGTAAATAAACTCCAATTGATTAGCTTCTTTTTTTCTCGCGGCACATGAAGCTTTCGAGGAGCTTCTCCGAGCAATACACGCAAATTAAAACTTATGAACACTTATGATACAACCAAAACCATAGGCGGAGAGTACGGGGGGGGGGGGGGGGGCTGGGGGGCTCGGGCCCCCCTCCGGGCAGTTCTTCATGGGGGGCCGAGCCCCACTGACGCTGGCCCACAGTATTTTTTAATAGATTTTCTTAGGCTCTCATCCACTGCCAAGGGACTGTTGGTCATCCTGTCTTGCACCTATTTCACCGCGGGCTGTTTATGCCCACTCCTTTTCCTTTCAGGCTTTGAAAATTCGGATCATGGGACAGTGACAACTACGGAGTCTGGCGCCGTGGTCGCATTGAGAACGAAGTCGCACGATGACGAAAATCGCGGAATTTGCACGGCTCTTGTTAAAAATAAGTACGGCATGTACCTACGCATCAAGAAAATGAAAGTTTTTTTTATGTAACAGACATTTGTTTATTGTCTTCTAAATTTTCGATAAGTCCTTCTCTCTCTCACTATATATATATATATATATATATATATATATATATATATATATATATATATATATATATATATATATATATATATATATATATATATATATATATATATATAGCGAGAGATGAGAATGTGGGAAAGCAAATCGGGCGCCCCGCCCCCTCCGGGAATATGAAAACTCTCCGCCTATGACCAAAACAATTGTTGCATGGGACAACTGGCCGTGCGGTGATTCGACAAGATAGATTATTTCGCAGCCTATCGCGTTACACTCATTCCATGTGTTACACTCCGCCTTCAGCTACGTTCGACGCCACGCAAAATAGTCGTCCGCCAAGATATTTATCTCATGCAGAAGACGAAGTGAAACGCTACACGGATTACATAACGAAACGGCCACCTGCCAGCCATGCATTCCCACGCGTTTTAGATTTTCCATTCAGAAGCTATCCGTTGCCATTCCGTGGCTGACAAGAACATCGTGATAAGCACGTAGCCTAAGTATATGGACCTGCTTGTGGGGTAATCTAGCGAATACGGGCCACCCGGCTGCCTCCACCGTCGTTCTTAATTTTCTGCGCTACACGAGTGTGTTCCGCCACAATGAGAGTAAGTCTCTTCAATCTACATCACGTCTACGATTACCATCTGCTGTCCAGTAGTTCGTTATATCGCAAGAATAGCAGCAGCGGCACCAAATAATTCCCTCCTTGACTCGAGCGAAGCGTGACAGTCTTGATCGCCGAGAGTTCGACCAGCGCCTCCAACAAGAAGGCGTCGTTCGACAGAGCGAGTAGCAGCACCGATCGCGGACGCAGGTCAGAGGCATACATTCAAAGCCCACCTACTGACTTCTCAGTCCCCTCCGACAACGAATAACTCTGCGCTTCACACGGGCAGCAGACAATTTAAAATGGAGGCAACAAATTGAAGAAAAGCGCGCTTAGTCTCAACGCACTAATTGGACATATGACGGCGCTTCATGAAATTCTTATTATACGTGAGGCCATAGGCGCGAGGCCCCGGTCATATAAAGGACACGCAAAATTCAGCCCCTTACCTTTCCGGACTCGCTTTTCACGTCAGGTTTTAGTGCGCAGGGTAATGGCTACGCATGGTGTTTTGAAAGTTATGGCGAATGGCGACCAATTAGGCACCCCTGATGTTAGTTGCGAATAACTGTTTACACCGTAAATAACCGGTAAAGCTGGGGACCGATGGCAGGCCTTTTTTGAGATGCACGTCATCGCTACTCTTTTAATTTCTGTGTCGCTGGTTTCGTCGGACTCGGCGACCGGAGGGGGGGCACTGCAACACAACCGCCCCCCCCCCCCCCCCCACTAAGGAAATGGAAAATCCTGTGCACGCCTATGCGTGAGGCGTTTATTTTCTGGCATTATAGAGCATGAGTCCACATCTACGTTTCCTGAGCACAGCACAGACAGACAGGTGTGACGAAAGTGAGCTTTTTTAGGTGGGAAATACTGCACAGAAGCGCCCCGAAAAAATACTAAATGTGTACCGTAACACTGCGGGTGCCCCATCAGCGCATTCATTGGCGTTGCCTTTGAAGAGGCTCGAAACCCAATCCTGACAGCATGACAACAACGTCGCAATGGACACAAGCATACATTTACGGCCCCGAGCGCGTAAACATGCAGCAAATTCATTTGCGCAGACGTCTGAGAGCCCCGGCGTGTCCACAGCAAGTTAAAGGCGCGATATTCATCTCTACGCAGTCGAAAAATACAGACAAGTATACGGTGTCTAGCGAAATGTGGCCGCAAGCATGATGCATCACTTTCTGGAGCACTGCCTTCTCGCTACACGCTCCACGATAGTAAAATTCAAAGAGCGAACGGTGCGGGAACATGACACATCAACTTCATTCCTCGCTTTCTTATCAAGGAGAGAAAAAAAAGGGAGAGAAATGCACCCCCCCCCGCCCCCCTCCCACGCGCACGCTCGACCCCAGCGTGCGCCGAGGCGAGATTACGATGGTAGCGCCCCGACAGTAGCAAGCTGCTACTCCGCGGCCGGTCGCTGCGACCTGGGAACTTTTGACCAACACTGTACATTATAATAATATCGTCGAATAATTTACTCATTATCCATCTACCCGCACTTCATGATTGCCTAGATCTATCACTGATAAAGTCTAATCATCACCTCTTAAATACCCTTCTCTTGACACTTTAATAGATAAGTTGCACAGATTTTCACGAAAATCATTCCCGATTATTAATTATCGGTAGCTATCGCTAAACAATTCCATGCTGTTATCTGTCTCGGATCGCAATTTCATACATTGAATACCGCATATAGATCCTTGTAAGTTAAAGCCTTCTATTCTACGCTTAAAATGGCTCAATTCGTTATTACAAGTGATTACTTATATCGACAACGTGCGAATGTGCATTAATACTGCTGAGTAAGTCTCAGTCGCTGTGAGTTCTTGGGAGGTCAGTGTAACTTTTAATAATTATCCGTACTAATTAAACTAACATACTTAAAATAAATTAGCTTTGACAATCACTACTGCTATTTACTTACATGCGATGATGATCTAGTATAACTTGTACATATTGAAGTGCGATCTATAAATATGTATATATTATGTAGGTCCATTTATACTGACCGCTTTCACCCATAAGTTCTAAATTGTTATATTCATCAGTACCTTTAATTACTTATACTGAATGGAGGAAAATTTGTATTAGTATCAATACGTGTTGTTCATTCTTTTTCTTTGAACTGCGAAGCCATATTCTCATTTTTGGTTATTCACTTTAATTAACCAAATACTTGTCATTGCTAATTATGAACTTAAGATCTCCATAGTATTCATACCCTGCCTAGGTTGAGCAGCTTCAAGAAAACAACCCTATATAAAAAAGATGTGAAATTTTCTCTCATTCTGGGGCAACGGAAAGCACTATAAAGCGCTTTCTCTATCAGGTGGTTTCACTGCAATGCACCTTTTTACAAAAGTGCCCGTCGAACCTCAGAAACTTCGTCAACGTCAGCCAAGTTTCACAGATACGAACATTGAGTCATGGACATTATGCAATTTCAGTGATTTAAGCAGGTGAAGGCGCATTGTTCTTATATAAATTTCTAAACTCTCTCCTATGGAGTTTTACATATCACCTAAAAGTGGTCCTCGAACCCAGAATTTTTATGGGAATAAAGCAAAATTGCTTGCATTGTGAGATAATGGCGCCCAGATTATACACATGGAGTGATTTAAGTGTATATTGTGGCGTTGCACTGTAATTAATGTTTAAAATTGGTTTCCCATTGAGTGACGCTGCACACTCGGCAGCTACACAAGCGATGGCGCTAGTTGTCGATGTCCAGAATTCCTGGACATGTTTTCGCTTATGATTCAATACCAGTTTATTAATGAGAACTATTGTGTCTAAGAAAGAAAACGAGCCCTCAAACTTACACTTCTTTCCTTTAAGACCAGTTTATGCCATCATAAAATGAAGCCAACTGGTCCATGGCCGAGTAATGTGTTACAAGACGAACACACACATTAGCATTACACATGCGATCAGTGGCGTAAATCATGCGGGGGGTCAGGGGGTCCTGACCCCCCTTGTGCTCAAACTGGGGGAGACACCCCTTGGAATTTCTCTTTCACATATATCTGAATGGCTTGACAGTTAAGTATAGCGCATCCAACTTTTTCAATGCCTTTATTTTTTGTAGCGGTTACCGGCCTGTTAAATACCCCGCAGCTGTGTGAGACTATTGAAATCGCAACTGCCGCTTGATCAGTTTCAGAAGAGACGCAATGTAACAATGCAATTACGCGAGCTGGGAACCTATGTTCGTTTTTCCATTTGATTTCAAGGTGTGGCTTTAATTTTTATATAAGTAAAAATAAAACCTACAACGGTAACAAAAACAAAATGGCCGCCACGGCAAGATGCGTATCCCCCCTTGTGATTTTTCTGGATTTACGCCACTGCATGCGATGGCGTTACCCCTGAGCCGGTGTCAATGCCTTTCTTTGCCGGTACGTGATTAAACCAAATAAAATTTTTGTCCTATGGTCCTTCTGTTGGTTTCATTAGCATCCTGGTGAACAGAAATTGAGTCCCTAGGTTCCCCTTCTTGATCAAGTAATATGTATACTTTACACAGGAAACGGCGTGCACTGCGTCTGCTTTACCCGCGGGTTCTGTGCGTTTTTAAAAAAAAAATGCCCCCCACCTCCCCGAACGGAATCGTGAGGAAATGCGAATGCATTTCGCGCGCCTTTCACTCCATTTATATATGGTGGTTGTGGTTCGAAGAAGGAAAAAGGCGCCTAATTTCTGCAGCCCGGTCGGAAGCACGGCGCAGCGCCTGTTTTTTTTTCTTGTTTTTTTTTTCCTTTTTTAATTTTTTTTATTTTTTTTCAATTTTTTTTTATTTTTTTTTTATTTTTTTTATTTTTTTTATTTTTTTTATTTTTTTTTATATTTTTTAATTTTTTTTTTCATATGTAGCTCCGCCGAGCTCCCGCGATGCGAGCGCCCTCACGCACTTGAAATGCATTCGCATTTAAAACTGGGGATGCGTAAAGAACGGAGCGATGGAGCGGTGTTTCCTACTGGAACATGCCAATCGCTGCTAATGTGCAATGAGAGACAGAAGACTCAGACTGGACACAGAGACTCGCAGTCCGCTTTTAGTTAACGCGCACGCTGCGAAGTTTTATTGTTCAACAACGCGCAGGAGAAATCTCCCACCGGCACCACCTTGGAGGTCAAGATCCATTGTTATATATACGGGGTGGCCAGTGAACGGTTGTGCAGCGCGAGCAGTCGGTTTTTTCAACCAAGAAACTCGCTAGCAGAAGCTGCCTGCGTCGGCCTCGCGAGGCGAGAGAGGGGGGAGCAAGGAGAGGAGAGAGAGAGGGGGGGGACACGCATGCGCAATGGGAGTGTGGACGCCACGGGCAGGGATGCCTAGAGGAGAGAGGGGGGAGAGAGGAGGGGAGGCGCATGCGCAGTGAGGGTGTGGTTGCCGCGGGGAGGGATGCCTAGAGGAGAGAGAGGGAGAGAGGTTTTTATTTTTATTTTTTTAAAGGGTTTGCGCATGCGCAGTAAGGGTAGTCACGCCGCCCACCACCACCACCGGATTAAGCTTCGCCATAAGATGCTTCACATCTAACACCTGCCGGCGCTTACCTCCTCAACCTATCCTCCTCCTCCGCGGACAACGCTGGACAACGCCGGACAACGCCGGACAACGCCGGATGCCTTACATAGCCCGACTATGAAATGCATTCGCATTTAAAACTCGAGGTGAACCTTGAGCAAGCGGCCTAACCTGGTACTGGTGGTTCTTGATGTCAGGCCGCGTGGTCTGGACCACTCCGCCCACTTTGTCGATCTTGCAGTTGAGACGATCGGCGGCGATGAAGCGCGCCAGCTCCCTGCACGTAGACACGGCGTGACTGTTCGTGGATATGCGCCGACTAACGTACTTCATCGTTTGGTTAATTAGCATTTTTCTTTGGTTTTTTAATTTATGGTATAAATTTACGTTTATCGCACAGTCAGTGGCGTGTTCCTGGCATTGCGCGATATTGCGCTGAATCGAGGCACGCATCAGGACACACATAACGCAGCTTGATTCTTCAACGTAAAAGCATCTTACGCCGGCAAGGGCACAAAGTAGCAGCTGTGGTTGTGGTTACATACACAAAACGCGCGGCCTCCATGACATCCAAGAAAGCCAGCAGTAATTAGAGCATTCACTTGTTAGACATAATGTCAGTGTGCCTTTGATCGCGCACGAATTATAAACGTAGCATCGACAATGAATGTGTGGGTGCCTCCGTTCGTCGAGCGCTAGGCATTTTGGACACCTACAATTGAACATTTTACAAACGTGTGTTAAACACATCTTTTCTTTTTTGAAATTAAGAAGGAAAAAACGCGGAAGGATTGCACAAAGTTGCGCAAAGCTTGGCACAGCAGAGCTGGTTGAACCTCAGCTCGTCGTGCCGTGGCACGGGAATCACAACACCGGCGGCGATCGGAGCTAGCATGCTAGGCCGGAGAAGTGGCGCGCAGCTGGAGCGGTTGCTATGGCAACGGCGCAGGAGGTTTTTTTGTTTTTGTTAACGGACGTCTTACTTCCAGCTTTAACAGCTTCGCTGTTAAAGAATAGACATGGGTAGAGCATGTAGCGAGGGGGAGAGTCTGGATTCCAAGAGAGAGCAAGCGTGCGAGGGGGGACTCAGAAAGTTGGGTTTGCAGATGAGATAAAGTTGCGGGGATAATGTGGCCGCACGTGGATTAATTGAGGAAACATGGGAGAAGCCTTTTCCCTGCACTGGGCGTATTCAAGCTGATAATGGTGTTGAATTGTACACTGCGGATATATCAATAACCGTATTTCGAAATATGGTCGTCATTACAAAAGTGTGATGCGCTGTAGACCTCTACGTGTACAAATTTGGATCACTGTAGGATTGGCAACGTAACGTTTTCTGTGCGTAAAAGAATTGAACCGGGACGCTTCTCAACAGGTGCTGGCACAAGTTTTTATTTAACATCAAAGCTGTTAAGAACATGCCGGTGGTAGCTACATTGAGATAGCCATAGATTAATGGAGCCCTGGAACACTTTTTCAAGTCACCATCGAATGGATTCATTAAAGTTCATTGCCTCACGAATCTGCCGCCGCAAACTTTTAGAATCCGCGAAGTACGAGCGGATTTAGAGAGATTTGTCGCACAGTGCAACTGCTTTGTATCTTCTCTCGTCCCGACGAGCGCGCTGGAAGCTACGCAGGGAGGGATGGCACGGGAAAAGTAGTTACGTCACGCGCGCGTAAGAACATTGAGCCCTTTATTTTTTTTCCTTCGAACGTACGTGCGTCTTACTTTCAGTGTGATCGCGAGCCCGCGGGCACGTGGCGTCATCCCGCGGCGATCACAGTAACTATGCAGCTCAAGATGCTCAAATTACCCAACGGCTTGAAATTGGGGATATGACGCGGCCATTTGGGTATCTGGCATCATTTGTAGAAAAAAAGAGCGAACGATTTCTCGCTGACTTTGAGAATTAATTGTGAATTGAAGGCCGTGTGCTGCGCTATAATGTGTGGCTCACGTGTTCACACGAGCCTCGGCTACCGATTGGCAGCGTTTTCCGACCATGGTGAAAAAGTGTTGCAGGGTCCCTTCAAGATGCGTAGAGGTTCGATCCAGTGCACGTTGCATTTTGAGACTCGAAAAAAGATGCACTCACTGGTCTATGAAGGACACGGTGACTCCGAAGGTGTCCGCCATGTACTGCAGCGTCAGGCTGCGGTAGGACTCCAGCAGCTGGGAGTAGGCCAGGATGCGCATTTCGCGCACGTAGTAGCGCACGTGCGGAGACCAGATGCGGTCGCGTAGCAGCATCTGCTCGACGTATGCTGCGACGGACACGAATAAAGACACTGATTGCACCCACACGCGACTGGCCTCGACATCGGAGGCACAGTGAGAAAATTTTCCTATAGTTGTGCTAAAACTCGTTTTTCGACACTGAAAGAGCCGCCAAAGTAGGTAAACGGAAGAATAAATAGGCGTATTGATTTGGTTAGCGAGTAAAACAGATGTTGCTGTAAGGGTGCTTACGTGAACACACAAGACAAATTCAGGGGAAGATGAAAAGCTGAAGTTATGAAAAGTCGAACAAGGAATGGCGCCGGAGCCAGCATGTCGGCGTGGGGACCCGCCTTCGTCAGAACAGCATCTGATATACTGAGGAAGCATGGTCGGCGCATTGACTATAGGGGGGATCCAACCTGGAGAGAGGGAGACAGTACTGAACAGCGCTTAGAGGTGGAAGGAGGTGGCGCATCTACCTCTTCGGGAAATGAGACACGTAGGGTGTTGGTTTATTAAAGGTATCGTGGTCCTCATCGTGCATACTTTACTCATTGAAGATATTTAGGCACCGATTGTCATTTAATTCGCGATTCCGTAGAGGGAAGGGTCGTCATACAGGGCCGCTGTAGGGGTGGTCAGTCTCGACAGAAGCATGAGATTTTCGGAAAGACTGGCACCCCGGATGCCCGGTATACTGGACGAGGAATGGTAAGCATTAGAGCTACGTGTAGGTAGTATTGTTTGTATGGAACCCTGCGGAAAGTTTCAACGAAAGCGAAGAAGAAAGAGAAGCACTTAATGCAAGTGAACGGGTGAAGGTTGCTCACCGAGCTTCCTGAAGAAGATGGCATAGCGGCACTTGTAGAGAGAGATCAGGTACTCGCTAATGTCTGGTATGCCGTGCAATACTTCCAGGATCTCCGCTCCTTTGACAACCTGTGCGAAAAAAAAAATAAAATAATGCAGCATATTTTGTATACGTGTCACGGGCATGGTTGCAAACTGTGCTACGCATAAGAGCAAGCTTCCCGATAATAAAACAAATTAATCTCGGTATTGCAGCTAACCGGGCCGTGCGTTTTCCGTAGTGCGTGCCCTCTGAAATCGGCGAATTTTAAGGCGAAAGCCTTAGATGCCTATCAAGCCGTGGAAATTGACCGTCGGCGTCCCGTGGCGTCGGAGACAAGTGATGCTAAAAATCATCATCACATGATGTCGTCGTCACGCGACGTCTTAATGACGTCTCAAATCACCAAAGTTGGTGACATCGTTACGACGTCATCATTACGTCATCATGACGTAACATCACACGTACGATGACGTCATTTCATGGCATCGTAACTTCGTCAAAGGTGGGCCGATCACGGAGGCAGTGCAAAACCAGGCCTAGTGCCTCCTGTCACGGAGGCAGTGCAAAACCAGGTCTAGTGCCTCTGATCTTGGAGGCAGTGCAAAACCACGTCAGGTGCAGAAAGCTTTCCGAGGGTGGCGTGGCACGATCAGAGCAATTAACTGAGAAAACAGCGCAGTGTGTCGTCCTCTTTTTTTGTCCGTGTGTCCTCGGGCTGTTAGTATATACTGTCATGAATTTCCAACAAGCCCGAGCCGAAGCCGAAGTCCTTGTGAAGAAAAAGAAGATGGCTTTCGCCTTCGAGTCATCTTAGGTGAATGCACAAGGGACCCTGCGAGCTTTTGCTTAAAAACAAATCGTTGTAGTTGAGTGCTCGAGTAATTTGGTAACTAATAATAATGAATATAATGAACACTATGGAGCCTTTGATATTCCAGGAAGTTGACGAGGTGCCCTTCCGCTTTTGTAACTCTCTCATTTCCTTCTTCATTTTCTGGAAAAGCCATTTCTCCAAGGAAGGCTAAGTGGCGCTCAGGGAACCTTGCATTCCTTAGGTGCTCCGCCTCTCTTGCGAAACTTTTTTCCATCAGATGAGGACACGACTTCCTGAGTGACGCCCTCAGGCAGGACACCGCCACACCATCTTTCACAACCTTTGAGATTCCCGAACGGCAATCAATCAGGGGCTTCGCACTACGGGGAGCATACATCCAACATACATGACTCGCCACAAAGCTTAAACACAAGTCGAGAAACTGTATGCGTCCATTATTCGACACTTCACATGTGAATTCAAGCCCGCCCCTAATTCTCTAAACGCTTTCAAGACATCCACCCTCGTATCCACGCACTTATAGTCCTCTACCAACACCAATCATCAACATACCTAAACATTTTAGTTACAACACTTTCTAAAGCACAATCCAATGCACGATCAACCATGCTCAAAAATATTTCACTCAAAACAGGCGCGACACACGACCCTATACAAATTCCAGACTTTTGAGTAAAAACACCGCCTTCCCACCCAATTACTGTGGAAGACAAATACGCAGACCGAAGTTCAAGGAAGGCACTCGTCGACACACCACACCTTTGCCGTAATTCCTGTTCGTTATTGTCATCCCTGATGCAATTCCTTACACTCACAAGTAGCCTGTCATGCGGCAGTGAATAGATGTGCAGGACTTGTTCTATTGACTGCGGCATGACAGGCTACTTGTGAGTGTAAGGCGTACCGTACTTGTTCGCGCAATATCAGCGCCGACGGCTAACTG
>JALIZH010005654.1:0-76910 GCA_030522465.1 Rhipicephalus appendiculatus | reverse complement strand
AAAATCATAACATGACAATCTAGCCTGCCTTCCCGTTTTTTTTTTCTTGTATGAATAAATTAAGAAAAGTCATATAGTCGTTTCAAGCGAGGTTTCATTCATTCATTCATTCTTAGTGCTTGGAGAGTGGTACCGAGAGCCATTTTCCTTTAGGGAAGACATAGAATGTATTTGCGGGAAATAAGGGGGCGTGGCTTACGCACTGCTTGAAGCGCCCCCTTAACACTTGCGTATTACATCGCGTGTGTAGTGTATATGCACGCACACACCAATATTAACATCACTTCGTCGACATCAGCATCCACACTTAGCAAAATATTGCAATGCTCAAAGAAGACAGGACAAAAACAGGAACAGATACGCACACACGTACTGTGCTTGTGTGTGCGCCTGTGCTCCTGTTTTCGTCCTGTCTTTCTTTGCGCAGTTCAGAATGTCGCGGAATCTATGAACCGACAAGCCCAACAGTACGCCTAGCATAACAACGTCGATCTCGTAAAATGAACACAAAGGGACAATCAGCATCACTAAGTTCTAACGACGTTCGAAGCACGAATAGATGGCTTTTCATTCCCGTGAAATATCTTTCTTCTGTTACTAGTGACATAAGCATTATGCTAGATCTTTTAGGGGCCGAAGCACCTTAGGGCGAAGCACCTTAGCTTGTCCGTTGTCCGTTGTCCGGCTATGACGATGACGCTGATGACGATGAAGAATAAGCGCGTTCCAGACCACACGTTCTCATTCTGCCATCACGGCACAGCACATGCAAAGGTACCCACTATACGTCATGACGATGGCGCTGATGACGATGAAGAATAAGCGCGTTCCAGACCATACCTTCTCTTTCTGCCATGGATGAAAACGATCGCGTAAGCGCTCTCGCCCGCGAAAGGCAAAGCGGCAACGCCGACAACAAGCTGCTGCTCCGGAGGCGGGAGCGCGGCATGCGGCAGGCTCAACGTCTACGCAGACAGCAAGCTACCCCGGAGGCGAGAGCTCGGGAAGCAGCGGCAAAACGGCAACGCCGACAACAAGCTGCTACTCCGGCGTTGAGGGCGCGGGAAGCGGCGGCTCAACGGCAAAAATACATTGTATATACTGTACACACGCGTTGTCCCTGGTTTACAATGCGCGAGTGGGCAATGTCACGGGTGATTTACGGTAAGAACGATCCCCAGTGCTTCGCCCACTCGTCATGATTCACTTCGTGGAGATGCGTAGATTTTTTTTTTCTGTGATTCACGCTCACTGTTTATGCTTTTTCTTTAATTCCCTTTTGGTAGAGGCCCGTGTACTGTGCGATGTCAGTGCACCTTAAAGAACACCAGGTGGTCAAAAATTTCCGGAGCCCTTCAGTACGGCGTCCCTCATAATCATATGGTGGTTTTGGGACGTAAAACCCCACATATTATTATTATATTATTATTTAATCCCCTTTAGTGCGTCAGCGTTCGTGCGAAATATCGCGTTGTAATCATTATCCAGAAAAAAAAAACTGTGATTGTGTTCCGACGTTATAACAGTGCTGTTCCCAGCTGAACACTGTAGAGGGAATGGCGGCGACGATATCCACATCGCAAGGTCATCCTTGAATATTAATCAAGAGGCAACATGAAAAGCGCGCCCTAGGCGTGGGATCAACTGCTGACGTCTTGAAATGAACTAAGAAAGAGCCAGAGAGAGTAGCACTACACAGCGGATGTTTACACCTTTCTTGCAACCGGGACTGTCCTTCGTGGCGCGGCTTATACATGTGTAGACGCGGGACTCGATTGACAGTTAACCATAAAACAACTAAAAACGGGTATGGGTTCAGCAGAAAAAAATATACGCAGCAATGGGAAGCAGGAAAAGCAACCCGACTCATTGTGTAAACGTTGAAGACGGAAAGGTCCGACCAGATGGATCCCTTCGCTTAACAAGCCTCCCGAACAGGCTCGTTTTAACTTCAACGGTGCGCAAACCGCATGCAACTGTAAAGCACACACGTCTCGTTTCTTGGCTGTTCGACGGGCGCCGAGAGGCGGCGTTTCTTGTCTCTAAAACTGAAACAAAACGGATTCCTTTCGTTCGTAATCTATGACCGAGGTTTCGAAAATTGATTGAAGGCTGGCAGGAAACATTGAATGCTTTGACGGACCGAAGCATAAGGAGATTTAAAGGTGAGGAATCTAGTGGAATTTCGTGGACCGACTCGCTGTGATGGCTAGGTGGTCATGGCGTTACGCTTGTGAACGAAGGACAAGGGACAACAAGGGACAGCAGTGGTCATGGCGTTACGCTTGTGAACGAAGGACAAGGGACAACAAGGGACAACAATGTCCCTTGTTGTCCCTTGTTGTCCCTTGTCCTTCGTTCACAAGCGTAACGCCATGACCACCTAGCCATCACAGCGAGTCGGTCCACGAAATTCCACAAGTTTCCAAGGACGCGGGAGTCGAACCCGCCTTCCTCGATCTTAGAAGCGTAACGAATCTCGTTACGCTTCTAAGATCGAAGACGCGGGTTCGACTCCCGGCCGAGGCCTCTTCTTACCCCGAAAGCCTTACCCTGGCTTTAAGACTGCGTGGGTTGGAGGTGCACCTGTACCCATAAGCGTGCGCAGGGTTCCCCTTCAGATGTGGGGGGGGGGGGGGGGGAGGCTCGTCGCAGCACCCCCCCCCTTCCAATTAAGTCTATGCATGGGGCAGACTTTGCGCCCCCCCCCCCCCCTCTTCGGTGATTAGGGGGGGGCGCCCCCCTGACCCCCCCCCCCTTGCACACGCCTATGCGTGTACCCCTGCTTTCCTCTACGTATGGGTGCCATCGCTATGGCGTCTCGCGCTCTCATCTCTCTACGAACTGGTTCCACTCCATCTTCGTTCTGCTCTATTCCCGTGCATGCGTTTCCAGCTGCTTTTCGGCACGTCTACGAGTCCTCTTTCCTTACTTGTTTTCAAAATAAACTTTTCCGAGTGGTTACCAGGAGGGAGGAGAAGTCGTAGTGATGAAAAGGCTGAGGCCCTCCGTTGCCACGACCATCTACCGTTAGTGCGGAAAACAACTGCACTAACCCGTATAGAGCCATGCAGACGTCAGTGCAATACGTCACGCAGGCTGGACTGGTACTTTCCGCTGTATTGGCGGAAAAAGCCAAGTCGGGAAAACACCTTATTAGTATCGAAGGAGCACGCGGCAGCCGTCTCAATTAACTTTTTTTTTTTTCATGCGTTGTGCAGATGGGATAAACGTTAACAAGAAAGGAGCCAATGTTTAAATTCAACCTTATAAAGAAACGTCAAGCAGAGTGAATAACTTTGAATTCTTCTTAACGATAGCCACGAAACTCGCAACACCCGCAACTGCTTAACGAGCATAGAAGGGCTGTGGGCAGAGGCACGCAGACATTGGTACACATTTTGTAAATGTAATAGTTTGTGTTAACAGGTACCAGTGTGTCCTTATGTTCTCAACTAGGTCATTCATTCATTCATTCATTCATTCATTCATTCATTCATTCATTCATTCATTCATTCATGCCATTTCTGTAGATGAGCATTGACCATGAGTATGGTTGCGTAGTCAGACGTCTGAACAATGTGTCCCGTGTCTAAACAACTAATCCAGGAAGAGAAAGTTGATTCTTTGTCCTTGGCTTCGAAGCCATTTTCAGTATTACTATCACGCCTGTGACCCGTACTCCCACTGTGATCCTGCCGCATGTAAATACCAATTGATTGAAGAAACCCTATCTGCTCTTCTCCAGATAGTTAAGCAAGCTGAAAATACTTATTGGGTTCTGAAGCGCAACGTGACGAAAGCTCATTTTAAGGAGCGTTCACGTATTTTAGCTTTATATGTGTCGAACCTGTCTGTATAAATGTTTGAATCTTGAATTGATGAAGTGCATTGAAATTTCAAGTGTGCCTCCGATTTTAGGGTAATTCCGTCCGTCACACTTGGTTCCCCGGAAAGTGCGCTTCGGTGCTGCTTCTGAGCATTACCCTTTCTGACGACCCTACTCTCTGCAGCAATATTATTAAAAAAAAAAACACTATTGTGAAGCATAGCCGGGCCAGTAAATCTTGAATGCCGCAGTGCCTAAGGACATACACCAGTCTTCCGAGTACCGGCTTCAGGCGTCTGCATGCAAGGAAGGAATACAAAAGGGAGAAGGCAGGGATTAACCAGACAGCAGTCCGGTTGGCTACCCTACACTGGGGGAAAAGGGAAAGGGGAGTAGAAAGATGAGAGAGACAGAGAGAAAGGAACAAATGAACAAGTTTGAAAAAGCGTCTGTCCCGTTCTTTCTCAAACGAATCATCTAATCGAATCTTCTAATCAACAACTGCCAAGCTGGTCAGGGTTTCATCCGTTCGAATCCTTCGCAAAGGTCGACCAATCGACGACCACCATTCGAGGGACAGAATGTTTCGTGGACCAACCAACCATTTCGCGTGTCATCGTCATTGCAAAGGATAACAGTAACTGTTAGAGTTTTACATATCAAAAGCACGATATAATTGTGAGGGACACCGTAGTGGAGGACTCCAGAAATTTCGACCACCTGGGGCTTTTAACGTGTGCCTCAAATCTAAACGCACGGGCCTCCAGCATTTTGCCTCCACGGTAATTCGGCCTGGATTCGATCCCGCGATCCCTTCGGGTCAGCGGTCAAGCACCACAACCACAAGATCCCTGCTGTGCGTTCACGGTAAAGGAGTCAAACCTTCCTGACCTACATCTTGAAAAACTGCCACACGATTGTTCATTTGACTTCCCTGTACGACGTCGAGCTAAGGTCAGAACCATGAGGACAGAAGCAGGCGCGCTACAGATGGCAAAAAAAAAAAGAAGGTCGTGCCGGCCTATTGTTTAAAGAGTGAGAATTGTACTAGGTCCGACTACATAATTAACGCGACACGCACCCCGTTGTCTCCTTGCATACTCCGGCCGAGCGCAAAGCGTAAATTAGGCAGCGTGCTTAAATTCACATTAGTGGGGGGGTGCTGCGTTCTCAGAAGAGAAGTTCTCGGTGCCGTAGCTTCGCGTACGGGCTGGTCCAGCTAGCTCCACAACGGGTCCCGGGGCATGCGACAGAAACAGAGCTCCGCACACATGTCGGTGCCAGGAGGACAGGAAAAATGCCGAGGTGGTGGAGGGGGGGATGGCTGGCAAGAGGTACACGTTGGCGAACTGTTTAAATCCGGTCGCAGTCGGGAACAATGCGCGCCCGTCCAACCTGTGCGCGTCTCTCTCTCTCTCTTGAGAGTGCGAGAGAGCACGGAGGCTATTCCAGATCTCAAGGCATGCGCTTCCCGTCCGCGGTTGCGCGGATGGGGAGCGGAGGAGAGGACGAAAGCATCCCTCGAGGAACACAGCGATGTTGCAACACGCCGCACACGTGGTGCGGGCTCCTCTGCGCCCGGGATAGGGAGCGCTGCCACCCCGGGCGCTAAGACGGGGTTCACGTCGTCGGGCCTGCGCGCTCCCGCGTTCAATCTCAGCGACGCCCTATTCAATCTCTCGGAAGAAGCTCGCGCGATGTCTAAGACTGGCCGAGGTATTTTATCTTCGAGGCCTCTCTTTCTTTTTGTTTTAACTGAACGTGCGGCCAGGAGCGGGAGGTATCCACGTACTGTTTACCAGCCAAGCTGAGTCACTCGGAACGACATTGTACTACGCGTAACTCGATAAGAAAATCAAGGAAGCCACAACGACTGTCGAGGGTCGATTAGCAAGTAAGTATTACTTATCGAAGATACTTGCGTGGTAAAGGCATAGTGGTGGTTTATTTTCTCCCGAGGGTGCCTTGGGGTGACGCACCTGACAATTCTGCTGCTGCCTTCATGTGAAAGAGATATCTTTGTCGCGGTCGCAACCTCATGACCCTGATGCAAGATGCCGGTATGTACCAGCCGCCATCGACTCGCCGAACCGCAATAGGTAGTCTTGCTCACTGTCTGAATGAATACCTCTGTTGTCACTGGCTGTAAAGCTGACTCGTACGTTATTGTGAGGGCATAGCAGCGCGAGCCCTAACAGACACGTAAAAACATAAGACATCACACACACACACACACACACACACGCACACACGCGCACACGCACGCACACACACACACACACACACACACACACACACACACACACACACACACACACACACACACACACACACACACACACACACACACACACACACACACACACACACACACACACACACACACACACACACACACACACACACACACACACACACACACACACACACACACACACACACACACACACACACACGCACACGCACGCACGAACGCACACAAACACATATGCAGAGAGACTGAGAGAACGGTTAAAGTATACAAACTGAAAAAGACGCCGTCTGAACCCTCAGGCAAGTCATTTACAAAAGAGGCTGTCGCACACCGGTTCTGGAGCAAACATTGACGTAAATCGGCGTCATATCTAATAAGTTCGCAAGTGACTAAGCTAAATACACAACAGCAAACAACCTGGGTCATAGGGCCTACTATTATTTTTTTCTTTTTCCATCGATAGCCAAACAGCTGCTTAGAACGACCAGCCGCCCGCTGCATTCACATACACTGTTCTGACCAGCATTTCCGGCCATATACAGCAGCATTTAAGCAGGTGTATTGGCCAACCATATCTTGCTCTCGAATCTAAGACTGACCTACGAAAGCGAGTCTGTTGCCATGGCTCTATTATATATACATCACCTCTGCGCTTATTTTTACAGGGTAGACCTTTCGAAGGCGTATTTTAATCACTGAGCCAAACTCATCGCAACTTCTTCACCAACGTAAGGCAGCCCTTTTGAAGCACCACCATCTTACGTCACAATAAGGCTTAAAAACGGTAGTGCAAGGACGTTCGAGGATCGAGCCTTTAAAAGGCATTCCTGTAATTTCGTGTAAAACAGTCAGAAATGAATTGATATAAAGTATGCTACCTGTATTGCTGGAGCAACCAATCACCATGTAATCACAAACACTAGGAACATGGAAACTTCTTGCCGTCGTTTAGCAATAGCATAAGGATTCTCAACTTATAGACAATAATTGATTCTCGTGGCACACCACAGTCTTCCCGCAACGCTTGCATGCTTTATTTTTTGCATTACTGATAAACTTTGTATAGCACATAGCCTTTAAGAGCCTGTTCTTTAAACTTGATCGCTAATTAAATGTTTTGCATGATAATGTCTTTCTGCTCTAAACTCGATAGACATAGCCTAAAAAATACCTGTTGCCTTTTTATATAGTATGGATTAATTAGAAGCGACAAATACACCAATAACTGCAACCTATATTTAGGATATGAGAAAACGCTAGAACCGGTTCAATATGGTGTGTGTACAATCTGATCTATTCGATAAATAGAATTCTTCAAAATAGCACAACAAGGAGAAAGCCCAAGCGCCTCTGCGACGAAATTCAAGGGCGCACTTCCGATTTGTAATCTATAATGATGCATTTTCCAACAGTTCGGAAAGAAAGGACTTCCTTATTAATTCCAGTTTTGCGCATGCAAACCGCACGAGAAAGTTACGGTCCACTGGAGTGTTTCCTCATTAAAATGTCCCATAATCAAATTTAAAACGAGGCAAGGCGTTTAATACGGTAAAATTATACTCATCGAGGAGCCGCAAAGAAATAAAAAAAATAAGACTCAAACCGGGGTGAGCTCTCGTTCGCCCGCGGTCATTAAGCTAATGTAAGCGAATAATTATGCAGATTGCTTCCGGGCATATTGTTAAGCGGGAAAGATCGATCGTGTGATTCGCATCGCAGAAGGCTTCCCCTGGGCTTCCTCTGACACCAACCTTGACCCCATTTTTCACCATAGGCGCTCTTTGTAAAAAAACGAGGTATAGTAAAAAGGAAGAAAAACTATCTATAGAATATTTGCTATGAAGGGAAGTCAAAGGAATTGGGTAGATGCACTGCGACTTGTGCGTCAGAAGTATTTACAGTTGAATGAAACATTGATATTATGCAACTGAACAATGATACCGTGTCGCATAGCGAATGAAGAAAAAGAAGTTTGGATGATATTTTAAAGGAAGAAGAAATCAAGCTGGGATATCATTGTCAAAAGTGGCACAGAGTCGAAAATTGAGTAATTTCTAATGTGTAATTCTTCTCCCGTACAGTATACAAAATTTTTCAATTATTTCGTCACAGAATTTACGTGCTGAGGCTTTAGAACTGCGCTCACAAAAAGAGCACCTGCTAAAAGAGTGGATAGATAACGCATTCCCCCGTCTGCAAGTGTCATCAGATGAAGACACATTACACGCCATGACGCACGCAGCCAGCGAAAAGCTCTTTATCGAAGACTGTTTTGCGCAGGGTTGCCGTTGGGTGGACTTGAAAAGGAGCCAGAACTCAAGCCAAAAGTAGCCAAAAGTAGCCATGCCATTTAATATTATCGCCAAATTTGTAGCCAAGTGGAACAGAAGCGGTATTATGAGCAGATTCTTTAGTATTGATAAATAAATAATACCATTTTGAATAAGTAAGAGCAATAGAAAGCCACCGATAAGTTGGAAATAATTTAAGTGATGGAATTCTGATAAATTCATGACGCGTGCATATATTTTATGTAGAAAATATGAGTTCTTGCCAGACACAACGTTACATTAGAATATTCCAGCCAGAAAGTCAGAAGGAACATGTAAAGTTGAAACAGATTTTCGTTGAAGCTGCAGACCGAATCCTGGTTGTAGATGAACAGACCAGCTAAATTTTGTTGCAGATGTCTGTT
Source organism: Rhipicephalus appendiculatus (assembly GCA_030522465.1). Lineage (NCBI taxonomy): Eukaryota > Metazoa > Arthropoda > Arachnida > Ixodida > Ixodidae > Rhipicephalus > Rhipicephalus appendiculatus. The sequence continues at coordinate 68,132 of JALIZH010005654.1, read as the reverse complement.
TTCCCACGAGAACACGCACTGCGCATCAGAATTATTCGTAAAACTTTCGCGTAGCATTACAATAGATGGCGGGAAGCTTGAGCACCGAGCTGGCCACGTGTTCGTCACCATGCACGCAACTTCGCCGCTCCGTATTTGGAGACGCGCTAAGCTTCGCGTAAAGGTGCCTCGATGCGCACCAGCCTACTGGTGGGTGGAGGACGACCGTACGCATCCGCTGAAGCGAGAGAAAAGCTTAAAAACAACGTGTTTCGTCTGCAAAAATGAGAAAAAATGGCTACTTAATGCGCCAAATCAGCACTTTAAAAGTAGCCAGAAAATAGCCATGGCGCCAACAGCAAATTTTTGTCTCCAGACGGGGTCGAGAAGTAGCCAATTTGGCGCAAAGTAGCCACCAACGGCAACTCTGGTTTTGCGCGTGTTTTGAAAGTTTTAGCTATAATTATGTTATGGGAAAGCATAATCGTGAGCAATGCGAGAGGGAACACCGAATTCGTCCTTAATCAGTAATTTACTGTATCAATAAGGAATGTGACACATTGAATTGCAAGAGATACCCTTCCGCTTGAGCATTTAGCTTTAGAAACAGTTTTGCGCTTCCCAACCATGCTTAGGATCTATGAAATTTAAAATGCAAGTTTAATGGCATGCTTGTAAAATCTTTGTGTATTATGTACGTCACGCTTCATCTGCTCTCCTTCTAACCTCAACGTGGCATATTCTGTTTTGCTACGACAGCAGGAACAAGGGGGGGGGGGGGATGTTGAGCACGTGTAACGTATACAACACTATCAATAATTCATTCCTTCATTCCTTGATTCATGAAAATATTTTGAACGTGAGCTTCATACAGGGACCTGCCCGGAATTTGAATGCAAATGCACTTCCAATCCAACTCGTTACATATATGTCGCTCTAATTTGTGACGTTTCATTGAAAATTCCTACTTTTCAAAAGTTGTGGCGATCGTGTTCTTTGCGAGCATGCTCCGAGTCCACTGCAATACATAGAGCCGAGAACGGTTGGGGCAGAGACTTCGCCTTTGCTGCTTAGAACTAAGTTATGGGTTCGATTACCGATTCCCGGTATTTTCATTTTTTATGTTGGCGTCCCTTATAGAAAAGCGAAGTTCTCAAAATTATACATTACCTCGTCATGTCGGCTGAACATATGTTCTGCGTTCCGTTAAACAAACGTGTGCTCTCACACCTTCGATGCCTGTGTTGGCTTTGTCTCAATACAGTCATGCCCTACAGGCAAAGCACGCTTTACAGGGTTTGTAAGCGAGGGGACGGCGGGGAATTCACGGTAACAAAACCCAAAAGAAAACCTGCCATAACGTAAGCCTTAGAAAGAATACACTGATAATCCTCAAAACTTGCTCACTTTCTAACCCACATTGTGATTCATGAGTCGCCCTCTCAACTGTAACCTTACGCACGAAAGCGAGTTCATATTGCTCTAAGGAAGGAAAAGAGGATGCTGGGTGCGGATGTAAACAAGAGAGTGCGAGAGGTTTATTGAGACAGAAAATGCTGAGAGGTCAGGCCTAAATGAATTTTCTGACCCGCTACTCAGCGTTAGAAAAGGGGAGGGTTGATAAAGAGAGAAGGTGTTGATCAGGAGGGTGAATGTGGTGATGAGAAACCTTGAATGTCCAAAAACTATTTACAGCCTCGTGTCTAGTTCTGTCATGCGCATACACTTGTTCAGCGCTTTCAGAGTATTGCGCTGATGACGAAGTGCAGGTCCAAATAAAAATTTTTCTCTGGTGCTTATTGCTTCACAGATTTAAACAACGAGGTTGCTGTCGATTTTCTTTGCATAGGTACATCGCTGGCAGACGCATAACAGGTGTTCGGTGGTCTCAGGAGTGCCACATACCTCACAATTTGGATCGTCTGCACGACCAAACCAGTTGAGAATAACCGGCATGCTACCTATATCGTAAGGATTTCGCAAGAAACAGCCAACATTAAACGACGGAAAAAAAACGGTCCTAAATAATTAAAATAATTTAAAGCATGGGAATAAAAATACATTTCACATTATTTTCTTTTTGCGCCATGGGAAATACACTGTATTGGAAAATACCATACTTCGCTTTTTCCATGGCTCTGATACAAAGAAACCTTACAAACCAAAACTACGGGATTAGCATTTGCGGGTATATTCCTGGTGAAAGAATATGTATGTATGTATGTATGTATGTATGTATGTATGTATGTATGTATGTATGTATGTATGTATGTATGTATGTATGTATGTATGTATGTATGTATGTATGTATGTATGTATGTATGTATGTATGTATGTATGTATGTATGTATGTATGTATGTATGTATGTATGTATGTATGTATGTATGTATGTATGTATGTATGTATGTATGTATGTATGTATGTATGTATGTATGTATGTATGTATGTATGTATGTATGTATGTATGTATGTATGTATGTATGTATGTATGTATGTATGTATGTATGTATGTATGTATGTATGTATGTATGTATGTATGTATGTATGTATGTATGTATGTATGTATGTATGTATGTATGTATGTATGTATGTATGTATGTATGTATGTATGTATGTATGTATGTATGTATGTATGTATGTATGTATGTATGACTTCGGTTTGTGATGTTGAATGAAAAGCTTTGACTAAACGCTCAGGCTTCCCATTAGAACATTACAGGGCACATATTTTGTAACATACTTATGTGCTGGGATATGAACATGTTAAAAGAGCAGAGTTTCACTGTTCATCTTCAATGCATGTAGCATTTTATTTGCAAACCTGATTTACAAAGCCTGCATTTCTCACGCAGTACCACGAGGCATACTAATGGCGCAGCAGTTTATAACACTTTTGTCAAGAACCATCCGCTGATGCAGCTAAAATGTGATATCAAATCTACTGCGAAGATAAAGATCTCATTTAAATGATTGTCGTAGAACTTAGAAGTTTATAACTACATTCGTCAATCACCTGCATGCCTTTAGTCACAGACACAAAGCGTAAACAAGCAAACCAAGCTATCCGTCATAAGGGATTCTCCGCTATTGCGAAGACGCGGACACGTAGACCGGAGGCGGATGGGTTATCTTGCCATTGATCGAGCTCAAGTTAAGGAAACGTGAAGGATGGCGGTCTGCTTGAACCAGAACCACAGCGTGCATTCAACTCAACTCGTTCGGGCAATTCATCTCATACAGGCGCGAAATATTGACGTCAAAGGCATATATCCTCCACTCCCTCTGCACCAGCTGACGATGGCCAGGCACGAGCCACGGACAAAAGGCAGTCCCAAGATGGCGGCGCCTGTCACACGAGAAGGGGCCCCTGCAGGTAGCCAAGCCGTGGCAGCGGCAGAGCAGCTATTTTGGCCCCTCCTCTCTGCCCCACACAAATGGGCCCCGCGGTCCAAAAAAAGCGCCTCCTCAGCCAACGCGCCGCTGGCAGCCGCTCACCAAGTTCACCCAGGCACAGCGCACACACATGTCGTCTGCAACGGCTCCAGCCAGAGCGAGCGAGCAGACGACACACCGGCGCGGGTCGGACGTCGTCTACTGCAAACCGCACGGGAGTAGTTTTTTGACGAGCAAGGATGTACGTACACTTCCGGGCTTTTCACGACTGTGTGACAGCGGAGCTTTCTTTCTGTGCAGTATATCTTTGTCGGCACCGCGATACAAAATTCACAAACAAGCTAAACGGTGTTTGGCTAAGACGCGAAACTTATGTTGACTTCGGCAACTCGCTCCGGTGGGCACAGGGTGCTCAATTGCGACGATTGTTGGATGAAACGGTACATCACGGCACCCCGACGTGAATCGATTCAATTCGTCACAAACGCCATTACTGGTCTCTTCGGAACCTTAAAGTGCAGTGGAAAATAACTATCGGAGCGCACCACTTGGCGACTAGTAGCATAAAAAATAGTCGACTGCGTCCCCATTTTACAAATGGTCACACGACACGACATCGGTCGCTCTGTCTACTCTAAGCTTCAGAGGATCTGCACAAATAATATGTTAGCAAAAAGCCGTTAAAGTTTTACTGTGCTTTCTGTCATCAAATGGCCTGCATTTTTAAATTTTTATATTATATTTATAAGATTTTTTTCTTCTCATGACAGATAGCGCACTTAATATTTAGATCAAGTCCACTTTCTTCCACCCATCTTGCCTTTCTTTGCCTCGCGTGCGCCTTTGCAAAATAAACACTAAGCCTAAACGCAACTTTAAGGTCACATACAAATGTTACATACAAATCCAGGAAAAAAACAGTTGTCAAAGAAAACTTCAATCTTTCTGCTGTTAAAGCTACTGAAGCGGTGTTCTAACGATGTCAACTTTCTTGTAACAGAATATCGAGTTCATTGGAATAAAGTTGAGTATATTCAACACATTTTCAGACAGTACACCATGATTCACACCTGAAAGGGTTATTCACGTTATCCTGCCGGACAATACTGAAGAACAAAGCAAGGCAACAAGCATATTATCAGCAAGTGACACGAGACACGCGAAAGGTATTTGTTATTAGAGATCAAGAATAATAAAAAAAAATATAAAGAAGAAACCACTTCAGCATTAGAACAGAGAAAACAAATATGGCCACAAGAGAGCTTCATGTACGTGCACTGGAAGCCCATTCACAGAGTTCAGGCATTTGATGGTGAAAATGAGGAACAGATATTCTCTCTTTACCTTCGATCACGGCAGTCATGCCTTAAATATCCGTAGCCGACACAGTTGATAGAACACGCTAAGAATGTTCAATCATCCATCCTCGTTGTGCTTTCCAAGAAAGGCTTTTAACATAAGAGAAGCTATAGAAAGAAGTTGAACAGGTGGGAACAGGTGAGAACAGGGGGGGGGGGGGGGGGGCAATCGTTACCTTTATTTATAGCCCCTAACACTTATTATACATTTCATCGTAATTGAGAGTCGCAGCAAGTGCAGTCTGTTAATATGCTGTTCAAAGAGGCATTTAGCATATTCTTGAGAATGAGGACTGCTTGATATGGTAGCACTACTCTATAACCTGTCGTGCCTTCGTCTATTTATGTTTACGTTGATATTTTGGTGCATCAGATCCTTCGTATTTCTGGGTTTATATGTTTATTTCAGGTTACTGATGAATCACTCAGGAGAGCGAGAGAGAAAGACTTCATTTGATGATCCGGTGGACGACAATCCTAGCCCCGCGAGGGGAGGGTCATCGTGATGCGGCCACACATCCACCTCGGCGTGAGGTCCTCTACTCGGCGAGCAATCCTCGCTACTCCCGCCTTCTTCTAGGCACCCGCGCCTGCCCCTGTGCTGCGGTAACCCACGTAAAACTATCACCACTATATCCCTGTCACCACCAGGTTAGAACGAATGTGAATAAATCAACTGTGCATGATGTGAGCAGCAATATTAAAAGGAACATGCCAGGGGAGGTCGCAAAACACGGCCCCGAGAGTATACGCGGTTAGAATTGGCCACTAAAGAGGGGGGGGGGGGGGGAAGGAAGCAGAGGCCACGTGATGCCGTGGGGCTCATACGGCTCAAGCATTTAAATGTGCCAGCTGTATCGGCTGTTTCGTGGGAGTCTCTTTCTGTCCCCGCTGTCACAGTCTAGTATTGACAGCCTCTGTCAAAAACTATTTCTCTATTCTTAGCCAAGCGGCTGAGTCCATTAAACTGTACTCGAGGGCGGCGACGGTATGCTCCACCGGAGATCCGTATATCAGAGCGATAACTCAACTCTTCCCTGTACAAACCCAGAAATTGTTCGCGTGCATGCGTTTGGCCTTGAAGCTTGGCCTCCTCGCACGTGCGTCGTCATAGCAACGGACATGCGCAGTGTCAGTTTGTTCTCCTCTCTCGCGCACCACTCTCCGTTGGACGGCGCCGAGAGCCGGTGGGAGTTAAGGTCCCTATACATAAGGTCCCTATAGAAAGATAGAGGGGCTTTAGCGGGAGCGCGGCTTTCGCCGACCACCGAGAGATGTGGACAGAGTGCCGCTGCTTGCCACACGAGGGCGCCGACGCGAGGGACACAACCGCGGCATGCTTTCCGCGGTAGTTGGCTGCTATCGCTCGACAATCTCGTTTTAACAGCGTTCAACCACGGCATATTTTTTTGCTCAATCAATAGAAGGACAGCGGGCGATCAGCAGTATAACAACGATTGGGGAAGTCGTTCAATGGTTATAAAATTGTATAGCTGAGCCAAGCTGATTATTTCGCTTTTAGTTCGTCGCTACTACATTCGGACGTGGACTGAAGGCAAAAGCCCCCGCGTACCATGCTTTTGGCTTCCTTCAGAGATCCGCAGGGGCTCTGGTAAATAAACTTAACCCCGCTACGCCGTCTCTTACAGACCGTTTTTGTTCGGAAACGGCGCGACTCCACGATCTTTTTTTAAAGAGATTGGCGACCATGATATTGAAACTCGTTTCCATCGGTGTTCTACTCGCGTTCATGTCCTTTACTTATCAAATGTTGTATGCAGGTTTATATTCCTGTCACAGTCTTATGACTTCTGAGACTGCTGTATATGTGCGTTTGTCGAATGGTACCATCTGCTCCCAATTAATATTATTTTTTTTGTTACAGATTTTTTCTTTGTCATGTAACAGAGACAGGTTTACAGTTTGCGTGGTACAAACAGAGAAAACAGAAAACGAGACGGTTCGTGTCGTTATGCCGGTTTTTTTTTTTCGGTGCTCGCGTACAGTCCGTTCGTACTACGCACCTGGTAATACGAGAGTACACCCCTAGCCGCCCACCAGGCCGTTCTTTAGATCGCCAGACTCCAAACAAACTGCTTACTCCAGCCTGTTGCACGGACCACTGCGGCGAAGGAAGAAACCACTGAACATATCCTATGTCTCTGTCCTCAATACAGATCCCAGAGACAGTCCTTCTCAGCAGTGTTTTTGCACTTCCCCGACTAGCCGATATCTGAGCAATCCGTCTTGGAATGCCGCAAAGCTAGAGCTTTACACAGTTTTTGCGAAGAACCCGACTTGAACGATTATGACATTCCCGCGTGCGAGTGTTTCTACTTATTTCCATCCCTCTCTCATCTTTCTCTTTCTTACTTTTCTGTTTGAAACATCTCTTTATCCCCTCTCTTTCTCTCTCGACACAGAAATTCCTCCAGCATTTTAAGAAAAAGAAAAAAAAAACGGCTAATTCTGATTTTGATTGCTCATTGTGCAGCGCCATCTATGGAGCGCCGGGGGGCGAGCGGCCTCCGGGGTTGCTTCTGGCCCTGTGCCCAGACATTAAGGCGGCCGGCAGGCCGAGGAGCCATGTGGGCAACAGGAAGAGTCGCTCCTGGAGAGAGGGAGACGTAGTAGAAGGAGAAGGAGAGGCATTGAGACGTCGCAGGTGGAGTATCCAGGCCGGCGGGTCGCTCCTTGGGGCCACGGCAAGAACCTCGGCGGGATGCAGCAGCGGCGACGCGAACCACCCGGTCGAGGAAGCCACACGCAGAGCTGGAGGGAACTGGCGAAGTCTGGAGTAATCTCCCCTACCGTCTGTATAAAGACGGGTAGGAATACTTGTTTCCCTCTTGGATGTGGCGTAAAAACAAGAGCCTGGCTCGGGAACTGAAGGCGTCACGGAAGAACAGATATGGGCGAGATATAAACGCGGCCTCAAAGGAGCCGCCGGGAACTGGAGTGAAAACAAGGTCGTAAAACATTTTTTTTTTCGAGCGCTGATGTACGGAGAAGAGCTTGTGTTCTGGGCATTGAAGACAATGAACTGGAAACGGGAGCATAACGCGTGTGTTAAGGTTAGAGAAGGTTAAGAAGCAGGGTTTGAAGACGTGAGCGTTGACAGGTGCTGCACCAGAAACGCTCGCGTTGCTATTTAAATGGGGCGCATCTTTCAAAGTGTCCCCCCCAAACGCAATTTCTTATTCTGTAGCGATAAAGTGGAACTCTGTGGTTTGTAGACCTCATATTTCACCAAGTGCATGTGGTGGGCTATTACACGTAGGCGTGTTATCACGCCAATCAAAGGCATGCGAACGGAGGGGAGAGGATGGGGCGAAGTCTCATCGCAGCACCCCTCCTCCTCCCGACCTCTCCCCCCCCCCCCCCCTGAGACCCTTACGACCAAAATGCAGTGCAAAAACGGGGTATTAGGGGAAAGGCACCCCCCCCCCCCCTCCCCCCCCCCCTCAATATTTGCATGCCAAGTGCAGCACTGACCTACAACGGTTGGTAAGGTGTGGTGAACGTCTATGTAGTCCACTTACTCTTATATTCCTTGCCAGACCTTCAATATTTCTTGTTCTTTGTCACTGTCATTCATAGTTGCTAGTACATTCATAGTTGCTAGTATACGAATCGGAGATAAGGAGTTATTTGCACGGCGCGCCTCGTACCGCTTAGCTTCGAGCGTGTGTTAGTTGCCTCTTCTTTAATCTTTACCCGGCTCGCAAACTGGAAAGCCCGCGTATTAATAGTGCGCGTCCCGCTAGCAGCTGTGCCAGGAAGTGTCGCGCTTCTGCAACGCGGCAACAATGCGGAAAACCGTAAACAGTGCCGGATGAAAGAGGAAGGAGAAAAGAGTGGTGAAGCAACAACGTATGCTGGCCGAGTTAGAATCGGGACGGCAACAGGTTAGTGGCGTCATTAGAAAGTACACGTGATCAACGATCAAGCGCGCGGTAAAGTTTGCCAACACTGTCGCAATGCCGTTGGTTGATGCCCGTCCGGTCATGCTCCACGGGAGCTCATCTAGGGACGCGCGTGGCAGGGGTCGTGACATTGCGCAAGAAAGTAAAGGGCTGGAGTTCTGGAATTCTCGCGCGATAAATAAATCAAGCTCGAGTCGTAACGCTTACAAAAACCTGTAACTCGTGCCAGATCCCCGTTAGGACTCCTCGCTAAGAAAGATATCCAGGCTCCCTTGTTTTCGTGCAACGCTAATATGTCTCTCTCGACCGTTGAGGAAAACAAGTTACGCAAAGGTAGCACAGGAATCATGTTAGACTCGCAAGGTATTTCTTCGAAATCACGAACGTAATTGTCGACTTGGCAGGGGAATGGCTCGACTGTCGCTGAAAGCGTAACTTGCGAACTCTGCGCCCGACCTTTGTGTAAATCGTTTGTGCGTCAAAGTGAGTGTTTTTGACGTCGTTTGCGGGCACCCTGTCTGCCTCTTTCTTTAAACACTTAACTTTCAAACCCCGCCATCCATTTCTCAAGTGTAGGGTAGCATACCAGAAATTATGAACTGTTAACTTCCCTCTCTCTCCTGTTTCTTTTCCTTGCGCCAAACACCAGTAACCTGGTACACCCGTGTTGCTATTTTTACAACAACGTCAGCATGCGGAAACATTCTAAGAATGTCAGCAAACTGGAATTGCTCGGTCATATAGCCGCACGCTGCATGCGCTGAGGTTGTAAACATTGGTTTGTTACAACAAGAGCGACTTCCATCACTTCGGAACGACGGACCAGGGAGGTTATCTGAGGCGCTTGAAGGGAACAGAAACGAGCTGTTGGAGTGGCCTATTTGTTGTATTGTCAAAAAATGAGATTCCATTCACATCACGGTAGCAGCCGTTGACGATGCTGTTAAGCAATCTGGGGTGCTTCGGTGACGTTTGACACCCTCTTCTTTCTTGTTGTACAATATTATACATGCTATCGGCACGTACAATAAAATATGACTTGCTAGTATCACTGTGTCCTCGTGTTTTTCTTGTCCAGCACACTTCCTACTTTTTAATTTTGCTGCGCTAAATCTCTACATTTTAATGTACGTTGTGTGTGGTCAGTGATGGCGTATGCAGAGCTCGATACTTGCTATCTGCGCCTCTTTACCTTCTAAGTGTCTACGTTTTAAGCATGTCTACGGAAGTAACCCAACCACCGTGACCATCATCTAGCTAGAAGACCTGCTTCAAATCCCTCCCGGTGTTCTGCCAACACCAAGTACTAAATGTAGACTCAAGGACTCTATACCTGACTTCGTCGTTTGGAATTCTAGGGAACATTTACCAGCACTTTCTGCATAACCTCTGCTGTTTTGCTTCAGAGCTCATTCCTTCGCTTTCCGTAGATATCGCGGAGCAATATCCTGAACGCACGGCGTAACACCAGCCGGCAAGTTCTAAATTCCCATCGAGAAACACTAGCGCCAACAGATGCGCATAAACCATGGCGCTCGCTCAGCTCACAGTGTTTCTATATTTATGAGTGGCTGGCCTGGCGTGTCACAAACTTCACCGTATTAATGAAACCAATGATTAATATGACGTTTAAAAGTCAAAACAAAAACGAGGCACGTGATAATTACCACATTCAGCTACCATTAAGGAGGTGCCCTCTGAGACGAGGGGTTTCCGACCCGTGACCTCATTCTCAGTGGCCAGGAAGGCAATAGAAATTTTGCCATTGTGGCGAGTAGTACATTAGTCTGTTTTGTCCCTAAATATGAGTATCTATAAGTATGGAGTTCGCCCACGAGTGCGAGTATCCACAGGGTCGTATACGCAGCCGGACATACGTACGAAGTTTACCGAAAATCCACGTGCACTAGTCCTTAATTTCTCTGCATATTGAATCGTTGCACTTTCGGCGCACCACTAACGATTGCGTTAATCTTTTATCCAGCGTTTGAAGTGTAAATCTTTATGGCCTTAGCGACCCAATGAAGGCTGCTGTTGCCGCAAGTGATGATTGGAGCCAAAAGCGGTCCAAGCCCGAGCCGGAATCGATTCATCACCAAGGGATGTGACGTTCCCTCTTCCTTTTTTTTCTTTCTTCCCTCGCGCAATGCCGTATTTCGGTCCGGTGTGTAAACATTCCCCTGTCGTCGACGTGGGCGCCCGCGCCCCACTTTCGACGTGCCGAAGAAGTGGCACGGGAGAGGGGGGGTGAGGGGAACGCGTACGGGGGGGGGGGGGGGAGGGGGTACCGTTCGGAGCGACCAAAAAGCGCGTCCGTCCGTGGCTGCTCGAGCGTGACGTCACACCCCGCGAGTTCCACGAGCGAGAAAAAGTTGGCAGCCGTCCTTGCACAAAATGGCAGGTCACGGCCGCTCGGCCGTCAAGGCGCACACGCTATGAGTCCCGAGAATGCCGGGCTAAACATAAACAACCAGGGTCACTGAACGGTCGCCGGCAGATCGTGTTCACGGCGTGAAAAATGAGAACCAGACGCGTCTCTGTCTTACGTGTCTCGAACGGTTGCGCGACCACGCGTGCAGGCGGCGATGTCTCGCGAACTGTCACGTCCGCCGCCACATACCTTGGCAGTGACGAGTCCTGTCTGCGAAAGCTGTCAGGCGTAATAAATGTCTGCGCGGTGAAGCCTTAATTACGACGCGAGTAATGACAGCAAGCTGAGAGTACAGAATTGTTACCGCATTTCCTTTGCTAACGAAAGAGCAGGTGCATGACGTGTGTTTGCCGTATAGTTTTGTCTTGTCTCCAGATCGCTCGTAATAATTGCGACAAAGATCGCTATGTAAACCAACTGCTGTCCCTGGTAGCACGCAATGTTGCCACAACGTTGAAGCAACTTTCTGAATGTTGTGCCAACGTTGCCTCAACATTTGGTGCTACTAGGGGTGTGGCAACGTGCACCCTCGATATTTCGCAACAATTTCTGCAGCATGTTACACTTACTGTAACACTTGAAGGCAAGAGCCTGCTACCCACTTGGTACATAATGCGTTAAGTTATACAATCTGGGAGAAAACCTAGAGAGAGAGCTCTTGCGATACATAACGAGCCGCTTATGGGAGAAACGCGCATTAATTTACCTTGACGTTCTCAATCAACTGCAATGACGCTTTTTGCCCCTCACTTGGTGTTACACTGACTCCGAGATCGGTACACCTTTCAACAAGCGACGACCTCAACTGATGACGTCACATGATGTGATGTGGTGATGTCACGCCAAACTTCGAATATATGTGGCGTAGTGATGACGACACAACATACCATTAGTGATGCAGTTAAAGTGGGTTTTTCTACTACAGGTAAAAGGTCGTTAATTCCGAACTCGGTTAATTCGACCTTACAGCTAATTCAAACTGACGCCCTCATCTCGGCACCGCCCTGCGTATTTCTATGGGGGGAATACTCCCGATAATTTGAACGCGTCGGTATCCACAATGGTTAATTCGAACTGCGAAGCCCCCAGATTTCATCGCTCCTCGCAGAAGTCGGGCCAGAGTGATCACAATATGTTGCAAAAACAAAACCAAACTAACCTTACTAGAAATGCAAAACAACGAAACCGCAGCATTCCTCAGCATATGAGATTTCGGACGCTGCGCTGGAGCTCTCGGGCAAGCTAGGAACGATGTTCATGGAGTCGCGACGGAAGAAAAGCAAGCAAATTCGAATCACTGATTACTTTATATTTTGATTGCCTTAACTCTGCCATGTAAACTTGTTTAGGAGCACAAATAAGCATCATATATTTCACATTATGGCTCACTGCTCACATGAATACATGTCGGTGCTTGTTTCTGGCGTATCATTGACTGATCAATTAATTCTATTCTCTGGCAGAGGTCCATGAACTTAATTTACGAAAATAAAGCCACAAACGTCTAGTAGCGCCTAGTTCACGATAACGAGTTCACATGTGGCTTCTTTGGGTTCTGCCCGCGCATTGTGGCCCAATGTCCGTTAATTCTAGCGCCCACCCACTAATTCAAACTCCGCTTAATTCGAACAATTTGATAGTCCCCTTAAACTTCGAATAAACAAGCTTTTACTGTACTTCATTCGCCAGCCGTGTTTCGCTCAAGGAGCCGCGCAGTAAGGGCTTCCACCTTAAAATATCACGTGAACAACTGAGCCCCAGAACATCACCGCGCTTAATATTGGCGAGAATTAACGAGATCGGCCGCATGCGATGCGCAAGCGCACAAAGCACACCCAAGTACTAGCGCCCTCTGGTGCGCCGTTCACTTAAGGATATCGTGAATATATCTTCCTTCTTAAAGGCGTTTCGTTATTCTCGAATTAACGAGAAATCTTTAAGATGTCTTGTTACTTTTTCGCCGAAATTAGCCGCTACCATGTTCTGGGGTCAACGTTCACGCCATCCGTTTGTAGCACCCATTGGTTTCTGAGGAAGAAAATTTCTCAGTTGGTGAAAATTTCCCACTTTCAAGGTCCCGTTTTCGAACCCGGGACCGATGCTATTCCGCGAGGTCATCCCACCGCGCGAGACAAACCGAAGGCCCCCCATTTTCGAAAAAAGTGTTACCCTAAATACACTCGTCAAAGAATGTTTCAGTCAATCCTTATGTGGGACATATAGTCAGATAGATTGGCCGGCGAATTGAAAAAAAAAAAGCACTTACGCGAGGTTTGCAAATTCGGCCCCAAAGAGCTTGCAGATTGCAGCGCGAGGTCGAATTAATTGACGGCTCGTTGTCCTGGGCATATTGAATGCGGCAAACAGTAAAAACAGTGCCTTCTTCAGTGCAAATGTTGCCACTGTATACTCGAATACATGGAGTGCATGGTGAAAGGCAGAAAGAAAACCCGGGCACCTACGCTGGCTACAGTATAAATTTAATATTAACAAAAAATGCGTTTCGGTTCTCACACCGAAGCCTTGTTCCCTGTTTCAAATGACAACATGTGATAAAAGCTGCGATACGTTTATCTTGAGTCGCTCAAGATAGAAAATAAACCTCGCACTCTGGAAATCTGGCTTTAGTGCATGCGCGCTTCCTTTGTCAAGCGTTCAAGCCTATTTAAGCAAGCTTCTCGAACATATTTGATCCTTTTTAACTCTGAGCAAAGATCGCGTGTGCGAACCGCAACGTTTTTTTTGTTGTTGTTGTTGTTGTTGTTGTTGTTAAATTTATACCTTTGCTAAGTACAGAGCTCGGAATTTCGTTCTACCTTCAATAATAATTTCTATGGTTTTACGGGCCAAAACCACGATATGATTATGACGCATGCCGTAGTGGAGGACTCCGTATGATTTCGACCGCCTCGGGATCTTTAACGTGCACTGACATCGCACAGTATCGGAAGCCTCTGGCATTTCTTCCATCAAAATAAGACCGCCGCAGCCAGAATCGAACCCGCATCTTTCGCTTCGGCAGTCGAGCACCGCAATCACTACATCACCGCAGTGGCCTTTTCTACCTTGAAAATTCCGAGGTGTGACACCAGACGGGCTGGTGTCACACCTCAATATTTGCAAGGACTACAGAAGTCGAGCTTGGAGCCGAGCGTGAGCCAAATGTGAATACGATGGTTAGGGTTAAACGGTGCAGTCATTTTTTTTTTCTCGAAAGAATCTTCGCTCCGACGACTCCAGCAGGCCGTGTAGAAGAGTCGGCACAGCGGAACGCTAAAGTGAGCTAGGAATAGCTCGCAGCAACTGCGACTAGGCTTCCGCGCTGCTAATGCCAGCGTGTGGGTTTGAGTTAGCGTACGAAAACATCGCTGCTCACTCGAATGATGTAATGAACCGTGCAATGCACACTTGAAAAAACAACGGTGCGTATGCTGAAGACGGCGCAATGAGCCCCATGACGTGGAAAACTAGAGCAACGTCAAACAACTGCACAAAATTAATCAGACCCATACTTGCCACTGGGGAACTGTACACTGACAAAAAGACAGAACGTACACAGAGAAGGGCCTCAAGATTCACTTACTCGAAGTACTCTAGACATGATATGCATGCCTTCCCCAAGTAGTCAAAGATAACGGTGTTCACTCGCTAAAAATATCTCGCCTGATTACATTCTCATCCTTTCTCCTAACAAAGCTTGCTATCTACACCATCGAGCACCTGTTGCTACTAGCGACAAGACTATCATAACACGCCAACTATTCCCAAACCCGTCACTCTACGAGAGAACCGGTGTTTTTCTTTATCAAAACAATATCAAAATATGATAAATTGTAAGATGCACCAAACAAACACATTGAGTGGCGTGTCTGAAATACACATCCTTCGTTTTCACTACACCCTGCCGCCGGTTCGTATTTCTATTTTTTTTTGTTTTGTTTTTAATATTTTTGTTTGTATTTATTTTACCTACCCTACATGCGCGCTTCTAGGGCTTGCAGTAATGAATGCATGAATGAATGAATGAATGAATGGCAGTAACTGCCAGAGCGTATGACGTCACGTAACGTGTATGCAACTATATTTTTATTTCTAGCACGATTTTATACTAACTATCCCTTGAGGGAATAGTTCGTACGCTAGTTAGTTAGTATGAACGTTCCTATACAAGTTAGTTACTATAAAATCGAAACCGTTTATATCACGTGGCGAGCGCCAAGCGCATATCACGTATACAAGTTAAACTGCAGCTGTTAACAGCGTGTAGATACAACTCAAGGACGCGTTCAGAGTACTATGTCCTACTCTTCTGCGTTAACTCACCGTCTCGACGGGTTCACGAGACTGTGTACACGGTTCCGATGACGATTGTCTTCGCGTAAAACAAACGCCCTTTGCCCTCGGTGCCTTTCACAAGCGCGGCCAGTTTGGTTGACGCAGTCGTGCCTTTTATAATAGCAAGATCATTGGCGTGAAGTTATCGAAAAGGCGAATATGCGTTGCACCACCATTAACCGGCGCAGTTTTGGCATGGCTCTAAATCGATGCTGAAATATGACAGCCGCTGTCTTTACTGCAAGCAATTGATCAGAAGGCGGAAAATAATGAAATTATTTTATGTGTGTGCGTGAACGATGGGGCTATTATCGCATATCTGGGGTTTACTTCCTGACACTAATGTACTGTTTACTGTTGAGCGACGGAACCACGTATAGCGTATTTACGACGCAACCGCGACTAGCATCCCAAGCGCGTATTTACGACGTACCTTAGGCGTCTGGCTGGGGCCTAACGACAGCGAGTACAATGCGCGCTGGGCCATCATTATGCTACTTTATTTTCTTTTAGACGGGTTTCGTGGGAGCCTGCCATTAAGGTATATTGGAAGTTCACTTCAAAGCCCGCTTTGGAAACATCGCATGGTTTCAAAGGGCGATTAAACGTTATGACGCTGTAAGAGGACGTCATTTATGATAAGGAAACAGAATCATCGCTTCCGTAGCTTGTTTATAATTCTCGTAATAGACGTTCAAAGAAGTTTGTCACCGTCGCCATCGAAGGCCAGCAGAACACTTAAACGACCACCCGAATATGTTCTTGAAGACGATATATATAGGACGTCGTATTATATGCTTCGGCCAGAATCGAAACGATGTCATAAATGAAAACGGAAAACCCAGCTTTTTGGACGCATACACAAGAAAAGGAGACGACAGACACACGCTGGGACTAGCAACAGGTTTTGCGTGTGTCTGTCGCTGTAGTCCCAGCGTGTGTCTGTCGTCTCCTTTTCTTGTGTATGCGTCCAAAAAGCTGGGTTTTCCGTTTCCAAGTATGTACCAACAGGCCCAGCAACAGATTCTTCTGTCATAAATGAATAGGCGGGGAAACTACGACGGCCGGACGACGACACGAAGAAAAACACGTTGAAAGAAAAGCTCAATGTAGTCACTGCTTTAGCGCATTCATACACTCGCCGTCTTCGCGCTGCCAATTTCAGAAAGGCCGCATACTGATATGGGGTCAAAAAGGTTATCTGGCGGCTCCAGCAAAGGCATGCATCGTAACCATATACCAATTGTTAGCAGGTAAACAACCAGAATTGCGTCTTTCAGCAGTTGCCTACAAACTTGCTGCCTCGTTAAAGGCGTGGAGTACAACCTCGAAGACAAGCAGCAATGAAGTAGATATTTTCGCAAGCCACTTATATTTTTGCTTTCTTTCAAAAATTCAAAACGGGAACCATAGGGAACGTGTCCAGGACGATCGGAAGCGACAAGCTGCCTTGTCCCAAGAAGAACCAGCCCGGAGAGGCTGGCTCTCCCTAAACTCTTATACACATCCACGAACTTTGGCAGAGAGCCTTGGCCAGCTGCAACCTCGACGATCAGCTGAGGCTGGTCGCGAGGGCCCAGGAGGCGGCCCGAAGTCAAGGCATCCTGGACTAAGGACGCCTCTCCTTAGCTACCTTGTAAATCATCATCATCATCATCAGCCTGACTACGCCTACTGCAGGGCAAAGGCCTCTCCCATGTTCCGCCAATCAGCCCGGACCTGTGCTTCCTGCTGAAACGTTATACCTGCAAACTTCTTAATCTCATCTGCCCACCTAATTTTCTGTCTCCACCTCACGCGTTTGCCTTCTCTTGGAATCCAGTCAGTTAACGCTTAGTGACCAGCGGTTATCCTGCCTACGTGCTACGTGTAAATAAACATGTCTGATCTCTCCACCTTTCTCAGCCCGAATCGCCGAGCTAAATAAGTGCAGAGAGAACACTATGCCAAAGCAATACTTATGCGGGGTCTACACGCAAATGAGAGATACCAAACGCCTAAGTGGTGATGAACGCATTCGGTGTAATATTTGTCATGGCTGAAGCGTTGGTAATCTCCTCGTCCCGCCACCGAAAGTTAGCAACGACGCAAGATAGCGGGACTATTGTTCATTTAACCAATGGCAGATGTATAGTTCACGAACCTAGTACAGATATAAATCAGAGCATTGCGTGTTTCTTGTTAACCCTTTCAAGTGCACCTCAACTGCTTGGTGGGAAGTTATGATTAAAAAAGCAATGCTTTATACCGAATAAAAGAAACACTGCACGAAAATACACATCTGCGCTGTTTAAGATGGTGGATTTCTTTTTCTTTTTTTTTATTGAATCGTTTGACTGCAACTACCTCTTGGGAGTATTGCAAGATGCATTGGACAGTAAAGTATTGCGAATTGCATCGGAAGCGTTTTGCAACGCGTGGTAAGCTTGACTTTCGAAAGAGCTCTACCGTGGTCTTGGAGCGTTGCACCCAATTCTTCTATATGCAAGGAATTAAACCGAGTTACTTGAGCTAGATAGTAATGCGAACAATATTAGGATCTTCTGCAGCGGAAATAATGTACAGATGGCCAAGCCTCATGTCGTGCGCAGAAACAGACGTTCAAGGACTGTCGCACTCGGTATGCAGCAAGCACGGGAGCAGTACGTCCCCGGTCGTGGGACACCGTCGAACAAATATAGCGCTCTAAATGCGGGACGACCGCAACCGAAACGAGGAACCAGCTCGCTCGCCCTGGCTCCGACAATTCCTATTGTGCACTCCTATAATGCATCCTGTGGCACGCTCGCGCTGCTGGAATGCAGCAGTGCTTGCAAGTCTGTCGCCCACACTGCAACACAAAATGTGCCACTCAATTCGGTCTCACCTCAAGGACGTGTCAATTCTCGTGCAGTGGGCGCCGTGACCTCTTGCGGGAGAGATGGTCGCGTCGGGAACCGCGGCCACAAAGAAGAAGACGAAAAGACGGGACAAGGTCCGGGTCGGTCGACCACGGTCTTGCCACCCAGAAGCACCACACAAGTGAAGTCCCGAAAGGGGTTCCTCCGTCGCCAAGCACAGAGCCAAGACAGAGACTGAGCCAAGCTAGGACTAAAAACGACGCGAGGGGTTGCCGCCGGTGGTCCTGGGACCTGGCAGCGGCGGTGGGTTCTCTACCCTCCCCCCACCTCGCACTCTCTTCTCTCTCTCCTTCTGTGCTCACTCTAGTTCTCTCCAACCCTCGTCGCCCCGGGTCCTACCCCTTCTCATCCACCTTCCCTCCTCTTTTTTCTGTTGTATGGTCTTGTTGCTTTTGTCTTTGACTCACGCACTTTCCATCTCCTTCAACCCTCTCTGCCACTTCACCGTAGTGCACCTCTTCCTGCTACTCGTTATTCTACATGCAGCCAAACCTTGCCACCCCTTTAGAACAACCCCCCCCCCCCTTTAGTTCCAACCCTTCTGACTGCATATCTCCGGGGCATCCGTACAGCCTTCTTTCCCATCTCTCGTGTCCTTCTCGCAGCCTCTTCTTTTACACTGTATTTTATCTTTGATTCACTCCCCTTACTTCTTTCTTATTCATGCGCTGACTCTCCCCTCCTCTAGGCGAGCTCCCGCAGTGAGCCCTGCCAACACGAAAAGGAACGTAGCCGAGTCGAGACCTAGTCACAGAAAGCATCGCGGAGGAGGTTTGAAATGGAAGGGTCGTTTAAAATAAAAGCTCCTCCGAGAAGAACGGAGACAGCCAGCGGCACACAAAAAGGGTGGAAGAGAAAAAGAACCCGAAAAGCGGCTTTTTTTATTTTTTTGTTATTTATGCGCTCAACTGTCGTCGTCTTCTTCCATTGCTCCTTTGTTTTCTCATGCTAATTTTGTTTACAAGCTTGCCCACTGATGTCGAGGAGTGGGCAAAGCGCCCCTTCCGCGCGGCCTGGGCCCTAGATTCTGCTTTCGGCATTGCAACACAGAGGGTACGAGTGAGTCTTCTCTTGGCAACGAACAGTTTCGAGTACGCGGCGGGGCCTCTTTTTCTTTGCCCACGAGACTGCGAAGGCAAACAGGAGCTAGGAGATATCGCCGGACGCAGTTTTGTTGAAACCGTAACTGAAGCTTACGCGCGAAGACTAGGGGAGCATAGTCAGGGATAGAAAACTACAATGTCTACTGGCATGTGAACTTCGCACTGAATTATAACGAGCTACCCGCCGCGGTGGTGTAGTGGTTATGGTGCTGGACTGCTGACCCGCAGGTCACGGCCCGGCCGCGGCGGCCGCATTTTCGATAGAGGCGCAAATGCTTGAGGCCCGTGTACTTAGATTGAGGTGCACGTTAAAGAACCCCGCAGGTGGTCGAAATTTCCGGAGCCCTCCACTACAGCGTCTCTCATAATCATATGGTGGTTTTGGGACGTTAAACCCCAATAATAATAATTATTATTATATTATAACGAGCTGCTGTCTCAGTGCTCTTTTGCGAATGCTTTGAAATGGTTGGGCTGGCAGCAATTTTTTTTTGTATAAACTGGGGCTACAATTTTGGAAAGTTACAGAACGTCATGTTTGCGCTTGACATAATTACACCAAAAGTCTCGTCGCGAACTATGCCAGAGCTCTCGGCTTACAACACACGCTATGGTATTTAAAAGAATTATGTAAAATAAAAGACCAATATCAGGAACTGTGGGGTCGACAATGTATTCTACCGCGTATGTATAATTTCTGTTAAAAAAGGGCCACAATAAAGAATACCTACCGGCAGATTCTATGCAAAGCAGTCAGCGGGCAACTTTTTATACTGCGCTTTGAGACTGCACGTTGAGCCAGGTCTTACGAGCTGGATTGACGTCTTCGTGTAAATTAGGCAGTGTGCATATTGTGGGCTTATCAGGCACCGAGGAGAGCTATGAGGTGGGCTAGTTGATGTTGATTCATCTTCAAAAGTGCGCTTAGTTAACACTGACACAGGACGAAAAAATACAGGACACAAGACGACGAGCTCAAACTGCCAACTGGTTTATTGTCGGCGGAAAAAAAGTGGCCCTGACAAATGAGTATGCCAAGCGAGCTTGCGCAGATGGTCATAAAGCCACTTTGCGAAGTTAACCACACAGACAGCTTCGTGGAGTGCACAAAAGGGGGGGGTTTATAACAAAATCTGGGGTTTTACGTCCCAAAACCACTAGATGATTAGGAGAGACGCCGTAGTGGAGGGCTCCGGAAATTTTGACCATCTGGTGTTCTTTAACGTGCTCTGACATCGCACAGTACACGGGCCTCTACATTTCGCCTCCATCGA
The DNA here is from genome assembly GCA_030522465.1 of Rhipicephalus appendiculatus. Taxonomy (NCBI): domain Eukaryota; kingdom Metazoa; phylum Arthropoda; class Arachnida; order Ixodida; family Ixodidae; genus Rhipicephalus; species Rhipicephalus appendiculatus. Next base: position 47,432 of record JALIZH010005654.1, on the reverse strand, counting down.
AATGCGACCGCCGCGGCCGGGATCGAACCCGCGACCTTAGGTCAGCAGCCGAGCACCGTATCCACTGTTCCACCGAGGCGGACAGAGGTGGTTTATAAGATTCCCACATTGTGTGGTAGGTCTTACGTCGGACAGACGGGAGGATGCCTTAATCTAAGGCTAAGATAGCACCGGTACGCCTTCCAGCAGCCTGGAACCGCTAACTTAGCGACACATTGCAAGAAATGTTCCTGTAATGCTTTTTTTACGAAAGAACAGCTCTAGCAGCCCGCTCCGCGGAAAAATACGGTCCGAGAAACTTTTAGAGATACTGAACATTATGGAAGAAGGCGAGGTCGCTTGTGTTAGCGCTCCTTTTATCGTTCTAACATCGGCTGAGGAAGATTATGCAAAAGTTACAAGCTAATTTTGACCTGATATTGATTCCGCAAATTGCGGCCTCTCTTGATCACCTTTCATTTTTTTACCTTTTTCTTTTTTTCCCCCTCTCTTTCTCTCCCCTTTGTGCACTCAACGCCCTACCCAGTCAGTGCTCTCTATAAGCATCTGCGCATGATCGTTTGACGCACCACTTTTTCAGGGCCAAGTTTTTTTCGCAGACAATAAACCTGTTGGTTGTTTGCGCTCGTCGTCTTGTGTCCTGTATTTTTTCGTTCTGTGTATGTGTTAACTAAGCGCACGTTTGAAGATTATCAGGCACGCCTGCTACACTGGCGCCTAAAAAGCAGCTCATGGTCCGACGTATAGCGTCAGCACTCAGGTTAGGTTAGGTCAGTTTTATCGAAACGAAGTACAATGCCCTCAAGGATTCAAAGGCGACATCAAATTTTAAGTATAACGACTTGTATGCGCGAATGCTCGAGATAACCACCTCATGTCGCCACGAATCTGATCTCTAAAGATCATGTTGGCTCTGATCTACGCGTTCGAGTCAAAATTACGCCGTGTGACCCGAACTTAAGACGGTGGAAAATGAAAGTATGTGCGTTAATAAGCCCTAAATTGTGCTGTTTCAATCCGTGAGTACTGTATACATGGAGCAACGCTTTACTATATAGCTTGCTGAGCATAGGCGTGCGCTGGGCAGGGTTCTCCATGAGGGGGGTGGAGTTCCTTCCCCCCCCCCCCCCCCCCACATGCTCTTTCTGGACACGCCTCCATCTCAGGCTCTCACAATTATTACAATTACTAGGCAGTACAGACGATGAGGCTCAAGGAGGGAGGGGCTAGCGCTTTTTTTTAGTGAAAGGAGGAAGGTCATTGGCAGAATGGAAAAAGGACGGGTGCGTGGGTTCTTACGTCAGGTATTGCATGACAGTGCCGCATTACGGCAAAACGAAAGAAGGACTGCACAGTTGCTGCTACAAGTATCCATGCCATATAACCTATAGTGTAGCGTAAATGGTGGCTAATATCGGCTACTGTGCGTTAGGTGATGTACAATATTGGCATGTATCGCCTAAGTGGCGAGTAATGTCGGCTAGTGTTGGATAGCGTAGAGTATACAGCGTTGCCATGGGTACTCACTACGGTAGGGGGCCCGTCCCTTTATCAATTAACGGTAATATAGTGGTGGCGTGACACTTAAATACGTGCGGCATTTGAACCGTATGGCGACGCATCATATTTTAGGCTTGAGTGGTCGGCCCGTCTCGCATGGCGACACGTAACATCCGGTTCAGCCACCGCACGTGTACACATCACTACTATTTAGGAGCGAAGCTCCTTAGGCCGGCACTCCACCGTCGCCGTCACCATTGAAGCTCCCTGGCACGGTGCCAGCTGTGGCGTCTCACCCTCACGCAGGAGGATAAATGAGCTTTATGAGAGCTGGAACGCGGGTGGCGTCTGCACGATGCGCAAAGTGCGAGAATACGAACGCATGTGAAACGAAGGCAGATTAGTTTGCCTCTCCCTCTTTCTTCGTCTCTGCCCTTCCTCTTTCTTCGTATCTGCCAGCGCCGGCAAAAAAAAAAAAAAGACAGAAAACAAGGCGCGCGTTGCGCGAAAAAAACAAGTCGCGTGGTGCAAAAACAATTCGCGTTCATAAACGACAGTAAAATTCAACGAAAACCATGTTTGTACATATATAAAAATAGGGACCCACTTGAGATTAGTTAGGGCCGCTCATAGAACATGGATAGTCGTCCTCAGAAACGTAAACGTGATGATGAAGACGATAAGCAGCCTGGCAAGGATGCGGAACGCAAAGCGAAAGCAGCGGCAGCAAGACGAGCCCGGCAACAGGATCCTGCGGTTAAGGCATGACGAGCGGAGCTACAAGAGCTACGCCGACAGGATCCTGCCGTACGTGCTAGTGCGGCCCAATCTAAGTGCCGACGCCGCCAACAGTTTCAAAACGTACATAGTCGTTTGCATCCCAGCCGAGGAGCTTCGCTCATCGGTTGTATTCGAACACGGAACAACAGCTAGTTTTATTTGTTTCAATTGTAGGAAACTGTCTTTTATCTTGATGAGAAACACACAGCGCACGTCGAAACGGCACCATTCCAGGTATTCTCGTTATATTGCAGTCGTTTGATTAAAGGATCAAATGAAAATTTAACTTCTGTTTTCGCACTACTTTTTGTTACGTAGGTTATGGCAAAATATATTTATATAGGCAGCAGAACTATGCAAAATAACTAGATCGAGCGGAGAGGCTTTTCAGGATGACAATAGCTAGGTGTGCCTGTATGTTTTCGGCTCCATAGACAATCAGAGACCGTGGCGTTCTCAGGTACACACGGCGAGGGGCAGCCGACTAATGGTACCTCTTTCATAGTCGTCTGCATAGCAGCGCAAGACGCGGTATGAAGGAGTACTAGAAAAATGAAGGACACTTTGTAAAGTGTGTTCGGCGAATCACCGGGAGAGGTCGTACTCCCACTTAGTCCGGCCTCAACCTCTGAAATGAGGTTGAGGCCGGACTGTAAGCAGCTCCAGAGAAATCTGAGCTTTTGCTCCTCTCCACTACTAAATACCAACGGTCTGTTAACCTACTCATTTCTCTCTCGCGGGTACTCCCATCCCCCCGAACGTCATCTTGCCGAGTTTCAGGCTTTCCCCTCCAAGAGCACTCTTTTACCCGAGCAACACAGTCCACGATCACTACATGCCACCAAGTAACTATTTTAGTCCGACAAGTAGTCAGGCGGAGCGGTGGCCTCGACGAATGCAAAGCCAATGGACTTGTAACAGCCTTTGCTCTGAATAAAATCCTTTATTGCCTGCCACACTGCACAGTTACGCAAGCACAAGTGCATCGCATTCAGTCGGCTTTAAACACTATTTACAAAGCTGCTCTACATCTCCCTATACACACATCCACAGCCAAACTGTACGCGACAGGCCTATTTCTTCCCCTAGCAAAGTTATTGCGCCTCCACAGGGATCGACAACTGGGCCGCTTATCCAGCTATGCGCAGGGCTATTGGTTACTGCGTCGTGCTAGCATCCGGCTCATTGACTTTCCTCTACACACCCCTCAACGACCCCTTCCCAGCAATCTCCGCTGTGCCCCCCATACCCTCTAATATGACTGCGCGTCTTAATGAGGGACGACGACGTGCCCTCGCTCACTTCCATGGCCCTTACCCTCCGGACACTGTCACATGCTATGTTGACTCAGCGTATCTACAAACCCATGGCTCCACTGCCTGTGTTAAAACGCTTAACCCTCTTGACACTCCAATCACATGCAGTGCTGGCCCGTTCTCTTTTTCCACCTCCCCTTTACCTCTTGAATTGGCCGCGATCGTTCATGCGACGTAAGAATTGCGCCTTCATCCGGCCTCTCCTCGGTACCACATTTGTTCAGATTCCATGGCTGCAGTCCGTGCTCTTCACGACAACCAACTCTCCGAGGATCTTCACGATGACCTTTCCGATGCTCTTTCCCTTCTCTCCCCTGCGTTGGCCTCTGTGGTGTGGGTGCCAGGTCACGCGGGGATTACCGGTAATCAGCTCGCTCATGAGCTTGCCCGCGAGACTAATGTCCCTTGGCCATACCCACCCATAGCGTACGAGGCACAGTTCTACAAGAAAACTTTGAAGCAGCACTAAAAAAACCTCCGGCATTCATTGCAGACTCTACCACCACCACACCCTTCCCTCTCCACTGCCCAAACAAACACACTAATAGCCATTTAACTCAATACTCTGATCACTCCAGCACACCTGTTCCTTTATTGCTACCGCTCAGATCCTTCGTGTCCCAATTGCCCATGTAGAACACGTCCGTTTCTCATGCCCTGCTAGCCTACAATCCCCTCACTACCCTAACCCCCCCACCTCCCCACTGGCGGGTGTGGTTGGCGTCGGCGGCCTTCGTCGACCAGCTGGCCATGGTCCTCCTGGCGGTGGAATATCTATAGGTCTTAGGCCCGTATTCACAAACGCTCCTCGACTCGAAACTCGACCTCAAGAGATCCTTGAGACTTCTCGCGTTGCAGAAATCGCCACGCGAAACAGTGCTCAAGGATCCCTTGAGGTCGAATTTCGAGTCGAGGAGCGTTTGTGACCTCTAATAAAGTTGTTTCTCCCTCTATCTCTTCGGCGAACGCGTGTGCCCATCCAGACGGGGTCGGTCAGAATGGAACGCGATGCGCGCGTCTCCCTTCTTGCATGATTGGACATGCTGGGCACAGCGACGCTACGCAAGCAGAGCGCGAGCTCTGTAGAGTCCGACGCGAGGCGCGACCGACGCGACCGGCGTCCGTTGGCGCGCCCCGGCGGCCACCTGGCACCGTGCCAGGGCACGGATGGAGGGACGGACGGACGGACGTGAGCATGGGACATTAAAGGCTTTCGCCTTAAAAATCGTTTCTATTGTAACTTGAGATTCTTAATTGGTACTGTGTGACACCGCTGCCTTCAGAGGGCTCTGGTGGAATAACTTAACATAAATTACGTCATCTTTGAGGGCGTGTGCGTCTCGTTTGGATGGTCAGCGCTCGAGTACCGAAAGTTGGCAGGCCATTGACTAAATGGCGCCGAATCGCTCGACAACGCCAAAGGCAGGTTGAGCCAGGCGATATGCTTCGAGGCAACGTGCTGGCTTAAGAATGGCCAACGAACTTTTTTAGTCGGTCAACGATTAACCGTTCACTGACTTTGCCATTAATCGCTATCGATGCGGCTCATCTTTGCCGATTAATCTGCACTTTTGGTAGGCGCTTTCAAAAGGGCTGAAACAATGGTGATGCTCATTCACGGCCCTATTTATGAAGGTGACACCCTTAGATACCTTGACAGTCGGCATCCCGCGTCAGCGGCGTCAACAAGATCGGCGCAAAAAGTATCATCATGTTATGACGTCACTATATGACGTCATCATGGCGTCACAGATTGCGAAAATTTGTGGCGTCATCATGACTTGTCTATGACGCCATCGCTTGGTCGGAAGCGGGCAGATGACGAATGCAGTGCAATATCAGTTGACGTGCAGATAGCTTGCAATGCATCCGACCCTGGAAATAAAAGTTTATTCAATCAATCGAAGTTTATCCAATCCAATCGAATCCAATCCGATCCTGGAGGCAGTGCAAAGCCACGTTCAGTACAGAAAGCTTTCGGAGAGGGGCGAAGAAAAAGAGGATGGCTTTCGCCTTCGCGTCGTCTTAGGCAAACACATAAGGAACTCTGCGAGTTTTTCGGTAGATCGAACAAACACAAAGAAACGCAAGCGCGTAACGCTTTGATAAACGATATTATTCACTTCGTTTAATACAGAATATAAATGGTCCTAATGACAAGTGAATAGACAACGTGATATAAAGTTAAACAAGACAGGAGTTTGGGGAATGGTGGAGACACGTAGTGATGAGAAATCATCGAACGAGGAGGAGCACTTATGGAATGTTGTGGAACTTCAAGTGCCGCTGCAATGTGGTCCTCATTGCGTGCATAACTTGAGGTTCAGCGCAAAGAAACACAGTCGAACGAAAAAAGAAAGAAAAGAAAGAAATGACGCTAGGCAAAGGTGAGGTTCAAATATCTGAAACACACACACACACACACACACACACACACACACACACACACACACACACACACACACACACACACACACACACACACACACACACACACACACACACACACACACACACACACACACACACACACACACACACACACACACACACACACACACACACACACACACACACACACACACACACACACACACACACACACACAAAAAAACAATTGCAGGTTTCAGTTTTTTGGACTACATGTTCTGTTCTCCTGCCTAAAGCAGTGTCAACTGACTGAGATGTTTGAATCGGCTCGGCAGCCCTTGAGCACTAGCACCATTGTCTGAGTGACGACCAATGCCCTTTCATCCACATCATGAGTTCTCAAACTGGTTTCCGCGGTACCCAGGGGTTTCGTGAAGGACATCTTAGGGTTCCGCGACCGGCCCAGGACGAATGCAATGAGCTCTCATTTTACCCCCATTTACAACTAAATTGTTTATTTATACAAGCAAATTTGCTTGGCATTTTGCGCTTATTAAACCCATCGCACGTCGCATCCGCACATCGGGTGCCTGCGGGTAGCGATATACCCCCGTGATAGCAGCACTAAAGGTTCGTCGTCTAGTGCGCGCCATGAAACTTTCACGAATTGTGGATCCGTGGTGACAGAACGCGCGGAGCGCTGGTAATTCATGCTCGTGGGCGTTCAAACCAGTTCAAACGACATGAACGGCGCTTCAGGCACCGTGCTGCGTTTACGCTGCACGGTGCCTGACGCATGCAGTGTTTGGTCGGCTGGTGCTTTACGCGAGGCGCGGAGCGGCACGGGATGAAAATTGCAAGTCTATGGCCCGTATTCAAGAACATAACTTAAGTTGCGCGTTAAGTTACACTTCTGAAAGTTATGAGGAAAGTATAAGTTTGAGTTAAGGTTTGGGGAAAGTTTCAAAAACTCCACTTAAGGCTCACTTATGAAAGTAGCACTTTTCTGGGTAAGTATGACTCCTGGGAACGAGGCTACAGAAGTTTTCATACTTGTTTCATTAAATAAAGCACCAAGAAATTACAGTAACTTTCGCGGAACACTGGCCGTAAATGTTCTAGGCTTTATAAAGGCACACTTCGTAAGAGGTGGAATAAATAATTCTCGCTTTTGTCGGTTTTAAGCCTTCGGCTGGCCACAACAAGCAGCCGCCGCTCAGCGGCCATCGATGTAAAGTGGTCGTCTCAACTCGCGGTTATTTTGTCGTCTACAAGTGTTTGTTACTGTGCTGAGACATCGCATGCAATACGAGCGGTTCTTTCGTCACCATACGTGCGTTTCACTCCTTGCATTATTTTTCTGCTTTTCAGCGTTTGGCGTTTTTCTCTATGGTCATTTATTTTCAGAGCGCCCGTGTGCGTTCCCTTCTTTCTTAATTGGAGTGTTGCCATATGAAAGGAATCAATAATTAAAGAAAATACAGGTGAGCGTCTTTCACTTGCTCCGTTACACAGTGTATTCGGGCGTCCAGAGCTGTTCCGCAGACGCAAGCTGCCGATATATGTGGTTGGGCGCCCGCAGCAGCTCTACGGATGCGAGCTGCCATCAAAGCCTGCGTCTGGCGAGCTTCTGCAGACGCCTGTTAATGGAGCAAGCGAAAGAACCTCACCTCTCAAATATATTTCACGCATTTCATCGGCATGCAGTGCCGGAACGGGTTGACCCCGTTCGTTGTCCTTTGGGCGCAGCGGCAGCATTTTCAACAGGCGTAGCACCACTAGCTTGGAAAAGTGGCATTGTGACAGGAATCCTGCGTCGTTATAAGCCTCAATGGGATTCTGCCGAACCCTTAGAACTAGGCGCAACGGCGGTGCGTAACGACATGCTTCATCCTGAGTAATTTCTTCCACACGGCCAGCAAAGTCGGTGAAGTCGGCGACACAGCCATAGTAGTCGGCCATATTGTTTGACGAAAAAACGGCGAAAGTAGCACTTAAGGTAGCCAGTAGCTGTTCTTTACTTTCTGGTACTTAAGTGCCGATTTAAGTTTAACTTAAGTACAAGATTGGTCTGTGAAACGCGTTAAGTACCGATCGCTTACTTAAGTCATAAGTTAAGTATAAGTTTCGTTTGTGAATACGGGCCTATGTATTATCGGGAGTTCTACACCAACGGTGATGGCCTTCGACATGAAAGAAAGAGCAAGCCAACGCGGGCAGTGCTAATACTGTGATTCCGCGCGTCGAGAAGCGACATCACCCCCCCCCCCCCCCCCCCCTGTATGTACTGTACACCTACAACTCCGTTAGATATCAGCATAGTCAACCGCTTAGCTGTAGTTCCTGCATATATAACCCTACGACTGCAGTAACTGACGGCTCCGATACAGGAACTAATAGGTAATGAAATGCGGGACCCTGCGCACACGTGTACGCTGCTATTAAAATAAATTGGTGCAACATCCAACGATTCAGCTGTACCTCCGGAAATGTGAGGAACTCTAGAACTTTCGGGCGCTTGATTCATTATACCAGCGCAATTACGGCGAAGTAACCCTCAGATATAGAACTGCGCTGCACGACTGAAGGAACAAAGGGTTCGTCCCGCTCACGCTCCCCCCTCTGCGGAAAGGTATGGTAGCGCAGCAGCCCAAGTGTGGATCGAATAAAACTGCCCTATACCAAACATTTCTTTACGAATATGGTTTGGACGGATGCGACGAGGAAACGTACGCACGAAATGTTTTCACGGAGTTTTTACTCGCCAAGGCTGACCGCGTGACGTAATGCATGTGCTGTGAGGCGGAAGAGAGGTAGAGTGCTTGACCGAGGGCTTGACGTCGACGGCTGCGTCATTACTTGGCACTCGAAAAAACAGTGGACAGTAAATTTTCGCTTTCACTCGCCCGCCATGCACTCGCCGCTGCATCACCGCCGTGAATCGTTCTCAACATTCTAATACGAGTGTAAACGCGAAAAGATACACCGACCAAAAAAGAACACAATTTACTTGACGTTTCGGCCCCCCCATACGGGAGCCTTGTTGACAATAAAAGCCATAAGGATGGCACAGCGTATTTAAGTACGCCTAAGTACGTGACGCAAGCAGCGATAGTACATTGTCGGAAGCGTCCCCTCACTCCTGTTCAGCGTGTGCGCAGTCGTCTGTATATGCAGGGATTCCAGGTGCAGGCGTGATGCAAGCTTCTTTTCCTTGGCCAGAACACACGCCCTTGACCAGTCAATTTGGTGGCCTGTAGATTCCACGTGTTCAGCGAGGGCATTCGAGGCAACGTGCCGTTTCCTGACGTCATATTCGTGTTGTTTGACCCTTTTCTTGAAGTCACCGCTCTCACTAATGTACTGCTTTCATGGCAGCTTATGGCGTAAACACCACCCGGGAAACTTTCGCTCGGCAACTTGTCTTTTACGTTGACGAGGGCGTTCCTTGGCTTCCGTGCTGGTACATGCGCTATTTCGACGTCGTACCTGCGCATGATGCGGGCGATGGTCTCACTTGTTCCGGGTACATACGGGATGGGCATTCGCTTCTCAACAGACGGCGTTGAACGCTGCCTACGTGGTCGCGATAGTTCTTTCTGCACAGTAGACAAGAAGGACGGGGGGGTATCCGCACATTTTTATTTTTTTAAAGATGCTCTCACTGTCACGCTTGTAGTCGTCTTGACTTGTGCAAATGGTTTTCGCTCGCTGGGACAGGGTGGCGGGAACAGAGCGTTTGTGTGAGTGCGGATGCACTGAGTCGAAATTAAGTACTGGCCTGTATGTGTCGACTTCCTGTACACCTTGAAGGTCAGACCGGTATTACCCCGTTTGACGAGAATATCCAGAAAAGGCAGGCAACCACTGACTTCTTGCTCGACAGTAAACTGAATCGCCTTTTCAACGCTGTTCCGGTGAGCAGTGAAAGCAGTGAGGGCATCTTTGGGGATTATGCAGAAACAATCATCAACATATCGCATAAAGACCTTCGGAGAAGGGGTGAACGAAGCGAATGCCCGACGCTTTTGTACTGCCTCCGTGATCAGCCCCCCCCTTGACCAAGCTACGATGCGACGTGATGACGTCATCATGTGACGTCACATGAACGTCATGTGGGGGGCATCATCACGTAATGAGGATTTTTCGCGTCAGTCGTGTTGACGCCGATGACGCGGGACGGCGACGACGCTGATGAGGAATCTCGGCTTGAATTGACGAGGAATCGAAGGTTTTCGCCTTGAAGACAGGGCGAGCTGTGACATAAGCTTGCAGGAAACATAGGATGTTGTCCCACATCATAACGCGCTGGGACTACGTTTGCCTGCCATAGCTGCTTCCTCGAAGGTGCCAACGTCGCGGTACTCAAGGACTCGGGGCCGTCAGCGACGCCAAGGAACTGACATTTTGACGGTGCCGTTGACACCTCGTTCGCCGCCGTAATTCACCGCGCCCCTGACAGCGGGTCGCGGTGGTTGGTGGGCTTTGTGTTCCGGTTGAGTCGTAACACAGCGTTCACGAGGCGTAAACATTTGAGACCCGCGGATGAAGCCACCTCGAAGGGGTTCTGCTGGCGTTCGAGGTATAAAATTGTGAAAAAAAAAAAAACGCGAACGCGAAGAGTTCGGAAGGTTCCGAACTCTTCCGTTGGCATAGGCGCTCTATAGCACGTTGTCCTGCATAGAGAAAATAGCAGGGAAGTGAGTACCGCCTAAAAATATCTCGACGCGTCGAAAACGTGCGCTGACAATGCACGTGTCTTGTGAAGCATAAAAAGAACAGGCCCGTGCAATAATAAGTGAACTGAGTTATATGCGCCTCTCTTCTCGAGTGTCAAACGAACACTTCGTGAGGGCTGAACTCCTATTGCTTTTTTTTTTCAACTTTTGCCATGAATATTACGCAGAGAAAGAGGGAAAATAATTTTTAAGTGCGACCAAAACGAGGCCAGTAGGCTATACCCTGCAGTCGACAATAAAAAATTCGATGCAAACGTTCAGAGTAGGAATGTCAAGGAATATATAGAGCTCAGTAAAATTGGCTGCGTGGTGAACTGATTGATGACTGAGGAAACAAGGAAGTTTACAGAGTGGTTGCTGAGTCTACGCGGGACATAAAAAACAACTGCTTTTCAGAAGAAAACAAACAAACAAAAAGCAGGTCGATGCTTTGATGTATATTTACAACGTAACCTTCTCTTGCGCTGTTTTTTTTTTTTTTTTCAAGTTTTAACCTTCTCTTTTTATCTCGTGTGCCTTTCATGAATACCAATCATACCTTGTTAGGAGACTATCCGTAACCAAGAAGAAGAGCTGATTACGATCATTACCTTATCAAGAACTCGGCGCAAAAGTATTTTTGAAAGATAGCTGAGCAGCGCGAGCTCCCGCCGGCACACAAGAGGGGCTAAGATGAAACGGCTGGCAAGGTAGGGAGACACGACCCCAAAGGGTTGGTTCCTAATTGTCACCACCGGAAAGTTGAAGAAGGCGGGGGAGAGCCGGGCGACACTGGCCCACATTCGCGCGGCATCGTCGGACGTCAAACGAAGCGAGACGCCGAAATAGCGCGCGCTACGCACACACACTAAATATATACGCACTGCCGTTGCAGCGGCCTCGCATGCCGTTGCATGCCGCGAGGAGCGCCGTCGCTGCCTGAGACGCTCCGCTCCCATGGCGCAATCTGCATGCCACCCTCTCACGCCGTTATATCTATAGTGGCGTCCGCGCATCAAACCTGGGTGCGACCGCCGCTAAAGCTCGCTCTCTATTGTAAAAATAGGCAGCCTGGTCCACACTAGAAGCGCTCTGGCACTCGCGACAATCGCGCCGATGGTGACGGCCACGGTCTCCATCCCTTAAACGGGCGCCGACCTATACGCTGCCGCTTGGCTGAGAGATTGGAATGTGCGATAGGCATCGCGGCGTGTGCTGTTGCATTTCAGCGGTTCCAAGCGTCGTGGTCTAACTCGAGCCAAGCGTTGAGACTTCGCGAGAGTGCCACAATATAGCACAGCTGTTATAGGAGACGGTGTATTGAAGTCCCGCTGGACTTTATACTCCTTAGATAGTGTCGAGACGGTCGACCGGGCACGCTTGCAATAAAGTACCTCTGCAGCTTCTGAGCCTGCGCCAAGCGCTAGTGGTAGTAACGATGCTGCCACAGGCGGGGTTGACCTGGCATGCCTGGCCGGCAATCGCTCCCCCCTGGGCCCCTCTTTCTATACATTTTGTCCCACCATGTATCACTTAGACCAGTCTTTCGCAAAAGAGTTAAAACAATGCCAGACACGTCCTTGCCAATCATCCGCGCAGCTTCTGGGAACGCATTCTGTTCGTTGCAATGGTGGAGAAAGCTCTTTTTTCTTCCCGTTGTCCTCGAGCTCTAGCCTTTCAGGGCAAGATCACCGGTAGATTTAGAGGTCTATATGGCCAACTTCAAAACCGTAAGCATGTCACTATTTTGCTTTCAACATCCGCTCACTTGCTTTGTTCTAAGGAGGCAGTGACGTGTAAGTCTGTGCGAGAGAGAGATGGAGAAGCGAGGTTACAAACTGCAGAGATGAACTGCTATCTTTACAGAATCCGAAAGATTAATTTATCGACCTGCTCAAGATGCAGAACATGTAATGCCGCGTGCCGGCAACCCGACAGTGAAGTAATGTTCGAGTTTTCTCCGATTTAGAGCGATAACTTTGAGCAGTATTTGCAATAATTTTTCATTTATTTTACAACACCGATGGGCAGCTACGCCGTGCAAGCAGGAGAGGGGGGGGGTTACACAAATAGCATTTCCAAGAACTTATCAAATAGTGAGGTACCATTACATTCAACAGCAGATGCATGAATAAAACCTGACAGTTCAAATGTGCTAGGCAAAATAAAAGTTAAGACATTTTGTTTTGGATAAAAAGGGTTCTATAAGCATCCTATCATTTAGGCGGGCTGACCATTTTTGGTGGAGCAGTCATCGAGGTTCCAACCCTATTTTAGAATGGCACAGCATATATAAAATGCTTGGTCTTGCTACCTGACGCTGTACCAGCAATGGTCGGTGCTTAAAGGGGTCCTGAACAACTTTTCCAAGTTATATTTGAATGACCTCGGCATCGGAGTTATTTGCCTCACAAAGCGATTGTCGCAAAAATATTCGAATGCGTCAAGATTGAGCAGAGTTACAGGAATTTGTCACACGCCTTAAGTGCTTAACCGGCACTTGGTGGCACGCCGCGGCAAGAAGAGCCTCTGATCCAAACGCTGCCATTTATTTAAGTCGGCTATTGACCAATAACGTGATATCTGTTGTTCGACGTCGAACAGCAGAGAGGGGACGGGCCTCTGTATGAAGAGAGCGCGCTTGAGAAAATGACAACTTTCCTCTCCGCTGCTAAACTCTCCTTGCAGCGCACGACTGCAAGGTTTGGCTGAGATGTTCACAACAGTGTCTGCTTTGTACAGGATATGTTTTCTCATCAAGCCCGAAGGGTGGTTCATGGCCGCTTTAAGTCGCCGCAACATGTCGGAAAGTACCTAGGCCAATCATATCTTTCGGGACCTAAAAACAAGGAAACATTGTCAGCCAAGATTTCGGGGCAAATGAAACTGTTTAAAAAACAAGTGCACGTTGCTTCCCCATCCCCATGTGGAGTCTTTCGAAAATATCTTACGAATGCTGCCTCTCTGTGACGACTGGCGCCTTATACTCGTCACCAATATAGGTCGCAATGATTTGCGATGATTGCCTTGAAAGTACTTCAAGGAAGAACGTGTGATCAGACATTTTCACAGGGACTATAGAATGCGCTACGTGGCATTATTGCAGTTGCTGGAGTGAAAGGCCTGAGCGAGCGACAGGGTAGTTTCGATGCTCACGTCTGAACCAAGTGACTCGAAGAAGCAGGGGCGTCGCCAGAAATTTTTTTTCGGGGGGGGGGGGGGGCACCTCCTTGAAATGGTCATTTTTCGCTCTGTATGCCATGGCGACAAAAAAAATTCGGGGGGCGGGGGGAGGGGGGGGGGGGGGGCACGGGCCCGGTGTGCCACGCCCTGGCTACGCCACTGCGAAGAACTGACTCAGTGAGGGTGAGATACATCTTTTTTCTTCTTTCTTTTTCTGTCGTAACTACTTTGACTGACGTAAGCCAGAGAAAAACAATTGCAAAACCAAAACTTCTTGTCCCAGTCGTCTCAGGGAAAGGCTGCAGAACAGCTTAATTTAAAGTGCGTGTAAACCTGGACCTAACATTTCAAGCGTGCTCGTGAACGTTATTTTAATTCTCCCCACCGCTCGGGCGACAATTAGGTCTCCCTTATCAAACCGAGAAAACTAGCACAACGAAGAGATAGTCACGCGCGGCAAAGTAACGAGCACGACAAGCTCCCATGTGGTCTCGTTATCTCTCAGTTTGAGGGATGGAGGAGGCCAAGCAACATGGTCCCTACCGAGTCGAAGGAAACAACTCCATTTGTCAAAGCTTATTTTCAGTTCCATTTCGCGCGCTCGCTTTCTCGCGGCAGAAAGGAGGGAGCGGCGCGCTTGCGCAACGTCTAGGCACCACCGCCGCCGCTGCGACTCTGGAGGGCCACCAGATGTACCCGAGGGACTCCATTGTCACAGCTTGCACAGCCCCCCAATTGTTTTTCTCCGGGGCCCGGCCGGAGCTGAGTGACTTGCATTTAGCTGAAGACAAAGAGAATGAGAGGAAAGCTACATTGAGCGAGAGTTTCGGAGCGAGAAAGGGGGAGGGGGGAAAAGAAAAAGCTACGCGTTCCGCGGCTTGGCCAGCATTCAAAGCGAGCCCTTCCCTCCTCCTCCTCCTCTTCCTTCTACACAGCTACTGCAGCTGTCGCGAGCGACAGAGAAGTGACGCGCTCTTGCGTACCGCGACTTTCCTCCTCACCCGCACGCAGTTTTTTTCCCCCCTTCATCTTGGCACAAACACGAAGTCCTTGAGCAGCAGAGGAGCGGCCGCGCTATTTCGGCGCATCGAGCAGGTAGCTAGCGTCCCCCCCCCCCCCCCTCTTGCATTTGCTCCTTTGCAATCCAAGGCTTCTAGGGAACCGGCCAACCTCGTCCTTGCGAAGCGCTCCGTATGCCCAGTGCAATTATCCCGTACGTTTCACGTTCCTATATTACGGTAATGAGATGGAAATGTTGCGGGATTGTCGTTGAATCCCGCATATTTGATCTTTCGGCGAAATATTGCGAGATGCCGCCATCCCAACAGGAAAGAAAACGTAAGCGTGTACGAGTCATCGATGCAACATCGCACCATTTGCTCCGTCCTTCACCGTACCATTTCATTTCGCGCGGCTTGCAGTTTTCAATATTGCGCGCGATGCAAGGTTGGTCAGCTCGGGAGCAACAACAAACGTGTAAAGAAGCCCGCCTGCAGTATTTGTCATATTGAGTATAAGAATGTGGAACACGTCCGAAAATCTTGTACATCATACGAAAAATTGACCTATGATCCCGGGCACTTCGGAAATACCGAGGAAGCGTTATTGAACTTCAGAAACCGTTTCTTGGACCGACGCTTTATATCCCACTGAAGTCGCAACCGTATTCCTTTATACTTTGCTGGTTTTTTACTTGCATACTTCGGAACTTCGTTCAAGCTGTTTGAACAGCGCCTCTCTTTACAATAAAAAAAGAAAAAGATTCATTTTCTTTCCCTGGTCTCGCCAGTAGGTTTATATTTCGGTTTCGACCAATGATGCCGTGCTCCGGATATAGATAACAAGAAATTCTACCCTCGCCAGCTGTGACTGAAATACCGCTTCTGGAATTGAAGCATTTGTCGAAACCATGTACCTGAGGCTACTTTGCGACTTCACGATATGCGCAGATCCGCTTTTGTGGTAACTGGAAATATATGAACTGTGCGCGCGAAAGGCATTTTTCATTCTACATGAAGCTGGAGCTTATTTTCACACCATGGGAATGGCCATCGCTTACGCTACCCGTAGTCAGCCTGGCTATCGCCGAATGACGTAACCTATACACTTTTGAAAAGGACTAACAGCACGTTAATGAAACCGCAGTATAGGCATTTTATGTACCAGAGATCGCGATGCGGAGAGGTTGTGCTTCGATATGTACACATAAATCAAGAGAGATGACTCTTGGCTCCGATCGCTCCTTGGTGTTATTAAAGTTCAAGCAATGCATAGACATGCTGAGAAGACATGAGGTAAAGGCAGCTACATTGTCAGGCTGAAACCGGTTGACTGCCCTGCGATGAGGAAGGGGCTGAAAGATGAGGATAAGAAGTGAAGGTTCACGCTTTGTACAGCCCCTGAAAACAGCTGCTCGATGCTTGCGAGTAAAAGTACATGAAGGGTGTTACGGAGCCAACTGTGCGATCGAGAGTGACACTTAGTCAGTGATGGAAGCGACCTTTTGCTTTTTGGAGCAGAGAAAATGGTGCTTTGGAGCAGCCTTAAGTGTTTTCGGAACAGAAAAAAAAAAAGAATGCTAGTTTGGAGCAGCTATCGATTTCTTTGGAGTAGATGGCAAAATATTCCAAACAACTTCTGCAGTTCAAAGCATCATTTAAGCATCTCAGAAATATTATTATTTATCATTAAACATATTGCACATACAATAATCACTTCAAATTGCAAGAAACAAATAATTAAGCAGATGAATTGTCACTGAGCCCAAAGTAAGATGAGCAACATATATTTAAAATACCAGTACTTGTGGCAGAAATGATATAATATCGATAAAGCTGAGCACCAAATTACAAAAGTAGCCTCAATCACATGTGACTATTGCCAAAGCAGCAGTTTTATAATTGTTATGAGTTCAATATGTTATTTTCATATTTCGCCAAAATAGCCAGCATCGAAAATGTCAAAAGTTTGAAAAATAAAACAAGCCAAGTAAACTATACCCTTAAAATGCCGTTCTTGAGACATAAATGAGGTTAAAGCTGATAAAGAGGTAAATGTAATCAGTAGCACATCAAAGTCGTCATAGCAGCAGTTAGTAATCAGTATGATATCGAACTAATCTCACGCACATTTCACCAAAAATAGTCTGCTTGTCAGGTACAAATATACAGCTAAATCAGATATATAGCGACAATGCCAGTGCATGTGGCATTGTCAATATTCTATTATGCAGCTAGTATACAAGCTGCATACTAGATGATAGTATACAGCTTATTTTTGTTTTCGTTATAGCTGGACTGGATGGCCACACAGTTAAAGCTCGCTGTTTTCAGTTTCCCAGCGCCATTTTTGGAGCAGGTTCGGAGCAGTTACTAACAAATATTACACTTTGGAGCAGCATGGAGCAGCATTTCCTCTTTTGGAGCAATGTGGAGCGATTGGAGCAGCGCCTCCGTCACTGCTTAGTTTTCTTGCGTTTTAGTCGCGCATTTAATGTCGTGCTTCTGCTAGTACATAAATTTTGTTATCGCGAATAAGGTGCAGCATGTGCCGTTGCTGGTTCCAAGTGGCAAAGCCACATCAACGTCATCATCACATCGTCCTCGCACGTGTCCTACTAGCTCCGAATAAAGCCTTGAGGTAGCGACTGACACTTACATCACCTGTGTTCCATCGATATTTTTAACAGCGTGAACGTATAGGCTCGACTTACTGAAGGCGTCGAAAAAGCACCAACATTATTTGACAACACTAAAATCTTAAGAAAGAAATCACTGCTGGCATAGAAATTAAATAAAAAGAATAATAAAAACGACCAGTGGAAGAAATACAAGTTAAGAGACAGCAAATACTGAAGACTAAAAGAAAGTAAAGAAAAAGCTTTCGAAAGGACCCCACAGGTGCGGTGCATCTGATTTTTATTTGCTTCAAATTGTCAGGAAACACCGTTGTTCCATTAGCTCGCACAGTACTTTGGTACTGAGGCGTTTTCCACCTCTTGCCAACCTTCTCCCTATCCCAACGTAGGTGTGCTCGTTAAATGGAGCCTTATAGGAGCTTTCCCGTAGCGCTAATGGTCTGCTGACAATGCCCTGTAGAGCTAATGACGCAAATACTAATAAATATTGTCTACATGAGCATAGTTGCAATGAAATTAGTGTAATTAATGGAAGAATTCGTGGATGACTTAGTGGATGGCAATTAGTGGAAGAGCAACTGCTTTTAAAGCAGTACTGAGACGAATTTTTAAATATTTTCGAATTGTTGCTCCAAATAAAAACGCCGGTGTCGAGAACCCTAAACCACGTTTTTACGACAAAGTCAGCATGCTCTCGCTCGTTGGATTTTAGCAATGAGTGAAACTCACGATTTCAGTTTGTGAGGAGGCAAACAAATTTGCTAATACATATCCTACTATTTATAAGGCTGTCTATGCGCGAGGCTCGTCACAGTGCATATTCTCGACAAACCACTTTGATTCAGGTCACACAGCAGCTTGTAAAGCGTGCTCTGTCTGTAAGGCAGAGTTGTACTGAGAGAAAGCAAACAAAAGTATGGGAGGCATTATTGGCATGGAAGCGATGCAAATATCACTTGCAGGAGGGAGAGAGAGAGAGAAAAGGCAAAAACGAAATATCGTGCGGGTGCTGTAAAGAGAGAAAGACAGGGAAATGAGCAGTGCGTCCTGTCACGTGGTCGTGACGTCAACGTCACGAGCACGTGCTGCACGAAGACTACGAAGGCGGCAGTCGGTGTGTTCAAGACGAAGCTTGCACCGCATCAGATTAAACGTCGCATGCATACACCAACTACTTTAGAAACAAGTTTGGACTGTCGGACTCATCACTGTGTGTCCGATGTAACGTCCAGAAAATCTCAAACATGTACGCTGTGAATGCAGGCTATACGCACCAGAGAGAAGGTCTCTAAAGGCGGCCTTAAAACTCCAACGGGACTCGAACTTGGAGTTGAGACACATCATGGGCCCATGGCAAACCAGCTCCAGTGCGTTACGCGCCATGAAAGCGCTGTTGACTTTCTTGCGCGCCACGAGCCTGAATGAAACTTTGTAAATAGTGTAGTCTACGTGTGTGTGGCTGTGTTATGTGTCTATCAGTGTATATATCATAATCATCACCCAGCACCTGGAGTAGCATGTCAGGCGAAAAGCCAGGCAAACATCTCCAGCTCTTCATTAAAATATTTCTCTCTCTCTCTTTTATTTGGGCGAACTTGCGCCCGGAAAATGAAAGCTTCAATGAACAAGCAATTAAAGCTGTACACTGATAGCGGCGAACAGAGCGCGGGCCGTCGGTAAGCTGTCCTGCGGTGAAGCGTGTCTGCATTTATACATGCGGCATGGAACCATCGAGCCCTATCACTGGTGCTCGCGTAAGCTCTCGAATAAACTTCACTATTCGCGTCCTGTGCGTAATCTTAACAAAATGATCTCCAACGATCGCGAAGCTTCTCATACATTGCGGCAGTCCTACGCGGTGGAGCAGTGGTTACTGTGCTCGAGTGCTGACCCGAAGGTCGCGGGTTCGATCCCGGCCGCGACGGTCACATTTCGACGGAGGCAAAATGCTAGAAGCCCCTTGTGTTTTGCGATGTCAGTGCACGTTAAAGAACACCAGATGGTTGAAATTTCCGGAGCCCTCCACTACGGCGTCTCTCATAATCATATCTTGGTTTTGGGACGCAAAACCGCAGATATTATTATTAGACGTTGCGGCGCGGTCTGCGCCTGGCGTTTCTAACAATCCTTGCGGGTGAAACCCGAACACACGAAAATAGAGTAATAAACACGCGCGGCAGTCTGAACATCCTTCGCTTATGTCCTTTAAAAATCACCGCCAAAGCACTCAGTACTGCGAAGCTGAAACGTGCTACCCCGGTGTTTATCGCTGGGTCAATCCCGAAGGTACATTAAAGTCATTTCAAAGTATTGGTTACGTCTGTCTAGAAACTTTAATTGGAATTTGCCGCCCCTGTGTTCCTTTTTTAGTAGACCAGTGGTGAGTTGTGTCATTCTTCTTTGTTAGTGGACCAGTGGTGAGCAGTGGGCATTACCCAAATTCTGTGGCACATACGGGCCAGGAGTTTTCGCGTACGTAGGACGGACGAATTTCTGTTTCGCCTGATCATATACAGGATGATACGCAGTTTGCACTGTAAAATTATCAGGATCACTCATGCATTCTCTTAAGACGACTCGAAGGCGGAAGCCATCCGGTGCGGCAATATTACCGTGTACTTCGTATCATTTGTTCTAGGTTTGCAAACGTATATTGGGCAAACGTACTACATGGACACGAAGGGTCGGAGTGGTAGCGATAAGGTAATAGGCGTGCTGGAGTAATCCAGAGTGTTGAGTTGAACGGCTCTAAGTAAGTGTGTTTGGGCAGTTGGAGAGGGAAGGGTTTGGTGCCAGCAAAGTCTGCAATGAATGCCTAGAGGTTTTGTAGTGCTGCCTCATCTCTCCCCCCCCCCTCCCCACTGGCGGGTGTTGGTTGGCGTCGGCGAAGATTGCCATGGTCCTTCCTGGCGGAGGAATATCTATAGGTCTTAGTCTGACCTCTAACAAAGTTGCTTCTCTCTCTCTCATATCAAGCAAATGCTTTTTTCTTTTGATGGTCACACGCACACCGCAAGGACGTAGGCCCTCGTATTCACAAATCGTCCTCGACTCGAAACGCCACCTCAAGGGAATCCTTGAGGACCGTTTCGTGTTGCGATTTCTGCAACGCGAAATGTCTCAAGGATCCCTTGAGGTCGAGTTTCGAGTCGAGGAGCGTTTGTGAGTACGGGCCATAGTGTACGCGCAGCTCATGCGCCTCGAGGCAGCAGGCACACGAGGCTTTTTGTACGATCTCGAGTCGACGTCGGTTTTCTGCTCAAGGTCATGTTCGCACGAGACATATAACGCTTTCGCCTTCATGTGGTACCGCCTTTTTTTCAGCGTTATCTCCCGGCGTGCCCTGTCTAAATATCTCTACTTTTGCATAACCTTTTTTTTTGTTTTGTTCATCCTTATTTGAATATGTCTTAAGCATATATAAAGCGGAAGCCTGAGATGCCTGATCAAACGCGGAGATTGACCATTGGCAGCGTCAACACGAGTGATGCAAAAAAAAAAAATCATCATCTCGTGATGATGTTACCGTATGACGTCATCATCAGAGATTGTCAAAATTTGGTGACGTCATAATGACATCACTATGTAGTCATCATGACGTCCCGTAACGTGACGTCACACGATGACGCCATCAAATGACATCGTCGCTCGGTCAGAGGCGGGCCGATCACGGAGGCAGTGTAAAACCAGGTGAAGTGCAGAAAGCTTGCAATTCCACCGATCCTTGGAGGCAGTGGAAAACTACGTTAGGCTTCAGAAAGCTTTCGGAGGGGATGCGGGGAGGATCAATACATTGACTGAGAAGAAGAAAAAGGACAAGACGGCTTTCGCCTTCGTGTCATCTAAGGCGTATGCATACGGGAGCCTGTTCAGTTTTTTTTTTCTTACATCTACGTCTGAGTTCTCCTATGTCTGAAATATACGTAAAAAGAGAGAGAGAGAGGGAAAGGGAGAGAGAGAGTATGTTGGCTCAATATTTTGATGCTGAGATATATACCGCACGGTCTGCGGAAGGAGACCATCATTATCATATAAAAATTTTATTTCGTGGCTAAACAATAATTGCGCTAGGCTCTCAACATGCTCGCATATTGTGGTTCTTCAAAATGCAAGCAAATTCTCATCTCGCTTTTTCTAGCCTGAGCTTTTATAATAGCCAGTCAGGCTTGTGGCAGAAAAACAAAAATGGAAGATAAAGAAAGAAAGGAAGACTGCTAACAAGCGGCGCTCCTTTTTTTAATTTTTGAAACTCCCGGAGCCCGGTTTCGTTGCCCTCTCGGTGTCAGTGAGTAATGAGACAGCCCGCAAATTTCACTTCTCGAGCGTCGAGTTTTTTCTTCTGGATGACCGCATAACTGAAACCTTCGTTTTCAACGCTCGAAAGGTTTTTACTTTGGCTCACCGCATTTGACCTGTCGACCTATTTCTAGCTCGTAATTTAGAAAGAAAGTGACCGGCTACATGTCTGTGGGGTCAACGAAGACCTTAAGCTATGTACAGGGGGGGGGGTCAAAAGTTCCCAGGCCACGCTGCCATAGGAATACATGGGATAGTGGCCTGGGAACTTTTGACCAGCCCTGTGCAGTCCTCACGCACTGAAACGCGAAAATTTAGGGCACATACATTCGTTTCCATCGTCTTCAGTTCGTGTCACATTGGCGTAATTTTGACTCGGACCAACGTTACCTTTAGCAGCCAGATTCGCAACTACATGGCGCGGCTATATATATATATATATATATATATATATATATATATATATATATATATATATATATATATATATATATATATATATATATATATATATATATATATATATATATATATATATATATATATATATATATATATATATAGTCTTTATAGTTACAAAAAAAAAAGAAAAAAATAACTGATGTTACATTTTATTCCTTGTGAACTGTACACAGCAAAATGATTGTTAGCCGGTGTCATTGCTATAACGACGTCAAACGAACAGTGCAAGAATGCAGTATTAAAGAGGTGTCTGCGTGGGCGCTGCACACATCTCGTGTCATCCAGTTCTCCTCTCTTAGCCTCGTTTCGTTTTTGCTGTTTGCGATTATGTCTAGGCCCATGTCTGCAATATGCTGCTGGTGTAATGCTAAATATTCTCCTTATCGTTTTCCTTGGTACTAAGCAGAGTGCTGCACGTGCATAATTGGGGATTGCTTTCAATATTACTTCTTTTTGGGCAAGTTGGCTCATATTGAAGTAAGGAGGTACCAGCGCAAACAGATGTTCACAGGAGAGACGACACGTACACGCAAGCGCTGAGCTTGCATGTACGCGCGCGGATTGTGGGTTGCGTATTTGCGTATTGTGCACAAGTGGGGATTGCTTTGTTGCCTATTTCTGCGAATATGCTCAGCCTCGGCAGCAAGTGAACCCAGCGAAAGGGGGGGGGGGGGGGGGATAGTGGTCGAACTCCCGGCATCATCTCGCTATCCGGTTGTTCGTTTGCCCTCTCGCGAATCCCCAGTGGCCGCACTTTCGTCAGTGTGTGTCAGTGTGGAGGCGCGGGAAGTGTA
Source organism: Rhipicephalus appendiculatus (assembly GCA_030522465.1). Classification (NCBI taxonomy): domain Eukaryota; kingdom Metazoa; phylum Arthropoda; class Arachnida; order Ixodida; family Ixodidae; genus Rhipicephalus; species Rhipicephalus appendiculatus. Next base: position 24,376 of record JALIZH010005654.1, on the reverse strand, counting down.
GCCCGACGAATCGAGAGACGGTGAGCGTACGTTCAGAACGCGAGATGCTTAAGTGCGCGATCTCAACCCAAACTACCGAAACTCCCGCAGATTAGTCTTTGTGGTCTCCTGTAAAGGGTATTTTGCGTCATACAGACGTGAAAGCGGGGAAGCACTGTACGTTATACAAGTTGAACCCACTTATAATAATACTCAAGTGACACGAAAATTTCATTCTTAAACCGATAAGTGCTATAAACGGGTTACACGAAAAAATGCTAAAATAGAGGGATGGCAGGTTGTTCTCAGAAAACTATAATATCGGATGGGATATGCCAACAGACATCGGTGACAAGGATGACAAAGCTGCGGATCTTTAGGACATGTTTGAAAATTCAGATGTTTTCGCGGGACCACCCCAAGCCTCATAGAGCCAATGTATGGCAACGTCCGAAGTTTCGGACGCTGAAGCTCTTTGAAGTGACAACTTTTTATTCAAACTACATGCTTGAACAGAAGCCACCACCGCTCCCGCACCGTAGCGGATTTCAAAAATAAGCTTTGCTGCATTGCCACATAGCTATGCGGTGAAGCATATCGCAAATCTGAAGGGGAGCTGGGGTATGTTGGGGTAGTGGGCGGGGGTTTAGCAGCTTGAATTTCTCGTTTTCTTCTTTCATTTCAAGGATTTCGCGTTCCATTACCTTTCGGCTTGAACACCCAAAAGCCAGAATTCATTGTTATAACCGATAATGCGACATGCGGGCCTTGCGTAAGCGGGTAATTTCACCATAAAAAACATACTAGAGTTGACGCTGCAGCAGCTCCTTGTTGTAATAAACGATATATTGTTAAAACTGGTATCGTTATAAGTGGGTTCGACTGTACAGACAAAAAGAATAGATAAATAACACGGTATTAAACATTAAGTGCGCCAGCATATTACACTCTGTAACACTTGAATCCAAAGACTGCTGCACACTTGATAATTGATTAATTAGTTATACAACAATGGACCAAACTTCTTGCGAGACGTAACAAGCGGAAGTGCGAGAGGCACGTGCTGAATTACGCTGACCTTCCCAGCCGACTGCATTATTCCTCTCCACCTGAAGCTTTATGCACCTCACGCGGTGTTGCGTGGCCTCCGGGATCGGTTGCACATTTGGCTAATCGGAGAAGCCAATTTAAAGAAAGTAGTGATGCGACCACATGTGGTGACGTCATAATGCGACGCCACGATGACGTCACAATGGGGCGTCATTAGTGATGCAGGTCACCTGGGTTTTAGGGGTGAAGCAACTTAGGGGCGAAGCTCCTTAGGGGTGAAGCACCTTAGGGGCGAAGCACCTTAGGGGCGAGGCTTGTGCATCCGTTTGGCGTCCGTGTGCACGGCACGGCACAGCACAATGCACGCTGCCTTGAAAATACGCGAGAGGGCCCCTAACAAAGGTTTTACAATAGACTTCAACGTAGACATAGGTTAATTATAACGTAAGAGATCGTTGTTCCCGGTGAAAATAACCTACCGAGAAGAGTATTGCTGAGTTGATCTCTACTAAAATGTGCCTAGATGTCGAGGCTTCTCAAGGAAACCTGTAACACGAAGGCACACGTCGAGCACTATATGTCCCAACAAATTACCCATATTAAAATGGTATCTTGCCACCGGTAAGATGGCGGGTTCTTGGATTCACTTTCGAGGCGTATCCTCCACTCCAGCAATTTTCTAAAGTCCTCCTTCGAATTGCCTTAAGACGACTGGAAGGCGAAATAAATTTACATTTCTATATACACTTTATGTCACTCAATTTACATTATATGGACACCGAACGATCCCCAGGTGCTTCGCCCACTCGTCATGGATTCACTTCGTGGAGATGCGTGGATTTTTTTTTTAGATGTGAAGCATCTTATGGCGAAGCTTAATCCGGTGGTGGTGGTGTGCCGCGTGCCCACCCTTACTGCGCATGCGCAAATCCTTTAAAAAAAATAAAAATAAAAAACCTCCTCTCCCCCCTCTCTCTCCTCTAGGCATCCCTCCCCGCGGCAACCACACCCTCACTGCGCATGCGCCTCCCCTCCTCTCTCCCCACCCCCCTCTATCCTCTAGGCATCCCTGCCCGCGGCGTCTACACTCCCACTGCGCGTGCGCGTCCCCCCCTCTCTCTCCTCTCCTACGCTCCCCCCCCCTCTCTCCTCTACGCATCCCTGCCCACGGCGTTCACACTCTCACTGCGCATGCGTGTCACCCCCCTCTCTCTCCTCTCCTACGCTCCCCCCCTCTCTCGCCTCGCGTCGCCGACGCAGGCAGCGCCTGCTAGCGAGTTTCTTGGTTGAAATAACCGACGGCTCGCGCTTTTTTTTTCTTTATTTCCGGTTGGACGTCACAGACACGGGGACACAAGAATTATATTACAATACACCAGAAACATACAAAACATGAATGGCACCACAAAAAGACACAAAAAAGCTACCACGGCCTTCAAGCACTGATAAATAAAATTACAACTTAAAATTCCTTCATATTGAGCAGGGCTTCCACCCTTCCCAACCATGAAGGAACACATTCATTTGTTTTTTCTACATCGATAAACATTTTTATACTTTCTTTAAAATACTGCCTTGCTGGTCTCCTGTCAGGGTCACAGTAAAATCCAGCCATTCGAGAGCGCCATATACTGTGCAAGGCCGTCATCATGATTAAGTCGAATGGTAATCCGTCCTCATTCTCTATCGCTAAATACCTGATTCCATGAGGGTCTAATGGAAATTCTTTATTTATAGTCCTTTGCAGAACATCCCAAAAGTATACCCCCCTCCCAACAGTGTAGAAAAACGTGGTCAATTGTTTCCGGTTGGTTACAGATTAGACAGTCGGATCCCCATGGCATAAAAAAACCTCTTTCCGCTAGAAAGGTTCTTACTGGAAGTGTGCCGGTGTGTAATTTAAAGAAGAATGTTTTTGCACTTGGAGATACTTGCATTTTTTTAACGCGTTTAAGTACATTCTGACCCTTGCGTGCGGTATATAGCGCTCTGTACATAGGGATGGGGAGCACAGTGTCACATAAATCCTTATAAAGTTTTTTCTTTCCAACAGACCACAGGTATTCTGTAGAAAAACGGACACTCAAAAATCGAACGCTGGCCACAACTTCCTTCATATAGCCTTGGACTGAACCTGTCATCACTTGAGTGGTCACAACGAACTCCGGCAGCAGTCTGCCTAATCTCATTTGACACACTGTAAACAGGAAGGGGTCGCTTGTGTCACGGAAAAAGAAAAACCTGTTTACTAACTGCTTGATGAACAGATGTGATAGCCCAAGGCCTCCACTCTTCACCCGTCTAAACAAATTCGTACGACTGCACCTTTCCCAGTTGGACCCCCCACACAAATATTGCAAACACCCTATGTAATTTTTGCACATTGACCCGTGAACAGAACATCACTTGCATCACATACCATAGCTTAGACACAAAAAACCAGTTGCATACAGTAGCCCTAGCAAACATGGACAGATAAGTTGCTTTCCACCTACTCGCTTTCTCGCTTATTTCTTTTGTCTGTTGTTTCCAATAGTCATCAGTATTTTTTGTATGACTCGAGCGGAACCCCAAGATATTTAACTGGCGTTGTTTTCCATTTAATGGCAGCAAAAAATTCAGGAGTTGAAGGCCACCATCCATGCCAAAACCCGAGGCACTTACCCCAGTTTATGTTGCTTCCTGTAACTTCAGCGAAACATTTAGAAACTCGTAGTGATTCTTCAATGCCTTCATAAGAAGTACTACATATCGCAACATCGTCAGCGTACGCGAGTAGTTTGACCTCTGAGGATTGTAATCGAAACCCACTAATGATATTGTTCTGTAGTATCGACAAACATAACGTTTCAATATAGATGCAAAACAACAGTGGACTAACAGGGCAACCTTGACGCACTGAACGCTCAATTTTAATGGGTGGCCCCAATGTCTTGTTGATTATTAGTCTTGTACTACCATTCCGATATGCCAGGGCAACACCGTCCACAATTATTTTACCAACGTTAATGTGCTCCAATACTGCAAACAAAAGAGCATGGGCGACACAATCAAACGCTTTCTCCAGATCCAGCTGGAGTACGGCCACGCGAGCTTGAGTCATGTCAACACATTCTAGGAGAGACCGCATTCTATGAACATTTGTTACTATGGTACGACCTTTGATTCCACACGTTTGGTGTGGACCGACAATATCTTTTATTACTCTCTGCAGTCTAGCAGCCAAAATTTTCATTAATATCTTGTAGTCTACATTTGTCAGTGCGATTGGCCTGTACGCTGTGACGCGCCTAAGCTTTTCAACCTCATCTGTCTTCGGGATCAGTATGGTATGTGATTCACCAAACGACGGTGGTAATTTTTTTCCTCATATGCTTCGTTAAAAACGGCTTTGGACAATCACAGGCCGCCACCACCCTCCAGTGGCACGGGTCCACCTGGAGGCTCCGGAGATGTCTAGCTACGAGCTAGACGCTGAAGGTAAGCATCATGCCCCGGGCTAACTTCTTCACTGGGTAGCCATGGCTTTTGTACCGACACTAAGAGTGGCAACGCTAAATGTACGAGGTCTCGCTGCCAAGCGGAAACAGAGCCAAGTCTATAGGCTACTCGTGGATCATGATCTGGATGTATTAGCTGTACAAGAAACAAAAGTTGACGGTGACGAGGAGACCCGGGGCATGATGCTGAGATTTACGGCGCGTTACTATGCAATTGTAAGTCATGCAATAGGGTCGTCTGCAGGCTGTGTCTTGTTCATTAAGAAGTTATCGGGTCTAGTAGTGCAAGATATCTTCTCTTGCCCGTCTGGTAGATTGGTTTCCTGTGATTTTGTTTTTAATGAATATCAGTGGCGTATTGTGTGTATTTATGCACCGACCCTTTGTGAGGAACGCGCGCTCTTTTTTTTCGAAACTAAAAGAGCACTTAAGTTTGGAAAGAAAATCAGTGTTACTAGGGGGATTTTAACTGCGTCCTTAATGTGCGAGACCGATCAAACGGACGCGTCTTGCGCGATAACAGTAGCAGCATGCTAGCTGACATAATTACCGAATATGAATTAGAAGACGTAGGTGGCTGTATGGAGGGGACGCGAGAAGTGCGTTTCACGCATTTTCAGGGGACTAGCCATGCTCGCCTCGACCGCATTTACGTGTCGCTTGAAATAATCGCACACTGTAAGACCTATGCTGTCAACCCAATTTCCTTCAGCGATCATTGTTTAGTTAAATGTGATATTGGAGAGAAAACAAAAGGTGGAAGTTTTTCGTGGGAGCTGTGGAAGATGAATTCCAATCTAATCACCGATGAATGTTTTTTAGATCAGGTAATGAACTGCATCAATGAAATAAAAATAAACGATGACGTTAAACTTGCAGGACAATGGGAAGAGTTCAAGCAGCGAATAAAAATAAAAGCTATCGATCGTTCCTGCGCATTGAGTTATGAAAGGAAAAAGAAAGAAAAGGAACTCAGAATAACCTTGGAAAGGTTAATTGACTTGGAATGCCAACAGCCGGGAGTGTTTAAAAGTGACATACGCAATATTAAGCAGGAACTGGAACTGCATGACGAGGAACGCTACCGCGGTGCACTTGTTCGTGCTAGGGCTGAGGCTTTAGCTGCTGGAGAGACGCCTACCAAAAGAGCGTTGGGATTGGAAAAAACGAACGCTCGAAGGAATCACATTGAAACAATAGAGGACGGCGGTCACGAAGTAACCGATACCGACAGCATTTTATGTGTCTTTTCAAGGCACTTCGAAAACCTTTTCGCATGCAGACAGGTAGACCTAGAAAGATTTAAAGCAGAATATTTGGGACGCATGCCACAACTGAGTGATGAAGCCAAAAGTGCTTTAGAATTACCTATATCTGTATCTGAAGTTGAACGGGCGATTGATAAGTTAAATCCTGGCAAGTCTCCGGGACCAGATGGTCTTTGCGCTGCGTGGTACAAGTGTCTTAAAAATGACCGACGGCTCGCGCTGCACAACCGTTCACTGGCCACCCCGTATATATGGCAATGGATCTTGACCTCCAAGGTGGTGCCGGTGGAAGATTTCTCCTGTGCGTTGTTGAACAATAAAAATTCGCAGCGTGCGCGTTAACTAAAAGCGGAGTGCGGGTCTCTGTGTCCAGTCGGAGTCTTCTGTCTCTCATTGCCCATTAGCAGCGATTGGCATGTTCCAGTAAGAAACACTGCTCCATCACTGCCTGCTTTGCGCCTCCCCAGTTTTCTTTCCTGCGCAACGCTGCGATGAGCGCCAGCGTCAACGCCGCCGCCAGTGTAAGCGTTAGCGCCCGCTGCTTCACATCTACACATGGTTCCCTTTAGCGGGAGATGGTGTAATTTTTTTTGTAGAACTTCGTTCGCCTACCGCATTTCGCTCAAGGGACCGCTCAACGAGACACTTAAGGCTGTCGCCTAAATCAAATTAAATAAAAGGTATGGTAAATTTGCAGGTTTATTGTTTTTTCGTACAAAACTATTTATGAAAGAGAACAATTGTCCACTACACCTTCTTGTAGCACCAAAGCTACAGGAAAACCCATAATGGCTTCTTAGAAAATAAACTTGGGGGGTTGGAAGAATTCATGCCGGACCAGGATGAAGCTTTCTTTATAATTGTCAAGTTTTATTTTTAAGCTTTGTGCTACAAACGGGATGTCTTAGGATATTTTTCTCGCGAAACTGGTTTTTCATCTAGACGGCCGGAGTTTAGCTTCCGAGAGCAACTTTATAGTGTTATTCTTAGGCACTTATCAATGTTTCGTTTCTTTTTTAAATCTTACCCACTCAGAGCGTGTACAGCATGGGCGTTTGCAATACAAAAAAAAGTAGGGCTGAATGAGACACTTTATTTCATATCACTAGCATGATTGACACAGGACTCACTTTGGGCTTATACGGAGCGCGAGAGCTATATAACATATGGTGGTCAGGAAGAAGAGTGCGAGTTACATAAATCAGGTTTTGCAGCCGGTATGTTATATACACATGCATATAAACACACCCTTACCTTTAATATGTCAAGCATTATGGTATAATAACTGGTAAGTCTGCAATTTAAATAAGGAAGAAAAAAATGCTTTCTAAATGCCACTGGTGAATAACCTGACACTTTTGCAAGTAGTTTTCGTTCCCCTTCAAAGGCGTGCGCCAAGTCCGGTGTTAGTAAAGGCACCCTAGCCTTACTACGAAACCTAAGCCGCCATGACGTAACGCAGTTATGTATACGCAGTCGGCGTTCTTGGAGCTCTACGTCATCATTTAAACTAAGTTATGCGAGATTCGACCTTCTATGTTCTGTTGCATTGCAAAAAGAAAAAAGAAGAAACAGTCATAAAACCAAGTCCCTGCCCACCTGTGCCGCAGTGACTGCGGCAACGGGAGCGATGTGCTAAAATATCCTGTCGTACTTACAGCACTAATGTGCAACTTGCTCGAGAGTGAACAGAGCTACTGTCATGAAGCTAATTCCGTCCTCTCTTTATCTGCATTCACAAAAGTGCATTCACAAAAAGGTTAGTCTTTTTTAGGGGCATCGCCTACACATTATTTACGGTTGAAACGAAATTATGAAACGAAAATTTTCGAAATTATGGTCGCAACAAAAGCACCAAAACTAACAACAGGCGCAAAAGAGATCGCCATGAGATCATTTCTAAACCTGCCGTTCAGTAAACGTATTATCTTCCACAATATAAATGTTACAATGAAGTCTATGAACCAGGTTAACCTCCCTGCGTTTTCCTTTTCATCTATTTCTCTCTCTCTCTATGAAGGGGGGGTACAAAACAGGCGCAAGTAGTATCACCGATGAGCTTCACAAGATAGGCGCCCGACCTGAACCATGGGCCATTCCCTTCAATACCTGAACAACGTTCAATCAACCACTTTCAATTGTTTCTCTGGCTGGAGCAGATAAGAATTCATTTCTACGTGGCCTGAAACTCTGAAACTGCCACCCTGCATTCGCAATTCAATTCTTTCGAAGCGCTTGGCTGTTCGAATATGTCTCCTCTTCTATGGCCTACGGTGTCCCACAGTGGCTCTCTACCGGTGCTGGCGCACAGCTGCGCCGCACGAATGTGCAACGCAGAATGCGCCAGGGAGGAAACAAAAGAAAAAAATAAAAGCAAACACAGAACGACGCTTTTAGAAGTCGCCTTCAGGTGCGCCCTCGTAATGGGTTTGATAGGACAGCGCAATTCCGAACCTCCAGGCGTCTGGCGAGGGGAAGGCCGCGCAAGCACTGCAGGTCTGAAAAGTGTGTGTAAGAAGGGTGGGTAGGCAGGGGAGATGAAGGGGAGGTGCTGCATCCAGCATGTAGGTCTTGGCAGGCCGCATGCATAGGATGCACGGCCACGCGTAATTACTTCGCGCCGCTCCGCGGTGAAAGCGGTCGCTGCAGCAGCTCCTCCGGCTGGCAATGCCACGGCGGGGCGCGACGCCTTGCCACTCGAGAACCCGGCGTGCGAACCTGGCTCGGCCAAAAATGTCCCCGCGGCATTGGGGTCCCGACTGCGGCAGAATTCCCGTCGCCTTCGCGAGCAAACAAACACGCGCGCGCAACAAGAGAAAGAAAGAGCAGTGGGACTCTCAGAAATAGTAAATCCACCCCGCCACCCCTCCTCCCTATCTGACTCCGCTGTGTGGCCCAATAAAAATACTATTACGAAAATGCTAGCCAGCCTCGGTGGGGACTCGCTGTTTCTAAAACGGAACTAAGTCGAACAGCCGAGGCGCCCGCGCCTGTTCCTAATGTCGATTATTCTGGCTAGGCCCCTCGGCAGGAGTGTGAGGGGAGAGCGCTAATGCGGTCTCACCAGCTGGCTTTTAGCTGACGCTTGACGCTAGGGCACGGAGCGCCATCTCGGAACGACAATGCGAAGTTTAAGAGCACGAAGAGCTATTCAGGAGTTGGGACCGTAGTCGCTACCGGGCGCGTTCGCCGAAAAACGGCTGAGCCGCGGGATTCAAACAGGGGACCGCGTCGTGGCCGCACTATACTCGCGGACAACTTTTCTTGGCAATGCAGCGAAGGCTACACAGCCAAATCGCGCGTATCCTACCGCTAATGAATGTAGTCCCACAACTGTGTCCTTATTTTCTGTGTGAAATATGAAAAATACTCCCTTCATTTCTTGCATGTAGCTCTTTGAGACAGGACACAGCTCACACCAGTAAGATATCCGTATTTGTTTTAATTTATACGTTGTTACTTCGCGTTTTTGCACGCGTGAGAAAGCCCCGCCTTTTGTGTGTACCTCGAACGCCAAGGTGCGTCTTCGTGGATATGAAACGCTCATCGCGCGCAGCTATCACTTTCCACAGTGGTGCGGAACGCACGCCATATCGGACTACTTCGCGTAGTAGTACATGTGCAGAAGCTCCGCCCCTGTAGCTTTCCCTTCATTGCCAAGAAAAGTTGTCCGCGAGTATAGATGGCTTTCCGGAGTGCGTCGTTTTGCCTTACACGCAACAGTTGATGCAAAAATAAGAATCTGTCCATGTGAAAATCGGTCAACACTGGGCTGTTGGACCATCTACCGTAGAGACCCTTGCATCGGGCAAGGAGGAGCGGTCTGGCAACCAGCGCTTTCCTCCTTTCTGGCATCTGTGCGACGGTGCGGAGCTTCCGCTTGCGTGAGTGGCATTGTCGAGGAATTTATTGCGTGTTTTAGGTCTCCCTGCGGATTTCCTGCTCTTTTGTTGCGATGTCAGCCAGAAATTCGTCAACGGGGAACCACAACAGAAGAAAAAAGGAAACTGCTGTCTGAATAACTATGCGACGTGCATCACCAAACACGGAGTGCTTGCGGTTGCGGACTCTTCAAGATACATCGTTTGTGTTAAGTTACAGGGTTCTAAATAGGCAAGTGCTACAATATATCCAGATTGTCCAACGTTTCACGCTGTCACATGACAATCGAATGTGGCCAGATTGGCGAACAAGCATAAGCGGTCAAGTACGGCCCTGTCCGGCAAAGTGCACATCTAAACATCACACGTGAACTGACATTCCTTAGTAGGCCACCTGTGCTGTTCTCGTTCCTTTTCTTATTGTATTTTAATATGATATGCTTGGTCTAACAATTAGCCTAGTAGTTCAGGCTCAACACGGTGATTGCTGCAGTTGATGTAGTGGTGTTAGCACGGACTAGAAATCCCTCACTTCGCAGCGGCGTAACCGGCATTGTACATTTAATTTGTGCTTCCGCACCAGGCTTGTGAAATCTGATCATTAATTAACACTACATGAAAAAGAAGTCGCGAGATCTTTGTGGTGGGGTTACAACTTCCGTAAGACAGCGGGATGCGTCGTGTACGATATGCGATATGAAAATTGAGCGGTAAAAAAAACAATTAAACAAAAATAACGTCCTTGCGCTTTGTGTGTAGAACAACTTTTTCTTACTACCGCAGGAAGAGAAAGTTTTACGTGGTCAAGAACCCTCTCCGACAGGTCACACAATGACATAAAAAACAGTTGTCTTCTTAGCAACAAGACAAAAACCACGTTATTACGCTTGTCTAGTGTTTCTTGAATTGCTTAATTTTGCTGCTTAGTCTTGATTGATTACTCAGATATTTACTCATAGCGCAATATTATAAGGGGAAAAATGCAAGCATGGAAGGATTTTGACTTATGGAGGCGTATATGGCAGAAGAATTGCCAGTAATATTATTGAGCTTCCAACCATCTTACACAAACACCTTTGCTTAGTACCAAACCAAATTTGGTATTTAAATAGGAAACGATGCTCCCAGAATAATATTTATGACAAACAACAGTCAGACAATATTCTGCGAAAATTCGGAAGGCTTCCACGTGACCAAAAACTTTTTTCCTTCGAAATATTCTAGCAATTCAATGTTTTCAATGCAGGAAAAAGTCACAGTTTCGCCGCAAGAGCGAGACAATGTATCGGTGTCCGTAGGACTTTGGTGTTTTGTGCTGGTAAAAAAAATGTTTGATAACAAAGCCCCTACAGGCGCTGCACGAAACAGCACGTCTTCAAAAAAACTTGGACCATCTCCCCGAAGGGAACCCTGATGGGATGCGAAGCAGCAGCGGTGCGCACGGCGTTGACCCGGTTGAAACGGGCGTCATCGCAGATAAACGAGCCGAAAGAGTGTTTCCACTCGACGTGCGGTCGAGCGTTGCGGGCGGTGGAGAGGGTGAAGCGAGAGAGAAGTGACACGTTCAGAGGTGTTGCGAGCGGGCGGAGCAGCCGGCAGCTGCGGGCGCTGCCGCGAGCATGCTGCGGGTGAGGGAGAGAGTGACGTCAGCGCGCACTTGCGAGGGAAGCGTGCGAGGGGAGCGTGACCTACATGGCAACGCTCCAACACCCTACGGCGAGGGGAACGCGTTGCGGCGCATTCGTACGGACTTACGTAACGTACGGCGTTACACACGTGAGTCAAATAGCTGCTTCGCACCTAATAAACGTTAAAGGAAAAGCGAGCGCTGCGTGTTGAGTCTGCTTCTTACTTGAACCCATCACGTGGTGCTGTTTATTGATCACAAACCCACTTTCCCTATATGTATTATATAGGAGACAAACATCGCACACTATAGTCCTCTTTAGCAATTGTCACCATCGCAACTGCCGCTTACTACATTGTGAACTACAAAAACAATTTATTCAACAATCAACAAGGCTGAGGAAAGGTTAGCATGCTTTATTGTACAGTACCCGATACAAGGCTTGTGTTTAGATACAAGAAGACTGCATTGCCCAGAAACTTCGGCGGAAATACAGAAGCGTCAGGTTGCAGCGGCAAGCACAAAGAAAAAACAATTACACAGCTCACAATAGCGACACAGCCTTTTGGGGTTCCTCATTTCCTTATGTACAAATAAGGGGGTGGGCTCGCAAAAGGGACGTGACTAGGCCCTCGAATCCAGCCATGATGATGAGTCATCAAGGTGGTTTCTTTTAGGAAAGAGTTTCTGCAGAACTGCCTCTACGTGGCCTATAGCCTCCAGGCTGCTGGAGGCTATAGCGAGAAACTCCTAAGGGGCATCGCAGTAGTCTAGCCACGGCTCTTGCAGCGCTCGGAGTTCTCGACTGGGCGTACGGGCAGCTGGTCCCAGGCACGGCTGATGGGGTCGTACTTGGCAGCCTCGGGAAACCGGTGGCACAGGTAGTCGGCCACGAAGAGCTTCAGCATGATCAGGGTGACTGCGAACATCGCGACAACGTATAAAATGGTTCCACCGTTTCTCCGTGGCGCGAAGTTGTCTGCATGCGTTGCTTGAAAGTTAAGCGTTCGTCGACATTCGAAGCACCGAATTGGCTAGGCAACTCGGTTTAACTTAATGTCCTTAAATATTCTTTGACGACGTAATAGTGAAAATCTGAACAAAGTATTTGGAGTTGACGAGGCGCGTATACTTGAATCAATTTCCTTGATTTTGAACCAATGACACCGCATTATTTTTCGCTATTTAACTAGGTAACGCTAAGCTGCAGTATTTACTGACATCATTATTATTATTATTTGATTTGCATACACAGATACACAAGGACACAGAGGAAAGAGGGAGAGCAAGCTGGCAACTGCCACCTGGAGGGGCACAACGCCTGCTTACTCTTTCGGGAGGAGGGAAGAGATAGAGGAGAGGGAGATAGGAGGAGGGAAAGGAAAGAGGAAAGAAGGGAAGTATAAGAAAAATTGACGAAGACTTAGACAAGCATAAATACGAAAAAAAAACGTCTATAAACGGGTGGCAAGGTCCGTTTGGTCCATAAAAGTCAATAGAGCTCGATGGGCCTGGTCGCGTCGAGAAGCACAACCTCTCGGAAAGAGGTAATAGTCTAGGGTCGCGCACTTCAGTCCCAGGAATTTATATTCCTTAATCAGTACAGCCCGCTGCGTACCGAATGCGGGGCAGTGCACTATAAGATGCTCAAGTGTCTCACAGGTGCGCGAACGCTTACTGACATCAATCCTCGCGTATTTCATGCACGTACCTTGTCCCTCTGTCATCTATGCAAATGAAAGATCAGATAACAAATGTCATCTTGCCTGCTCTCCAGCTTTGATACTCAGCACAGAGTATGCCTCTGTGCTTGCGTATTCTCTCATTCGTGCTACTGAACGTCACTCTCCTATTTGTTGGGGAGCAGATGGTATTGTACAAGGTAGCTGCTTCATAGTTGCGAGATCAGTTAATTATGCACACTGGCACTTGCAACATCGTACCGACGTAACTCATCTCGCAACTACAAAGCAGCTCCCTTGTACAAACCCGTCCACTCCCAACAAATACGAAAGTGCAGTTCAGCAGCATGAACGGGAGATTACGCAGGTTACGTTGTTAAGTAAGGTCTTACCTGTGACCTGCACGGCAAAAGTTTGGCCCTGCCAGAAGGCGAGCACAACCAGCGTCAGTAGAGCGAGCAACAGGCACAAGGTGGTTCCGGGGTTCTTCCACGACAGCAGACTACGAATGAATGACGTCCAGAACACGACACACACGCACGTTAGGCATGAGCGGTTCACGAGAACGACGCGAGAACGGAATCAAAGTCGCCGCAACATGCTGTGTACCAAACACGTGCACATCCATATGGGAAGTGAAGCTCTTTTAGTTCTGCGGTTGTCAGAAGGACAGAGAGGGGTACGGGTAGCTTTACTAGAACCACAGTATATACCTAGTCATAAGCTGACACTTGAACAGCAGGTAGCAGGATTATATGCAGTAGTGTAATAATGAGATTGCTTTCCCTTAGTAACACCCTCATATCTGACACCTTTCATACGACATGCACTGGCCACGCACAGACAGTTGAACGTACCACCATGTGCAAAAACCGCATTGTTTTAGACGTACAGTGTTAGGAACAACCGTTCGTGAATTAAATGACCTTACCAGGCACACATCTCTTACCACTGACAGCATGAGCTTTGAATTCACTTGAAAGCTGGAGGACCGATATCTCCGAGATTAAGGTTCACTAAGGCAACACAACCTCTGTTGCTAGTTAATTGCAGCGTAACTCTCTTTGAAATGCCGGCTACTTGTTAAACGAATTACGTGACACGCACGAATTTAGCCCTTTGGTGAGAGCACAATCACGCGGATTTGCAGCGAATGACTCGCGATGGGTGGCGAACGACGCACTTATGCCAACTTCTGCAAAGCGCTAACTCTGCTTTAGCGAGCAGGTGTCGCTAGACCGCCTCCCAAGGTGGAGCAATGCGACGATGTTCCCTCTAACAGCAAACCACCATGAATTCTAAAGATACGGTTCATTTCAGGTACAAATCTCCCCTGAAGGAACCGCTAAAGGCGTCGCTTTCACTTATATAACACTGCGAGCGAGAACTCGATACGCGCTCTCCATATTACTGAGATACAGTAAATAATACAAATGGAGAATTCGAGTGTGCAAGCCGGCAGACACTATTCGGTTGCATAAGAAGGAGGCCCGGTAAATATTAGGAGCAACCGACTCCGATATACTGAAACGCAGAACAAAGATTTGCCGTGTAACATTAATGCTAGGATTGAGCTCCATTTCAAAAACGTATGATTTTGATTTTGAAATATGTCACACATTATATGGTACCATTCGACCAGCTACAGCTATGCTGTGCACAACTCAGATAACACAACAATGCATTGAACAACGGAGCTGTGTATGGTCGGCAAACACTTGTCATTGATGGAAGTGACTCTTTGCTTTTTGGAACAGACTTTGGAGCAGAAAAAGTAGCACTTTGGAGCAGGTATAAGTGTTTTCAGTGCAGAAAAAATGCTAGTTTGGAGCAGCTATTGGTGTTTTAGGAGCAGATATGAAATTTCCCACACAACTCCTGGAGTTCAAAGCATCGCTGAAGCGTCTCTAAAATATTAATATTTGTTACGAAATATATTTCACAGACAACAATGAATGCAAATTGCAAGAAACAAACAATTAAAAAGCTGGCTGGTTATAGAATGTGCTGTGAGATACGCTATATATTTAAATTACCAGTACTTGCGGCCGAAATGGGATGAAGGCAACAAATCTTAGCGCCACATTTTAGAAGTAACCACAGTTCCGTAAAGCTGTTGCCAAATAAGGGGTAGATGATCGGTACGAGATCAAAGCAACCTTGCTCATTTTCACATTTCACCAAAATAGCCTGCATTTCTAGTTGGAAAAAAAATCAGCTATATGAGCCATATGCTTGATATGCCAGTTCTTGCTGCATAAATAAAGTCAGAGCCAATAATTCTGAATACTAGTAGTATACTAGGAGGATAGTATACAGATTTTTTTCGGTTTCTTTAGGGCTTAAGAGTTGGGCGAACAATAAAAGTTTGTCATTCTCATTCTCTCAGTGCCATTTTGGAGCACGTTCGGAGCAGTTGCTAACAAATATTACACATTGGAGCTGCATGGAGCAGCACTTCCATCCCTGCCTCGTGGAGCGTTGGCGAAAAAACTATCATCATCTTGCCTGCGCACGAACTCTTCTTCATATTCTGCTTGGCTCCACGAACACGTGCGCCAGGCATGCACTCCCGATGCGTGGATTTGTCAGACGTGGGATGCAATAAGTCGAATGGGTGAGGGAACGAGTACACAAAGAGAGACACATAATGAGATAGAAAGAGAAAGAGAGGCATACGGTGAAAGAAAGAGAAGAGCTCTCCCGCTGTGGCAATCTTTCCGGAGTGGGTGCAGTGACTCGGATGGGCGAGATAGCGAATACACAGAGTAAGAGAGAAATACAGAGAGAAAGAAAGGGAAAAAATAAAGATAGAAAAAGCGAGACAGACAGAGAAAGATACTGAAAGAAACAGACACAATTAAGAAAGACAAAAAGAACAACATTGAGAGCAAGAGAGAGATAATTAGGAAGCGAGAAATAGAAAAAAGAAAGAGGAGACAGAGAAAAAAGATAGAAAGCGCGAGAAAGAGATCCTCCTCGCGCTCTGCTCACTGTCGCCTGTCTTTCATCGTCAGCCACGCTCCGAGTTCGCTCTCTTCGTCCTTGTTCGCTCTGCCGATTACGACGACGTCGCTCAACGCAGGAACGGAAGCCTAATGGCTGCTCTCCACAATGAATACAATTTGGAGTAATTTCTACTCTACCAAGGGAGAGCGAGCTGCGTGCAGCTGTCCCGGCGGTAAGATGATGAGTCCACAATAGCGACTCTTGCACAAGTATGCGTCCGCTGTACCGTCGATGGAGCCAAATGTATAGCGTCCCGCTTCGCTTAAGTCATTCTGAAAAGCCTCCGTGCTTGGTCTGGTTGAATTTCCGAGTTCGGCTGCCTATCCAAATAGCTTTACTTGCAACGCGCAAGGCAAAATGTGCTTCAAAAAAGCAATTAAGTTTCTGTTTTATCTTTTAAGCAAACCTCTATGATATAAAGACAAAGCTTGGAATGATGTCATTTACATGTCTGCCACGAGTTCCTCACAAGCAAGGGATCATGCAGCCTCTACCAAGAAGTATTTAGTTTTTTTTTTTTTTTTACTTACATCAAAGAAGTTAAAATGAAGCAATTCATAAGTAGGTTGTCCATGCGAGTCATTTGTTCGTGGTATGATCAATGCAAGCTAAAATAAGCATACGAGTGTTTAAAGCTTACCTCTGTGTCTTGTCGAAGGCAGTCGAGATCTCTTGGAAAGTTTTCTGAAATAAGGCACAGCGAAGGATGGTTATATATCTGCTTTTGTCGTAGCCAAACGTGAACGGAGCCCATCCTCATAGTAAGTGCTCTGGTAGCGTAATACACAACAAAACGTTCGAATGTATTCTTAAAAATAGCATTGTGCAATAACTGATAAAGAGACAACGTCTCGCATGGGAAGAAATGAGCAAAGAGGTTAGCTGCCGCCCAAACTCAATTTGAGTAAGCTAATTTTCTGAAACAATATTTTGCTTGTGTCTTTGTTTCCGTGAGCAGTAAGAACTTCGGTTCGATGTTGTACTCCCCTTTTGCGAAGGCAAGTTCAATTAAAATACAAAGGTAGCTTGGTAAAGGCGGATTGTTCAAAGGAGTTGCGTAGACAAGAGAATACAGGTTCATAATAAAGTATTAAAAGAAACAAAGGCAAAAGATTCCACGTACCTTGGGAATCGATGTTATGCGAAGCATGCGGAGGGAAGGTGACTGTGTTGTAATGTTTTATTGAGCGAAACGTTACGAAATTACGCTAAAGATATGTACAAATGTTGTACGCACAGACATATGTTCCACAGTCGCATATGTTTTGCCTAACAAGTTGTTTACAGTTGCGTAACGATGCCAACAGCAACATGGGCAGTAGCAACACCAGAAGCGATAAACTGATATGTAGCGCTTGTGCTCGCCAGGATGGTAGCCCTGGACACTGCAACATATATTAACATCAGGGGATGGCGCTTTACTATAATTGATGTTAACCCGGCGTGACGGCTGTATCATCGGAGTACATATGTAATGTTTATAAAATTGGATAGCCAGCACTGCAACGAGAATTGACGTTTCACGAACATTAGGGTCTATTCGAAAAGCAGTTCCGAGACCTGGCGTGGCTCTGTGGTAGAATGCTTGATTGCCACGCAGAATGCTTGGGTTCGATTCCTGTTGGGACCCTGACATTTATTATTTGCATTCGTCCAGTCAACGCTGCTGATGACGTCAGCTTTTTAACGCTCTGGCGTTAAAAGTACCAATGTTTGTCTCGCCGTTCCTGGGTAGTCTAAACTGTCAATCACCTGTGGCACATACCCGCATACCTGTGGCACATACCCGCCCCGTGGTATGTGCCACAGGGTTTGCCCGAAAGAGTTTGACGACGTACGCGACGGGATTGTCATTATTCATGTCACGACCAGCGAGTCATATTCGTCAAACCATCTTATTCTCACATACTAATTTTGGTCTACCCCAAGTTAAAGGGGTAATCACGAGATCATCCAGACGTAGGCGGCTAGATAGATAGATAGATAGATAGATAGATAGATAGATACGCAGATAGAAACGCTAAAAGTACCTGCAGTACGCAAAGAAATGCTTCGCATTTAAAAATGCTTCGCATTTAAAACAGCACATGCAATGTAGAACGGTACCAAGTTGTACGCATCACGTATTTAGGGCATCCAAACACTGGTATTCCCAACAGCAACAACAACAAAGCAACTCCTCACCGAAACTCGCATGTTGAGCTTCATCATCCGGGGCACAACGTCGACTTTGAACTTACGCCTGCCATGGGGACGCTTTGCAACCTGCAATGTTGTTGATAGAGAGAACTAAGAGAAAAGAACGGAAATACAAGTCAACAACAAAATAAAACGCAAACAGTGTACTTAGCCTTTCACTGCTTTGTTGCAACCGAGTTGCATTGAAAGGAATCGCATTGGATTCTATAACAACTCGATTCAACGGTCAATGACTTGCACTGGCTTTAGGAGACAGGGGGGGGTTAAAAAAGCAGCAGATTTTAATACAGAAAAGGCTCCCACCTTCCCAGCGAATATATATGCATATTCGGACGCAAAAAGTTTAACAAAATTTGACAGTGATACTTAAAGACCTTTCAGGCGAGAAAAAAAATTTCGTCTAACTGAAGAAATAACGTTTCCCACGTGTCAGGCCTTTGGCCACAGTTAGGTGCACGTGAAAGAACTCCACATGCCTAAAATAAGTATACAGGATCCTTTATAATTGATCTGCAGGTTCTATACGTCAAAGCCAGACTTTTTTCTGTGTGTTTTACAGTTAGCGCAGTGCTTGTGGCTTCGTTTTCTTTTCGTTTGAAAAGCGTTAGTGACAGGCCCGTAGCCACGGGGGGGGGGGGGGGCGAAATTCGAATGGAAGGGGGTGTTTTGCCGAGGAAAAATAATAAAAATGGGTGTTTTTCAAGGTTTTCAATGAGTGCCCCCCCCCCCCCCCCCCTTTCCCCTCCGAAATAAATTCCTGGCTACGGGCCTGGTTAGTGATGAATGTTACTGAGTCAAAACGACGTGCTGTCACTTACCTTCCTGTCGTTGGAACCGAGGAGGCTAAAATAAATTAGACAGAAGGAAACAGCAATTATTATTAAAAGGCGAAAGAAAATTAATGAAGAAATGCAACTTAACTAAGTGGTTGTTTGGCCTAGCTGATGAGACATTTTTAAGTATAAATGAACAGCGAAGCGACCACCACAGGGATATAATAGTAGCGGACAAGCGTCGACTACCAAGCTTAATCATAGTTCAGTTTATTGTACCTTGCTTTACTTGGCTCGTACGATGCTTAATGTCACTGTGCATGTAATTAAATATTTCTGAAAATAAATATCATCTGCTCGTCAGCGCCTGTCTGCGTCTCTTGCGTTTAGCTTTGCCGTAACCATTGCGCTGGACACACTGAAAAGATTCAACTAAAACATTGCGTTAAATGCCTTGTCTTGAGGTATGTGATGCAGGCGACCTACTTTGAGATTGAGGCACTCATAATAAATAAGAAAAAAAAATGCTGGGATGTTTGAGACTGCTATTTTTCATCAACCAATGTTTTAATGCCGAGACCCTTTATATCGCTGTGTACCGGGTGTAGCACTACGTGAATGCCCTGTGGTTCATCGATGCTACGTAAATTGCGCCATCTGACATCACAACTGTATTCTTGCCCGGTTCAGTGCTAACATGTTTGGCCCCTTCAAGGGAAGCGAATAATTTTTCATATTTAGACGCAAACAATCTTTTGGAACAATTTAGCGCTGTCATTTTTAGGTGCTGAAGAGATGCCGTTTCGTAGCCCTTCTCCACCTCCATCAGATACTGGCATCTCATCATAAAAGCCTGATGCGACTCCACTGGTTGACATGGTGGGTTTGCTTACCATTCTTGGAATGACTGCCCGAATATGTAGAGCAAGGCTGTATACAGCAGCAAATGCAGCAGGAAGCCGATCCAGGTGCAGCCCAGTACCACCTGCGAAAGGACAATGCGTCAGGTGGACGTGGTAGGACGTCACACAATTGATAGGTCGTATAGTAGGTGCCGCTGGGCTACAGTTTTTTTGCGGGACCTGACTACAGGCGCGAAGCATGCGTCGTATCCGCCAACATGTTTTTGTCTCTCTCACGTTTCAATTAACAATTTGAAGAAGGAAGAACACTGGAGGCGTCGCTTCGTCCGAAGGTGCACATGTAAACTGCAGCCTCTCTCTGAGCTCTGCCAGTCGATTTCTCGCTTGTGAGGCATCTAGTTACTGTACAGGTGAGTATTTAATGTCATCTATGCTGCGTACCCAGGATAACCGCTGGTAATTAAGAGAAGGCAAACGCGTGAGGGGTAGACAGAAAATTAGGCGGGCAGATGAGATTAAGAAATTTGCAGGTATAACGTGGCAGCAGAAAGCACAGGACCCGGTTGATTGGAGGAACATGGGAGAGGCCTTTGCCCTGCAGTGGGAGTAGTCAGGCTGCTGCTGTTGCTGCTGCTGCTGCTGATGATGATGATATTGAATTTAGATATCTCATTCGGTGGAGGGCATAAAGCACTGCGTGCAGTTCGCAGAAGTGGTGGGCGATTAGGCGTCTTTGGAATCATGCGACAGAAAGAAATATTACAAGCAACTGCCATCTCACGCGTTCTTTCCATCGAGGCATTGTAGCCTCGACCGACAAAACGCATGCAATTACGTTCTTGCGCAAACAGACATCCACAGTCAGCGTGACGACGCGTATGCCGGCACACTTGTCTCGGTGGTGTGAAGAATTGTGCGTCACTCACCGCGAGGAACGCTCCCGTGTAGTACGGCCTCTTCCAGCGTGCCAGCTTGAGGTAGCCGTAGTGCACGTCCTTCAGCCAGTTGTCCACGCGCTCTGTTTGCAATAAAGGTGGCGATAAAAAAAGATAAAGCAGAGATTATGGAGACGCACCATAGTAGGGAGCACGACATGCAGCTAACTTCTCATTCGAGCATTCTTTTTCTACGCGCTGCATGAAGGTACACGACATAGAAGTCAACAAGACGTGATTGCGAATGCTCACTGTACAAATAATGTCTTAAATTTCGCGCGAATTAATGTAGCCTCTTGAGGGGACCAACTACAACAATGCTGCTACCGTTCGGGCATTGTAACGCAGTAATATGTAGATTAATTACCAACGTTTAGATAGTTATCTAACAGTCGGCAACGGCTGCTAGTCCTAAGAGAGGACTAGTGAAGGAAGAATCTTCGCAGCTGTCTAATATTACTTTATGGAATCGACAAAAACACAATGTCTGCCATAAGAGGCGGTATCTATACTTTCGACCTCATCACAATTCTACTTTTTTTCCGATTGCACTTGTTTGCACGGTGTGGCACAGCCAAACGCAAGTAATTGTATGAAACACATACTTACCATATTTGAGGAGAGTGTCGCGGACACTGAAATGAAAAGGAAAAAAAAATTATCGGATGTTAAATGAAGGAGACATATGAAAAGACTGCTTAAGACAGTTAACTATATAAAAAAAAAAGTTTAGAAGTTGTTGGCACAGCGACGACCTCGTCTGTCTTCTTTTTTTTGTCCCTCGTTTTATGTACCGCTGCTCAAACCATGTGTTAGTTTTAGACTTCGCCTGCGTTAGTAAATCAGTTCATCTTTATTTTAACCCCTGCGCTTTAATTCAATGTAATATGAGATTTGCAGG
This sequence comes from Rhipicephalus appendiculatus, assembly GCA_030522465.1. Classification (NCBI taxonomy): domain Eukaryota; kingdom Metazoa; phylum Arthropoda; class Arachnida; order Ixodida; family Ixodidae; genus Rhipicephalus; species Rhipicephalus appendiculatus. The sequence continues at coordinate 2,709 of JALIZH010005654.1, read as the reverse complement.
TATAACGTGGCAGCAGAAAGCACAGGACCGGGTTGACTGGCGAAACATGGGAGAGGCCTTTGCCCTGCAGTGGGCGTAGACAGGCTGATGATTATGATGAACATGAGATTTCATCCAATACTAGCTCCTGTTGAAATGCCTTAGTTGCTCTAGCGAGTACTGTTATAATATTCTAATCACCCCGATAATTTTTTAAATGATTGATTCGCTTGCTATAAGTCTGCTTCACTGCAGTGGTGGTGCGAGGATTGTAATACCGACTATTTAGGCATCTTAGGCGTTAGTTAGATTTTTGTGTCTTTTGCAGACAACGTCTTTCTTGGTCTTTACCGCCCACTTTCTGTAACGGGGTATCATGATTCCTGACCACGAACATGGGCCAATCTCGAAGGCAGTTCATTCTAACACACCGTCTACGTCACGTGACCTTGACATCCGTATTTTCTTGCACACTACCCACGCTAGTTATCATCGGATGACGTTTGCTTAGACATTGTTAATGCTTTCTGCGTACAGTAATAAACACCAACATAGTTTCCATTCAAACTCAAACTGATCATTAAGTCGGAGACCGATTTTATTGAAGATGACATGTTCCTAGGCCACCTCCTCTCACATTTTGTCACTCAGGGACATATTATCTGGTCATTTATGACAAGCAGGAAAGTAACAAACAAAACAAATAAATGAAATGCAAGAAAATAAACTGCAGCAAAGAGGAACGAACGCTAGAGTGGGCCATCACCCCCCTCCAGTGACATCTAGTGGGTCTGTCTCTACCGCGCATTGCTCGTGGATGCCACTCACTCTCGGGGTTCATGAATTGAACCATCGATAAAGCTACCAGTCGGCTGTTACGCCAGCGTTCAATAAACGCTTTTGCAAAACCAATAAGAAATGTAAGGAACAAGAACAGTTGATTTAATAAAGGTATGCAGCGGCAAATACCTTAAGAACAATTTTTAAAATGCGACATTGTCTTAATACAATCGAGTGAGTAGTCTACAGTGTCTTTATTAGAACGAAAGTCTTAGATGCCTCAATGAACGCGAAAAATTATTTGAAATACGTGGCGCAAGGTTACTACTGAGAAGAGACAAGAAGGGACAGAAAGAACGCGAAAAGTTACAGCAAGCGTCAACACGCGTGACGTACCTAATGACGTCATCACCTGATGACGTCACCATAACGTAACTTAACGTGGCGCCACACAATGACGTCATCGCATGAAATCATCGCGTGGTCAAAGGTGTGCCGATCACAGAGGCAGTGCACACCACACTAAGTGCAGAAAGCTTCCAATGCCTGCGATCCCGGGAGGCTATGTAAAAACGCGTTGGGTGCAGAAGAAAGCTCTCGGTGGGTGGGGGGGGGGGGGGGGGGGGCGGGATACAATACAGTGGTTTTAGGATAATAGATTTCTCCTATGAGTCATCTTAGGCGATTACATAAAGAACTGTGGGACTAGTTCCTTGCACAAACCGATCAATGTAATCTGGAGATTTCAAAGCTGAAGACGCCGAACTCACAAGGAGAAGGAAAATGGCGGATCCGGCTCGGCCGCTCTCTTGTCTTCGAGTTCTCGTCTCTTCGCAACCGCAGCCTGCCACGGCGTGCGCTTCGGAAAGGTGGGTCGTTGTAACAACTCGGGAAGACCGAGGCTCTGGTAGAAGGCTCGCTGTAAAGCTTCGGGGGGGGCGACACGTCTCTGGTGAAGGCGAGACCGGAGCGCTGGTACGAAGTGCTGGGCTGATGGCCGTCCATGTTGCCGTCAGCAATCTCTGCCACGCTCGCAGATCCAGAACTGTGGGGGAAAGGGGAGAGAAAGGGGGGGTTCCAACATTTGTGAAGTAACTCTGCGAACGTTCTATTGCAAAGTGAACTTCTGCAAGGGAACTGTTCATGGGCGTGTTATTATTTTTTTTTTTACAGCGAAGCTTTTTTAATCTACCTTGTGCTGTCGTAGGTCACCGCCATAGGTCGTAGGTCACGCGATCAGAGGGGGGCAATGAATAAATAAATAAATAAGACGCAATGATGATAGTGATGATGATGCTCGAAATGAGGATGATAATGACGTTTTATTTTCAAATAAATAACACGAAATGATGACTATTTTTGTACCGAACGTCATCATCATCATTACATTTTCGCTGTCCGCCGGTTCTTATAGGGTGAGTATGCCAGATTTTTATTATTTGCTTCAGTTTGCGACATCAACCGAAAAGAAACCGCCTGAAGGGCGCCATGTTGGATTGGTCGTTTCTATTTTATTTTCTTAAAGAAGAAAAGTTCTTTGGGTCTCATCTACTCATTTTCTGCAGCGGGTTGTATATAAGATGAGAACCAATATTGCGGCCGAATTTAGCTGCCGTAGTCACTCGCATACAATCGTATTAGCCAAATAATTATCAATATTAGTAACCAGGGAGCCTTATGTTTTTAAAGCTGTTTCTCGTTTACTATTTCTAGCAATATTAACAACATGAGAGCCAATATTAATTACTTTAAATTGGCTACGCTAAGTATCTTAAATCAACTGAACTAGGCCTTAATCTATTGACTGAGGTGTCTACAAATTTCATTTTTAATTAATTTTCTTACTGGTTTTTGTAAAATTTGTATATCTTAGTTTCTTTTTTGCTTTTATTAGTTGGCGGAGGTTTGGAGTCTGTACAGACAACATTCACCCGGAAGTTCGAAGTGATG
>JALIZH010005652.1:0-23340 GCA_030522465.1 Rhipicephalus appendiculatus | reverse complement strand
CTCGCATGGTCATTTCCTCCGCTTGAAATGCGACGCTTGAGCTGATGCTTTAACCCAAGGGAACAGGCCAGTGCGCTGTAGGCAAAGACGCGAAGCTACGACGTTGGCATTATAAAAGTTAGCAAGGTGATGCCCATAAATGCTGAAACACTTCGCCCCGCATGTACTCTCGCGGTGGAAAGAAACGCGAACAGTGCGGTATCTACATTCTATACTGTTTCGCATTACTTTTCAAGCGTTTGTAGCCTGGGTGGCAATAAAAAAGCCACTAGAGTCATAGTCATCCATAATACAATCAAGGACCACTCTAGCATCTCTTTATTTTTTTTGCCACGAAGGCCAGGGCTCGATGATAACAGCGCGCCGCGCGTTTCTCTACATCGCCCCTATACATATGAAGGTCTACAAAGAGAAGGACGAGGTTCCGCTTAATAACTGATATCTTGCAATAAAATCTTCCATAATACAAACATATGTCGACAAAATATTTATTATTGCGACATGATTATTGTATATACGCAATTTATTATTGCTATACAGGGTGTTTCAAGAAATGTGTCCACTATTTTTTAAAAATTAGGAAAATGCGGTATTTGCTCGTTGTCTTCACAATTGCTTTTTCTGTAGCGGCAGGCATCTTAAGATGGTTGAAGACATGATTTGGGACAGTAATTAAGAAAGCTAAATTAATTAACTTTTTAATTAGCGGAGTTAGGTGGTTAAGTCCAATGGAAGAATTGAAGTCCTTCATGCGAAGAACCCATTTCAGCTTTGAAATTTCGTAAAAGTGGCCTCTAGGAAAAATTGCGAAGTAATGAATTTCTCCCCCAATTCAGCGGCCAAACCGAAACCGAAACGCGGAAGAGCGCAACTGCCACATTCGTCTGAGACGTCCACAATGAGTGAACGTCATTATATCAACCATCAACCGACTTCTTGGTGTGAGTGTGTGGGCTGCGCTTGCAGTAGTAGCACGGATGATGCCCATACGTTAACGAACGGGGAAGAACTGCACCTCTGTAACCGTTGTTTTGAACAGTGACGTCATTCTAGTCGTCTGCTTGTTGCGCTCATTGGTGCTTGGGTTTCGGTTTCGCCATTGAATTTGCCTGAATTTCATTACGCCACAATAATTAATAGAGACCGGTTTTTCGAAATCTCTTAGGTGAAATGGGTTCTTCCCATGAAGGACTTCAATTCTCCCATTGGACTTAACCTCCTAAGTCCGCTAATTAAAAAGTCAATTAATTTAACTTTCTTAATTACTGTCCCAAATAAGTTCTTCAACTATCTTAAGGTGCCTGCCGCTACAGAAAAAGGAATTGTGAAGACAGCGAGCAAATACCGCATTTTGCTGATTTGTTAAAAATAGTGGACACATTTCTTGAAACACGCTGTATAACACACTGACAAATTGCACAATTACCTGAAACCCCGTAACTCGCGATGCAAGACAAACAACTTTCACTCTATCGCGCCCTGTCAACTTATTGTTAACGAAAGCAAACTTGTTCAGCACAATATGAATCAGCGTTCCCGTGCAGTGTAACCAGGCTGTCCGCAAGCGAGTGAATATTCATGTGCTCGCGGTGACAGACTTAGGCCTAGGCTCACCGTCCGAGCGTTGATCTTGAACATGACGACGTCGTCCATCTCCCAGCAAAGCAGGTCGCGAAGCAGAACGAGGGACTCGTTCAGGCGCTCGACTACCATCACGAGGTCGAAGACGGCGTCCACGTGCTCGAAAAAGGCTTCCACGGCCGAATCGTTGCCGGCTTGAGCGAAGTCGAAACCGAGGTCGAAGCTCATCTGGTCGAAGCCAAGCCAGCCACGACGTGGACCCGGGAAGAAGCTCCGCAAGATACGTCTTTGTGACTCGTTTCGCACGGCGTTTGGAATCTCCTCCAGCTTAAGGTGGAATGACTCCTGTTGTGTTGCGGAGAGAGGCGTACGAAAATCGCAGTCCGGATAATAATATACCGGTGGCATTTCGCCTTTAATACCCTAGTACACCAACACCCGTCCACACAAATATTTAAGAAACGGTGTATATTAACGTTATTTCTCGAGCACATATCTACAACGTAAGAAAAAAAAAAGTCCCTTTACTCTCTTTTGTTAGTCCTGACTTGCTGCTTATATGACAATCTTTGAAGAGACATGAGGCATCTCTTAGGCAGTGGCGTAGCCAGGGGGTGGCACACCGGGCACGTGCCCCCCCCCCTCCCCCCCCCGAAATTTTTTTTTCGCCATGGCATACAGAGCGAAAAATGACCATTTCAAGGAGGTGCCACCCCCCGAAATCAAAGAGGTGCCCCCCCCCCCCCCCCCCTCCCCCGAAAAAAATTTCTGGCTACGCCCCTGCTCTTAGGAAATCTATATACTCTCGTCGGAGGGTCGTGGTTGGAACCAAAAAAAGAGTAACGTGTCTCTTTAAAAACAGGCATATACCCAGCAGTCGGCCTTGTAAAGCGGCGGAGGCCACTAATAATCTCTGGACTTCAACAGGCCGCTACAGGAAACTGAACCTAGGAACCTCTAACATAAGCGCCTTATCAAGCGCACTAGCAGAGTTACGTCAGGAGTTAGAAAACGTCAAGATGTTGTTGGCCTTAGTGAGGTCAGAAGAACCGAGGACGCATATATATGGTACTCACTAATGGTCGCTTAATTCCTCTGCTATAGAGGATTCTTTAATAATGAAGAATGTGGCGTGGGATTTATAATTTACAAACACCTTACAGGCAACATTGGAGACTTCTCTAGTATCAATGAAAGGGCAGCGCGCCTCGCTGTATCACTAAACAGGACATACCAATTCAGATTAGTACAGGTTTGCGCTCCAACATCCATTCATGACGACGGGGAACTCGAACAACTATACGATAGGATATTGAATTAGCAATGAAAAAAGGACGTACCCAGTACACAATAATCATGCGAGTCTTCATGCCAAAAGTCTAACGAAAAGAAAATGAGAAAAAAGAAATTGGTAACTATGGTATTTACTGCAGAAATAACTGAGGAGATATAATATAATAATATCTGGGGTTCTACGTCTTAAAACCAGGATATGATTATGAGAGACGCGTAGTGGAAGGCTCCGGAAATTTTGACCATCTGGTGTACTTTAACCTGCACTGACATCGCACAGCACACGGGCCTCTATCATTTCGCCTCCATCGAACAGCGACCGCCGCGGCCAGGATCGAACCCGTGACCTACGGGTCAGCAGCCGAACACCGTAACCGCTACACCACAATGGCGGACTAACTCAGGAGAGGTGTCAGTAGAGTTTTCAGAGCGAAATAGGCTCCGCGCAATGAGCACCTTTTTCCGAAAGCGTAGAAATGCGCGCTGGACATGAAAATGCCCCCCACGGACGAACAGAGAAATAAATACATTCTATTCTGTGCAGCCACCCAGGCATAGTACATGACGTTGTTGTCACAAGTAAAGTAAAGTGTCAATGACCATAGGTTAATGAGGACGAAAATAGCACTCAATTTCAAGAGGTATCGAGCAATATTAACTATCAAAAGACAACCTAACCTAGACGCAATAAGAATAAAATTAGAAGATTTTAATATTACGGTCGAGAACAAATAAGCAGGTTTAGTACAAGTGGATAATAATAACATAGGGTGAATGAAAGAAGTAGTAACCAGAATGATCTCTAAAGCAGCAATCGGAGTCGGAGGCAAAGCACCAAGGCAAGAATCAGGCAAGCTCTCCCACTCCACGAAAGACTTAATAAAGAAACGGCACAACATGAAGGGGACTAATTCAAGATCTGAAATAGAGTCTGCTGAGGTAACGAACCTGATCAACGAGAAGAAAGCCAGCGACATCAGACACTACAGCGTCAAAGCGATAGAGGCAGTGGTGAAAAAAGGCAGCAGCATCAGATGAGTGAAAAGGAGACTGTTCAGAAAGCAACAACAAGCACGCTCTGAAGGCCAAGCAGGCAAACCTTATCAACAATTGCAATAACATCGTCGAATGGCAGAGAAATTCTACGCTGAATTATATACATACAGTTGAAACTCGACCTAACGAAACCTGATATTCCCGATCTAACTAGCGAATTTCGATTCCCCTGCAAAAAATTTGGAAGGCGCTTGAGCTGCGCCTTGAAGAGTATAACGCGATAGCGTCATTGGATCCCGTTAACATCGTCTTCTCAATCGCTCGCCTGTCTTCGCTTCGCTTCTTCGTGGAGACCTTAACCATGCCGCAAGAGAATGAACGTCTGTGCGCGTAACATTGGCCATTTCAAACTATTTTAAAATGCGTACTGCAAGTACTGTTGGGAAGTGCTCTCTACGCGTTCATAAGGTGCCACGCGCCTGCGCAGCTGTACACTTTGTTGATTCTGTTGCTGATTATGATGACAAATTAGGTCTTAGTGCTTCGTAATGAGTGGGCCTTCAAAACGCCCACTCGTTGCGCAATTCACAGGTTTCAACGCCCGGTGCGGTTCTACACTTCTGCCACGCAATATTACATTCGTAAAGGAGACTGCTCCCACTACATGACATTCACACAGTGTTTTTTTTTCCCCAAACAGCTTCAAGCAATGGCGTGGCTTTGTGGTAGAACACCTGCTTGCCACACAGACGGCCTCGGCTCGATTCCCACTGAAAACGAAAATTTTATTATCCATCTTATTTGCATCTTTCTCGATTTTTCCGTCACGGACAACGCCGATTCTTCGCTCACAACCAACGACGCCGACACCGACGCCCACACCAGAATTTCTGCAAAACGTGCTCTTTAAAGTTACCGCGTTAACAACAGCCGATTTGAGTAAAGACGCGGAAGAATTTTTTTTAAAAGAAACTTTGTAAGCAACGCAATTGCACAAGTTAGAAGTAGTAACTCCGTGTACCCCTGCTTGGTTATTCAAGACTGGGCGAAGCGCTTCCCCCTCTGCGCCATCGTCGGTGATATCGACGACATCGAACATTTCATTTAGCTACGCACACAGGTTGACCCGGAAAGAGAAGCGATAGCCCGCAGCCCGAATAATCGTGGCGTGAGGCATCAGTTCTTTAAAGGGGCCCTGCAACACTTTTCTAAGTAGCCATGGAATAGATTCACTAAAGGAGCTTATTGCCTCACGAATTCACTGCCGCAAAAATTTTTAGAATACGTCCAGTACAAGCGGAGTTACAAAGATTTGTCGCACACTGCAATTGCATTCTCTCTTCTCTCGTGCCGACGAAAGCGCTGCAAGCTAAGCAGGGAGGGATGGCACGGGGGAAGAAAACACGTCACGCGCGCCTCGTGACCTCGAGCACTTTTTCTCTTTTTTTTCTTCGAATATGCCGCTTTGCAGTGCGATGGCGCGCGCACGCGTGCACAAGTCGCGGCCTCCCGCGGCGGCTTTAGTAACGACCGAGCGCGCCATGCTCAAATCAGCCAATGGCTGATACAATGGCGGTGACGAGTGATTTTTGAGCTTGCAACGTCATTTGTCGAGAGAAGAGAAAGCAATTTTTAGCTGGCTTTGAGAATTTATTGTGAATTCCAGGACGCGTGCTGCGCTATAATATTTGGCTCGCGTGTTCTCGGGAGCCTCGACTACCGATCGGCAGCGTTTTCTGACCATGCTCAAAAAGTGTTGCAGGGCCCCTTTAAAGATATCGTGAGCCGAGTTAACTTGAGCCACTTCGACGGCTCGAGGTAACTGCGACGCGATGAATGACGTTGGGAGACGTGTAGTAAATAGACCTCGCAGGCCAGGTGCCATGCGGGCCGCCTATTACGTTTCTATTGTTCAACACTACACACTAAATACAGTGTTGCACGGCGTCAAAAGGAATACGTCATTTTAGACAGCATGCTAATATTCTGTTCCGAATCACCAATGCTGAGTGTTCCCCTTCTGTGAGCACTCGCGCGTGCCTTTATCATCAGTACGCAATGCCCTCACATCTTACGCTGACATCTACCGCAACAATTTGTGGAAACAGACACGCGCACATTCGTGCGATAAGCTAAAGAGTATCGATCATTGTGTATCTGGTCGTGTATAATCGTGTATAACTGAGGACACTTTCTTCAAATGTTCAATTTCGCATTGCTTTACCGTCTTCACTGAGTTAGCTTCCACCGCTTAACAGTGAGAACGGCTATGCTCCTACGTGGGCCTCACCTCTTTGTTTTCATCGTACTCTACCAGCATAATAATAATATCTGGGGTTTAACGTCCCAAAACCACGATATGATTATGAGGGACGCCGTAGTGGAGGGCTCCGGAAACTTCGATCATCTGGTGTTCTTTAACGTGCACTGACATCGCACAGCACACGGGCCTCTACCATCTCGCCTCCATCGGAATGCGACCGCCGCGGCCGGGATCGAACCCGCGACCTTCGGGTCAGCAGTCGAGCACCTTAACCGCTACACCACCGCGGCGGACTACTCTACCAGCACGTTTGATGACCGTGTTACCTGCTTCATTAGCTCTTGTACGGTGCATGCGCTGTTATGTGTGCCGAAAGCGGCGGAGCATGCCGGCGCTCTCTCCCTTTCCGCACCACCTTCGTTCCTGCGACTCCTATCCGGCACGCTGTCTCAACTCAGCGGGTCAATGACACAAACGAGAAAATGTGTCGCACCTGTCACTCGTGGGCGCCGCGGTAGCAACTCTCTGACTTATCACCGTTGTTACGCATGCAGTGTGTCAAGGGAAATATTGCTGGCCTGCGCACACACTGACTATACGTCGGCGCCTATGCTGCAAATACTGTGAACAGGGGCGTAGGCAGAAATTTTTTTCGGGGGGGGGGGGGGCACCTCCTTGATTTCGGAGGGGGGCACCTCCTTGAAATGTTCATTTTTCGCTCGGTATGACATGGCGAAAAAAAATTTCGGGGGGGGGGGGGGGTGCACGTGCCCGGTGTGCCACCCCCCTGGCTACCACTGACTGTGAAATAGTACTCAAGCGGCAATGACAAAAAAAGAAAGACTGTGAACAATCAGATCTGGTCTGCCGCGGTGGTACACTGGTTACGGTGCTCGGCTCTGACCCCAGGTCGCGGGTTTGATCCCGGCCGCGGCAATCGCGTTTCGACGGAGGCTAAATGCTAGAGGCCCATTGCACTGTGTGATCTCACCGTAAGTGAAAGAAATGGTTGAAATTTCCGGAACACTTCACTAAAGTGTGCCTCATAGTGATACCGGCGTTTTGGCACGTAAAACCCCCTGAAATTATTATTACATTATTTGTATGTTTTATATGCGTATGTCTTATGTTTCATGTTTTATGTATGTATGTTTATGTATGTATGCATTATTTGTATGTTTTATTTGTGCGTTTTGCGGTTTCAAGCACCTTCATATTACATTATTATATATTGTCATTGGATGTCTGGAGCACTCACATTCTAAGCTATTACTTTCATGCACGCAATAATGCTGAAAGTGTAGAGAGAGAGAATAAAATAGAGAGAGAGAAAGAGGTCAGCCAGAATTCTAGCATCCGGTTAGCTACCCAACACTAAGGCGAGGGGGAAAGGGAAAGAAGGTGGGAAGGAAAGCGGAGAGAAAAGCAGACGCACAAAAAAAAACGTGTAAAACAGTTTACCACGCGATGCGCTCCTAGAACATTTAGCATTAATGTTAATTAAGTTGCTTATTATTTAGAACTTAGCATGAAATGGCCTGATTGGAAACAGCGCTTGTCATGTGGTATGTTAGCTCCTATATGCACCGTTGTTTTTGTGGTACTCTTCCGTTTTCATTCTTAGAACGACTGCGACACAATCATGGCTCATGACTCGTATGACCTAGAAGGAAATCAGCTGTCTGCACGCAACGGGGCGAAATTGAAATTTTGGCCGAACACTGCCTTTATGATTTCTCGTAACGTGGCCAACCACGAGTCATCCTGTGTCACTCGAGAGCTTTAATCAGTCAGTGCAGTTATTACGCGAAATATGCATGGAAAGTTTAACAGCACAACACAAATGGATTGATGGATATACATTTATAGTTCTTACCCAGTCACAGCCAGCACTATGCTTTCAATATCTAAAAACGAGCTGGTGCGCCCGTGAACACGGCATGCCGTGGGTGATGCGAGATGGGGCGTGCTTTGGAGTTCAAGCACAGTGCGCTAGTGTGCGTGTTTATATGTGTGTAAGAGAGAGAGAGGGAGCACACACATGTTACAATCCTACCATTAGAAGTGAAACTTGAACTAGTTGGTATGCGTTCTTCTTTAGTTGATGCAGTGCATACGGGACGAGGACGAAGAATGGCGTGTGCGATGCATCAACCAAACATCGTGCCAGACATTTTCTGCCATTTTTGTGCAACCGTCAGTCAGGGTTAGCGTCCATCCATCGGAGTTAATAACTGTGCTGCTCAAGGAAGTTTCGGCAGTGTAGATGACGCGCGCCGCTATCTCGTGACAAGATATCGATACATTGCGATACTGGCTGTATTCTTGAATAAGCCTACTGTGCCGTTTAGAGGCGAATGATGTTCATGCACGCTAACAGTTCTGTACTGTTAACGCAATAGCGTTAAAGAGCTCGTTTCGCAGAAATTCCGGTGTCGGTGTCGGCGGTGGGATCGTTGGTTGTGAGCGAAAAATGATCATCTTGTCCGTGGCCGAAAAATCGAGACATGCAAAATAAATAATAAAAATTTCCGGGTCCGAATAAGGATCGAACCCAGGCCGTCTGCGTGGCAAGCAGGTGTTCTACCACACAGCCACGATTCTGCTTGGGATTACATTGAAAATAACTTCCTCTGCTTGAAAATGCAGGGAAAATAACCTTCATGCTTTGCAAACACACGCGTCCTGTATACAGGCGTCACAATACAACATTTAGTATCGCAGTAATATTGCGTGGTACAAGCGTACATTGCCATCGGGCGTCAGAAGATGTGAATATCATAACGACATTGTGGTTGAAAGCCGTCCACCCATTACAAAAGGCACTCACGTTACTGCGCGTATTCGCTTAAGACCACGTAGTGGGTGCAGAGCAACTTCGAAAGCATTTCCCGCTTTTCCCGCGAATAATTGCTCATGGTTTAAAGCATGCTACCCATTACATAGTATGCACTAAGTTGAAGTACGCACTAGGGACAGGATATCGCTATCGCGTTCAACTCTTAAAGGCGAAGCTTAAGGGTCCTCCAATTTTTGTGTTTCCATTGCCAAGATCTCCGTGTCAATTACGTCTCCATTCCTGAGGCATCAAGAGCCGGTGCTACAAGACCTTGAATCACAATGGAGGAAAGGAGAGAAAAAGTTCCTATGTATGTGTTTTTTTTCTACTTGGTCTCTCGGTAGTCAATACAGCCGTAGGCGTGCGCACAGGGACGGAAAGGGGGGGGGGGGGGCGCTAAGTCTGCCCCATATTTGTACTCAGTTGGATATGTCACTTAGTTGTTCAACGTGCAAGGTTAAGGGCATGCAGGTTTCTGACGGTAATGACGGTTGAGGACCCCTGATATTGCATTCCAAGAACTGTTTGTTTCCCATTTCGGCCGCTGAAAGCAGGGCGCCAAACACAGGCCACTGTGAGAAGCACGTCATCGCTCCATTTCCAGTTTGGCAACCATTGTTCGAAGCTTATTTCTTTCGGATTCGGGCAATATGTGGGAGGGGCGTGCGTTGCTAAAACTTGCCCCCCCCCCCCCCCCCACCTAACGCAGAGCCCTGCGCACGCTTATGGATACAGTTGTTTCAAAGAGAAACTCTGAAACAGCGAACAGTGTTGGACAGCCGCCCATGTCGCCGTCAGGCCCAGGGCTGGGCAAAGATACTTTGAAATTGTATCGCGATAGGATAGAAGATACTGAGGCAAGGAGTATTGGAGATACAGAGACAAGATACTACCGCAATAACTGTATCCGATACGATACTTGCCAATTGCATCTTAAGATACTATTCGCAATTTTGTTATTATAGACCCCTATAATGTAGTAGCGAACGCCTGTGCACAAAAAGGTCTGCTTGAATATTTCTTCAATGTGACCAATTTCGTTTCATTTTAATGAAGTATCTCTTAGTGTCCTTCTTGCTCAGAGTACGTTAGTTTACTTCCGAATAACTTATTAGGGTTTGTTTTTGCTGCTTAAAAGGACAGCTCTTCGCCAACAGCGGTTCTTGCTTGTCATTTTTGTAATTGATGGGAGTCGCTGCACAGATGGGCGACCAGTTAGCAGGTTGCCATCTAACAAAAAGAGCTTCCATAAGAGGCCTTCACACGATGGCGCAAATAGCGGTGTGCATTTTTACCTTGTCCATAAAAACCTTTTGTGCAATACCGAATCACTGGTGTAAGCAGAAACATCGCTGGTAGCGACATTTTTTGTGGCGCATTGTGTATACGAAGAGCACATCAAGCTGCAATCACTTTTCATATTCCACTTATCTCCTGGCGTAAAGCGTTCGTTATCGATACACTCACTAACGTGCAATCGTTTAACAATTTGTCTTCAACGAGAGAACATGTGCACCGCTGAAACGCCTGAGACCTATTGCATTGCCACGTGGTGGTGACTATGGAAAAGGTGGCAGTCACTCAGGTAGAGACAAAAATCTTTATTGGGCTAACGTGTGCACCGAAAACTAAGTAACTAAAAGTACAAGCAAAGCATGCTGTACACTGAAAGTCGTCGGCCGTCGGTAATCTGATCGTCGGCGGGACGCGTTGTGTTTTATGCATCAGTAATCGCCAGAGTTATCGCTGGTGATCGCGTAAGCTCCCGAATAGACTGGAGTACTCGCGTACTATGCGTAATCTTAATAATAATTGTTGGGGTTTTACGTCACAAGACCACGATATGATTATGATAACACCACGTAGAGCAGGGGTCTCAAACTCACCTCAGCCGGCGGGCCGCAGACGCGCAATTTACTCCCGCAAGGGCCGGAACAGTGAAATGAGCTAAGAGCAGGGGGGGGGGGGGGGAGTTTTACATTTCGCTAGCAAACGCTGCCATTAAAAAAAAAAATTCCCATATCTCATATACAGGTCATTTTTGAAAGAGATTTGGTGCCAGGGTTCCAGCAACATGTCCATATCGATCTCCAAAGTGGCGCAAATCTGGACGTTGAGTGAGAAATAAAATTTTTGTGTCACGGTTGTGTTTCAGAACAAGGTCAACACATGGAATGCCTCACGGAGACAATGCCGTAAGTCGGTCAGCCCTGTGTAGCCTACGACCACACCTACTCAGAAAAAAAAAAATGTGGGGCGAAGACAGTCATGTGCGGGCCGCGGGCCGCAACCGAGAGCCTCGCGGGCCGCATGCGGCCCGCGGACCGCGTGTTTGAGACCCCCTGACGTAGAGGAACGCTCGGGAAATTTTGACCACCTGGTGTTCATTAACGTGCACCTAAATCTAAATACATGCGCCTCAATATTTCACCTCCATCGAAATGCGGCCGGCATGGCAGGGATTTGCGCGTAATCTTAACAGGACGCGTAATCTTAGCATAATCTTTGCGCGTAATCTCAGCAGACAATCGCGAGGATCCCGAAACACTGCGGCGAAGCTTGCGCCGAGCGTTGCTAACAGTCTTTTGTGGTTTAAACCCGATCACACCAAAATAAAATAAACGAGAGCGCGTGGCAATATAGTTCAATCAGCGATTGTTGTTCGGTCAGTGGAGTATAGTTCAATCAGCGGAGTTCAGTCAGCAATTACTGTCCCGCACATAGCTCGGCACACTCACTCATGAGTGCACTCAACTCACACTCACTCACACTCATTTGAACGTGGTGAGTTGAGTATGAGGTGAGCATAGGCGTGCGCACGAGGGGGGGGCAGAGGGGGCGGTTGCCCCCCTAGTCACCTGAGAGAGGGGGGCGCAAATTCGGCCCCATACATTGACTTAATAGGGAGGGGGGGGCGCTGCGATGAACCTTCGCCCCCCCCTGCCCCCCCCTGAAGGGGAATCCTGCGCACGCCTATGTGAGTGAGTACTCATGCGTGTGAGTGTACGTGAGTGTGAACTTGAGTGAGAACTCATGAGTGTGAGTGGTCGTGAGTGTGAACGTGAGTGAGTACTCATGAGTGTGAGTGGACGTGAGTGTGAACGTGAGTGAGTGCGAAGGCTGAAAAAATTGTGGTGAGTGAGTTTGAGTGAGTACTCCCTTAAAGTGCCGACCTATGGTCCCGCACTGTAGTGTTGCGATAGCAGTACTTTGTATCTTAAGATACACGATACATTATTGAATGTATTGGAAATACAGATACCGATACTCGTTTTGCGAGACGTATCGCGATACAGATACACGATACTCAAACAGTATCTAAGATACATGTATCTTCGATACTGCCCAGCACTGGTCAGCCCCGTAGCCAAGGAGGGTGCCCTAGCCCCCCCCCCCCCCCTCTAAATTCTGGTGGAGGGGGCTGTTTTACCGAAAATAACTAATGAAAATACGTGTTTTTCTAAAGTAGTCCAGGTCTTCAGCAAGTTGGCCCTCCCCGAAAAAAATTGATGGCTACGAGCCTGGTCGTCTTGTTCGTGTCTGTCTTATGTGTGTTGTTTGCAGTAGCGGCAAAATGTCATACAGCAAGCAACACCAACTAGGCCGAGAAGTAGTTCTCTTCTGGAACAGCACTCGCCTCGTAATTGAAGTACGAGTAGAGGGACTCGAACAGCGCAGCTGGTTCCCGAACGATGGTGATGAAGACGACGTCCGGTCGGAGCACGGCTCGCATCTCGCTCTCGTTGAATCGCGTGTGGTGCGCAAGGATGTCGAACGGCGGCTTCCCGACGGCCGCCATCGACCGCTCGAAGACGCGAGGGTAGCCCATCAGGTTACCCCGGGCCGGCAGCGCGAACGTCATGTTGTGCGTCTCGCCGTAGCGCATGAACACGTTCTGCACCGAAGAGCTGGCGCACTTGTGCATCTTCAAGAAGCAGATGCTGCGCTTCGTGGGCCTACAGGCTGGTCGGGGCTGCGGTAGAAGCGTCTGTCCCCATCGCAACCTGCGCAGAGAGAGAGCGAGATAATTTATTGGAAGCCAGAGAGGTCGGCCTGAGCTAGTGCGTTCTAGCCTGCTACTGTGCACAGGGGATAAGGGAGGGGGGAGAAAAAAGGGTGATGAGGGATGATGATGGAGAGAGAAGAAAGTTGTGCGTAGATACAAAAACCACCTAACAAAATGGCTTCGCTAAAGCACGCTGTCCAATCCTGTAGTTTTTAGAAAATCTATCACAGCCGCGATAGCAGTTGCTGACTTCGTCTGGTCGCACATTGCTGACAGAATTGCAGTCTCACTTAGTGTTGCCACCCCGATGCCTGTCAATGTTGAAGCGAGAGCATTCCGTTGAGACACGTATAAAGGGCAGTCGCACAACAGATGTGTCAAACCTGTGCAGGGCCGAAGAACATCGTGAGGCTTGAAGGAGTGCTGACATAGCGTTTCAGAGACGCGTACGTATGCGGTAAATGAGCCCCTGACCTTTCTAAATGCCGCAGTAAGATTCTAGCAGGCCTTCAGAGTAAGGTTAGGAATCTACATAAAGCGATTGCGTCTGCGCACGAGCGGGCCCGCATTTATACGGAAATGTGCTACGAAGAATCTCATAAATATTTTAATTCTGGCCAATGTAGATGATGGAGACACTGATGGAGGCGGCGAGCTAGTGACAAGCAACATTTACTTTCAAAATTCTTTGTCACTTGAGTTCAGTACTTGGTTTATGTATCTAAAATGCGGGCGCTTCCTGACGCTATAAGTAATCGCTCCCTTCCTTACAACAGTCTCGCTACCGCATCATGAAGCCTTATACCCACCACGGTGGTCTAGTGGTTATGGTGCTCACTGCTGACCCGAAGGTCGTGGGATCGAATCTCGGCCGCGGCGGCCGCGTTTTTGATGGAGGTGAAAATGCTTGAGGTCCGTGTACTTTGATTCTGGTGCACATTAAAGAACCCCAGGTGGTAGAAATCTCCGTAGCTCACCGCTACGACGTCCCTCAAAAGCACATCGTGGTTTTGAGACGTTGAATTGCAACAACTATTATTATTACACGAAGCCTGCTGCCACACCGAACACGTCTAGCTCTGCGCTTTCTTATTATCAGGAACATCGTAGAAGCATAATAGACGCCACTCGTCCATTTAAACTGCTCCGTCGTTCCCGCTCATATTGCGCAGACAGCCAGTATGTCGGCTTACTGGACGTTATCTGTGGGCCTGTGGCAGCACGCAGTTCCGGCTCATTATGGGCCGCACAGGCTGGTCGGTTACTTGTTCCTCAGTAACATGGCGCAATTAACCCACTCCTGGGGATCGGCTACGATTTGGGTGATGCTGCATAGGAAATTACCGACAATGAGCGCGTTATTAAACTTAACCCACCTCACAATGCTACATCTCTGAAAAATTTGAAAGAATTTAAGGCATTGGCATCTTACACACGTATTTATGCCATATAGACTACATGTTTACATAGACTAGATGTTTAGGTAATGTTTACTTACTTAATCATTAATTACATTGGGTCATTACACTTTCCTGGGAGCTGTAGATGAGGGCGGCATGTAAAAAGATATGCATGAAGATAAAACGAATGTGCAAATGTACGTCATTAAAGCAAGGAGTCAGGTAAACCTTAGTAAACGAACAGTTTAAAGAATTTCACCTTAACAATGTAGCTACGCAACACATTATTAATATTGCGATAAAAGCAAGTACCCACAGTAAATACGGCACATTTGCTACTTCGTTTTTCTTGTTTATTGTCTTTTTAGCGAAACCTGAAAGGTCTGCCTGCATTGTAAAACGCCTAGAATGCTGCTCCTGGATAACGGGAGGATAAACATAGGACATACGACAAACGCGAGGCATACAGAACTAAAAATTTCTCGTCCATTAAAGTGTCCGGCGGGAAACTGTGAAAGCATTAACCACACAGAAAACGATATAGTGCATTGTAGAAGCAGATGCATCAAAGGTGCGATTGTTGAGGTACGATCGGGACGGACATGAGGTCGAACCTTTCGCCAAGGCTGCAATCATAAAGTGTCATATATTATCTCGTGAAATGCACTCAGTGCTCGGTTACGATATCAGCACCTTATTTTTTTGCACAAGAAATATTTTTCGAGTTTTACGGGCACGCAAGATCGTGCCTGCCGTGACCATAAAGGTGGCAACTTGTGATGCAGAACAGATGCGAGAGCTTTCGAGATGCCGATATCGGAATAGCCTATCGTAAATAGTAAATGAATACGGCATTTCAAAAGAGCAACGCGAGGGAACAGAGTAAATCATTCAATAAATTTACACTTCCATTTTTTAGAACTATTGTTATTTTGTGGTGTTTGGTTCACTAGTAGAAACGAGGTTTAGGATTAAACGTCTGTTTGCTTTTATTGCACGCCGATGGAAACACAAGGCCGCTACTGCAGTGGCAACTCACGCGTTTCGACGTATTCGTAGTTCTTGTCTGATTTTCGCGACATTAGCCTACATAAGTATCTTGAATCTTGTCCCGCTTAATCTGTCGCACGTATAGAACAAGATGTAACACATCTTTTCAAATAAATAACTATATGCTACCTGGTACTAGAAGCCGTCAAAACTTCTGTCGTGACGGTAAGCTGGCGTGGGAACTCCGACACGCTATCGCCATGCGTCCTTTCTTGCTTTTGAAGCGTATTTTGGTGGTATGAGCACTGTTTTAGGTATTCCTGAAGGCTACTTCAGCAATACTAAGAAACAATTGCAAAAATAGTGTCCTTGCAAGATGAACAGTGCTGTTGAAAAAGACTCCATTTGTTACCAACATCAACCGCGGGACTACAGGAATAATTTACCTGATGATTATGTCGAAGATGGCACTGAACGCTATGGCAATGCCGGTCAGCACGCACAAGGTTGTCAGGATGATGACGAGGGGAACAGGTCGGCGTTTGCGAGATGCTCCTGAAGTCAGCTCGTATACCTGCGGGAGAAGCGTGTGCGCATCCTAACTGGACAATCGTTCTCCATGTCCAGTTAGAACTGCACAAAGAATGCACCTCCACAGAGAGACTATGAATTGGCGTCAATGCACTTTGTGTCAAGCGAAGTTTAGAAGTTTACAGGCTCCCCTTAGTTGTGTACGTGTACTATGACGTCACAAGGAAGCAAAACTTGTCCACCACTTCTGTCTTAAGCAGTGTGCGTGTTTTATACCCGAACCAACTAATGAAAGAAAGAGTAAAGAAAACGTCATGAAGCCTCCTTATCGTGAAAAAAAAAAAAAAAACATCCTACAGTCAGATACAGCATAAGAAGTTCGGAGAGGCCCCGCCCACACGGAAACGCGGCAGCCAATTGCCTGCGCGACTAAAGCACAGTCCCGCTCATGCGGCGCCTGTCCTGTGTGCCTCTTGTCTATGTCCCCGTTTCTTTGCGCTCGTCTGTTTCGCATCAAGTATGAACCAACTCGCCCAAGCACACATCTTGCCGCTCATGCTCTCGGCAATCTTCTCCGAAGGCGGAGTCACCAGCAGTCCGGCTCATGACGTCACTCTGAGACGCGCGCCCATTGGTGGAGGCTTGTTTTCATCCACCTTTGAGGAGAAAATGCCGCGGTCTCCTAAAATTGTGTCCGACTATAGTGTGAGTAGAGTATCCTACTCATTGTTGAATACAAAGGAAAATTGATAAAAACACCTGATGAAATACTTCCTAAAGATATAAATCCAGTCTGTGGGAACAGGAGTCATCCAAATTATAAGTAGCGTCATTTTTTGTTCGACTTGCTTCCGCTGCTGTTGCGGCTGTTTCATACACGAATTGAAGGGTGTCGCTTTCGTGGCCACGTGGACTTTAGCCACGTGGAGTTAAGGGTGACGTGTGGTGTTAAACTAATAGTGTTCAAGATAGCTCATGTACCTTGGCACTCTCGGATACACATAGGTATTCAGCATTCTATTTTTTTTTCATCTTGTGTCCCTATTGCAATACATCCCCGTCTTTCCGCTCGGTACGTGTATGGTCGTGATACACCGAGCACGAGCCTATATGTAATCAAGTGTTTCATGTAATCTTGCGGTCACTATCACGCTGCACCTGCCGGCCTTTGCCAAGCACACACAAAATGAGCTTAAGTGTGCATAAACTGTCTCTGTATTTATAAAAGATGAAATAGCTACCACTTCTCAAGTTTCGCATCCTTCGTCTTCACCTACGGTTGTGTTAAATTGTTAATTATAAAGCATTAGGTATTCTGAAAAAAAAAAATCTCTTTTTATCCAAAATCATATCAAATTATGCAGACTTTACCCTCATGCTCAGTGGTATAACTTTCTGGAATACAATCCCTGCTGATGTAAATTACTTCGTTGTGCTTCTTTAAGCGTTAATAAAAGTACATTTGTTAGGAGAACTGCTTTCGCTATGGCTTTTGTCTTCTTTGCGCTGTTCTTTTTTCTTTCTTTTTTCTTCTTTCGCTTCTTCTGTGCGAAAACGTCCTTTATAGTCTTATTGTCTTCATTTCTAGATTGTATAAATGTCTTCACTAATGTTTGTTGTGGCTCTAAGAGAATTATTTCATGTTGTACTGTTAAAAACAGTACTTACGAATTAAATGACCTCAGTGCCTTTATGATTCTGTTTGATTGTCATGTTAAAATGACATTTTTATGGGTATAGTTATTTATTCTATTGCTCTATCTAGTGATTTTTATGTCTATAAAATGTGGCGTTTTTCTTTTTCTGAAAGAGCCACGTCCACTTTAATTGAAACTAAAAAAAATGTAGTTTTTTTTGCTACTGACAGTATGGTCAGGCCTGGTGAAAAAAATGTTTCCAGTTTGTTTATGTCACCAAAATACCCCCAATCTATAATGCGGCTAAAATCTACATAGCCCACTATCGCCGACGTTCAGGAGTAAAATTTGGATTTGGCTCTTATAGATTGGAACATTTCTTTTGGGCTTGAATAAGCTCGTAAAAGTAGTCTAAATCGCAGCGAATGAACGATGTAGCAATATTTTGCAACAAAATTTACGCTATTCTTGTGCTTCGGTTGGTACAGTTCTTTGTTACATAGGCTTAACGCTTTGTATCCCAGCGTCCACATATGTCGACAAAACACATCAGTGTAGTGGGATCAGGCTAGCCAACGCATTGCCTTAAAAATCGATTTGAAACTTCGGTATTACTTCGGTGTTTCATAAAAACATCTATATGTGTCCACTACTGCGAACAAACGGTGGTACGTGCGCATCGCACAATGGCGTTCTTCTCAAATCACCTGTTGAGGCGTATGCCTACACATTTTCGATTAGTTCACTCTAAATTTATAAAAGTTTTGAAATTATTCGGCTTTATTCGATAAAATGAAGGGTTTACGTTGTTTTTGTGTGAGTTTTGTTGCACTGTGAACAAGCAAAGTTCCGTAAGTTGAGTTGTCGCTGCGGCGTCTCCGTCTGTGGACGCCAGGCATCCATGTAAAATGCTGATAGAACGCCGAATGATATTAGGACCCTCTTCGCTGCCCAGCTACTCTGCGCAAAACATTATCTGTAATATAGGTAAATACGCCTTTTATGTTATGTTTACAATTTATTTTCTTTATTCGGGACGTAGATTAAGTGATGCAGACACATATGCCGTAATTTTCGAATTTACTAGTGGAAGCAAATGTTCCGATTTGCAGAGCAGCGATAATTAGCGCGTTCAAGCAGAGCCATGAGCAAGTAAAGGCCTTTTGAACAATAACACTGCTTATGATGAAGGCATTCAGTTTGAACGTAACCACGAACGATTTGCTAATGATGATCAATGACGACAAAGATGATGACGAACACGTGGGAGTAGAGCTGTGGGCAAGCATATGGGCCTTGAGTGGCAATAATGATGGTAATAATGAAAGCGTTAAACACGAGGAATAAGGCGTTGATGATGGGGATGATGAACGATGACGTTGAAAATGTCGAATGAGAGCCGTTAGCAAGCGGCGGCGTGAACGTTTATGATGATGATGATGATAATGATGAACGCGTTGAAGTGAGGATGAAGGCGTTGATTATGGTAAGTAGTGACGATGATAGTAATTAATGCGTTGAAACAGAGATCTCGGCAGGCAAAGTTCCCACGTACAATGAAGAAGGATGATGGACCTAGCGTAACGGGTGTTCCCAGCATCCGTACGTGTGGGCACTCTTAGATGCGAAGCAGCTTAAGGCCGAGTTCAATCCGGTGGTGGTGGTGGTGCGCGTCCTGACCACCCTTACTGCGCATGCGCATACCCTTTCCACACACCTCCTCTCCTACGCTCCTCCTCTCTCTCCTCTAGGCATCCCTCCCGTGGCGTTTACACCCCATCGCGCATGCGCATGTCCTCCCCCCTCTCTCGCCTCGCAACGGTGACGCAGGCAGCGTCTGCTAGCGAGTTTCTTGATTAAGAAACCGACTGCTCGCGCTGCACAACCGTTCACTGGCCACCCCTTATATACAGGGTGTCCCACTTATCACGCAGCATGATTTAAAAAAAGCGGGATGGCGTTACGCGAAGCAGGCCTTGTGCATATTATTCCCAGTATACTGTAGTAGCCGCTACTATTTTTTTCGTTAATGTGAATTAATTAATTAGTCCTAATTACATTCATAACTCCAAAAATACTCACCTTATTATCAAAGTGTCAATGAGGCAAATGTGGGTATGTTGAAATGACATCTATCTGTGCTACTTTCAACAACGTACTAATTGCGTGCTAATTTTTTCCTGTCGGATTCGATTGCTGCTTTATGCATGGCCTCCGAGATTGTACGCCGGCGCGCGACCTCAGAGGCCATGCATGAAGCAACAATCGAATCCCAAAGGAAAAAATTAGCACGCAATTAGTACGTTGTTAAAAGTAGCACAGATAGATGTCATTTCAACATACCCACATTTGCCTCATTGACACTTTGATAATCAGGTGAGTATTTTTGAAGTTACGAATTTAATTAGGACTAATTAATTAATTCACATTAACGAAACAAATAGTAGCGGCTACTACAGTATACTGGGAATAATATGCACAAGGCCTGCTTCGCGTAACGCCGTCCCGCTTTTTTAAAATCGTGCTGCGTGATAAGTGGGACACCCTGTATAAGCATGGGATCTTGACCTGCAAGGTAGTGCCGGTGGGAGATTTCTCCTGTGCGTTGTTTAACAACAAAAATTCGCAGCGTGCGCGTTAACTAAAAGCGGACTGCGGGTCACTGCGTCCAATAGGAGTATTTCATCTCTCGTTGCCCATTAGCAGCGATTGGCATGTTCCAGTAGGAAACGCCGGTCCATCACTGCGTGCATTGCGCCTCCCCAGGTTTCTCTCCTGCGCAACGCCGCGATGAGCGCCAGCGTCAACGCCGCCGCCAGTGTAAGCGTTAGCGCCCGCTGCTTCGCATCTAAGCATGGTTCCCTTTAGCGGGAGATGGTGTAATTTTTTTCTTCTAGAACTAAAGCTAAATTTTTTAGATATTTGGTTATTCCCACTTTTGTATGTATTGTTATTAGAAATACGCAATAAATATTTAATTGCGCAATTGGATTGGCTTGGGAAACAGGGTTAATGGCGATGACTAGACTTGAAGAGTGAGTGGTCCTCCCTGGCAAAAGGTGCACTATTCTGAACTATTCGGCAGCGTTTTCATGTTCCTGGCATCTGTTGAAGGCCTCCAAAAAATGCTTCAGCTCTTCTTCTTCTCCTCATCATCATGGCTCATACAAAATGCAGGGGATTGGCCGAGTAGTAAGTGAATTTATTTTTCCAGTATTTTTTCTAGCTCGCGTTTTATGCAGCGCCGTTTCGGATCACTTCTTCTTCAAGGCATAGATCGGTACCCAATATCTTCACTTCAGTTGTCTTCTATTTCAAGTATACCGTCTTGGAGCGAAAAAAGGGCGTGACACTGCAGCGCAATACTCGAAAAGAGACATTAAGAGGCAGAAAGAAGTAGGAAAATGGCCCTCCTACTCTTCATATTCGAGTTTTGCCCGCAACATCATGTCCTTCAGTAAGTACCAGCTCGCAAAAAAAGAAAAAAAAAACTTGTTAAGAAACGATAGGAAAGCAACTATGACAAAAATGAAAATAACTTGTTACGGTCACTGGTTATTTTGGTCGCGATTATTGACGCACTGTTGGTTTAATGAATCTGGCTAAGTTTGATTTAAACACTCAGGTGCAGAATTTGTCTCATTTTTTTTGTTCGAAAAATGTTTTTCTTTTTTTTTTTTGAAGTTTAGGGTACAATCAGGAATTGATTCCCTTTGATTACAAATGCTCTAAAAGTGAAGGCTACTTCGGCGTGCTTCACGTTCCCGTGGCATTTCGCCTAGTTCTGCTTTGTGGATTTGGCCCTGTTAGGGAAAAAAAAAAAAAATGCGCCACACATTCTTTTCTGCAGATTGCTTCCGATATAGGCTGCTGTTTACACGGTTATCTCATGGTTATCATGGTTACACGGTTATCTCAAACAACGAAATCGTTATGATAGTCACATATTCTGACGCACGATGGCAATGTACGCTTGTGCCACGCAATATTCTAGGGATATTACATGTTATATGGCGACGCCTATATAAAGGACGCTTGCGTTTGCGAAGCATGAAGGTTATTTTCACTACATCTCCAAGCAGAGGAAGTTATTTTCACTGTATTTCTGAGCAGAGGCGTGGCTGTGTGGTAGAACACCTGCTTGCCACGCAGACGGCCCGGGTTCGATCCTCACTCGGACCCGGAAATTTTTATTATTTATTTTATTTGCATCTTTCTCGATTTTTCAGTCAAGGACAAGATGATGATTTTTCGCTCACAACCAACGACGCCAACGCCGACACCGACGCCGACGCCGGAATTTCACTGCTCTAAAACGCTTTATTAACGCTATCGCGTTAATAAAGCGTTTTAGAGCAGTGAAGTAACAACGAAGCGTCTACCAAGGCGAATTACGTAACGAGTGGGTCTTTGAATTCTCCAACCCATTACAAAAGCCCCAGGTATGATTCTTCATCGTCGTCAACAACAGTATCAACAAAGTGCATACAATGTGCGGGTACCGCGCTTTTCCGAAGAATGACGAATAATGGCGTAGTGGGCGCTTCCCCACTACACAAAAAATTATTATTTATGACGTAGTGGGTACCATGCAAGTGTGCTTGTAGTAGTTGCCCCAAGAGTGTTTAAAAAAGGCTCTAGAAAGGCCGCTCTTCCAGCTTTCGCTGTGCTGCGCGTTCCGCGCAGGCCTGGCGGATTTTTTTTCTTTTTTTTTAACACGTCATTTCATTCGTTACACAGATAGCAAGATACTGCGGCACTTGCAGAGTAGACCCCCTCCAAAGTCAACGTTGCGTGACTTTACGAGAAGCCTGTCGCTTCTTGTGCGACGTCGTCGACATCGTTGATCAACGCGACGTGTTGTGAGAGTAAGCATGGCGCGTGGACGGGTGTTCGGTAACGCCGTTTCGCGGACGAATACCGAGAAACGGCGTTTCGCATAAGAAGGTCCTTCTTGAGCCGCTCAAAGCATGCTTGGTATCGAGCTCACGTTGCGTGTCTTAGTACACATACAAACACACAGTAGCTATGTTTTCAAAGAGCAGCAACGGAGCAGAGCCTTCGAATTTCGGGCTCTGAACTGGAACCTAACGGCGTCAAGTCCACGCATTACACGATACAGGTTGCCACCGACTCGCTGAAGACTGCCAAAAAAAAAAAAAAAAAACCTTGGAGGACGCTTGAGCTTCGCCTTCCAGAGTAGAACGAGACCCGGCGATCTGGCCTCGCTGGCATCGCCTTCTTAACCGCTAGCCTGGCTTCGCTTCTCTGTCGGTGCCTCAACCGTGGCGTAAGGAAAGGAATGTGTGCGCGCGTAACATTGGCCGTATCAAACTATCCTAAATTCATTTTAACATATGGTGTAGTAGCGCAAATTCGACGGGGACACAGATAGATAAATAGATAGATAATAACATTTATTCGAGGTCCAGAAGAATCTTCACCCCGTTTTATAGGGGCAAGAGTGCGGGCCGCTCCCACGTTGGGACAGGAAGGCCAAGCCTCACCGCCGCATCGTGGGCCTTCTGGACAGCCCGGAGTTGGTCAAACCAGTTGTGGCTCTTGAGAAAGGAACGGAATTCTTCCTTCGTCAATCCGTGGTCCGTGTGGTGCTGTAAAGAGGGGCACTCCCAGAGCATGTGCCTAAAATCGCTAACCGCCCCACAGTCGGGACATAGAGGGGAGACCTCCGTGTACCTGCTGAAGACGGAGACAGAGGACAAGAAAAACACGATCCTAAATTGCCTGCTGCAAGTAAAGTTTTTACGTGCCCATTAACAGTGACGTAGCCAGGGGGTGAAGCT
>JALIZH010005650.1:0-10250 GCA_030522465.1 Rhipicephalus appendiculatus | reverse complement strand
CAAGATCGTTGTTTTTTTATGTTATATAAGATCGATCGGTCGCATTTCGATAGAGGCGAAATGGTAGAGGCCCGTTATGGTAGAGGCCCGTGCTTTCAGTGCACGTTAAAGAACACCAGATGGTCAAAATTTCCGTAGCTCTCCACTACGGCGTCCCTCATAATCATGGGGCGTAATAACCCAGATATTATTATTATGTTCTGTAAGATCCTCACACTATTGCGTGATCATTATAAATCTTTCCCCCAGCCTATCTGTACCAGTGTCTTCTAACTCGAGCAAACATCAGACAGCTCGTTAGGTCGATCTCATTTATAGCCGCCTACTGCCTGTTCATTTGTCTTCTTCATCTGCTGTGTCACGAGACATATTGTTCTTGTACCTTCTTCAGGAACTCGCCAAAAAAAAAAAGAAATATAAAGATAAAGAAGACACAGCGTTTTGGTTCACCTCGATATCCGCCGTTTAGAAGGGCGCATGACGCAGGGCTCTATTTATAAAACGACGGGGTATATAGTATGTGTTTCGCAAATCCCGACGCGGCAGGCAGGCAGGCGCGCGTGAGTGCTTTAGCGGGAGCGTGTAACGTGCGTGCCCTTTGCTTGGCTCGCTGCCTCTCTCGTGCAAGCAGCGCGGACGAATCAATCGATGGTCAGCGGAGCTTGACCGGCGTTGTCTGGCGTCGGTCGCCGTTGTAGCCACTGTCGCTCGCCCTGGCTGGATGGCTGGCTTGTCTCGTCTCCATATAACTCTTCATCATAACCCCGTTATAGACTTCGCTGTCTCACCCAAACCAGCTCGCCACGTGTGTTTGCCTTTGTTCTTCATCCTTTCGTGTTACCTTCATATACTCTCCTGTTCATTGGCTAAAAATTGGGGGTTATATATAGACGTTTCCTAACCTTCCGGTTCTGTATGGGGACCCACAGAGAGGGTATGTATTGACCTACGGTGTCATATTGAATAAAACATTCGGTCGTCAGGCTGTGCAGTCGGCAGAGCGCTTCTGCGACGAATCGACCTGTAAAACGAAGCATTTCCTATGCACTGCGTCAACGAAGACTCCTTGGACGCTGCCATAATTATACTTGGGCTGTTGTCGATATGCGGGACCCCCCCCGCTTTCCAAAAAATAAAAAATGTACTGCCGAGGCTGTGACGTCGGCTTTCATACTCCGGTGCAACAGTCCGAATAAGAGGTCGTTTTCTCTCCGTTTTAAGGTCTATACCACCAAGCTGTATTGCGAACGGCATGCTACGCGTCATTTACAGCGAAGTGGCCTTTATAGCGAAGTGGCCTTTATCATTTTAAATGCGAATGCATTTCTTAGTCGGGCTATGTCAGGCGGCGTTGTCCGGCGTTGTCCGGTGTTGGCCGGCGTTGTCCGCGGGGAGGAGGATAGGTTGAGGAGGTGTCCGCGCGCCGGCAGGTGTTATCTCTCTGCTCTCACTCTCTCTCCCATAGCAAAAGCTGCGGGCGCGCGCGCTTATCCTCGCCCCTAGCAAAGTGGAGAGGAGGAGCGTGCTCTGGCGCGTGAGGGCGCTCGCATCGCGGGAGCTCAGCGGAGCTACCGCGATAAAAAAAAATAAAAAAAAAAAAACAGGCGCTGCGCCGTGCTCCCGACCGGGCTGCAGAAATTAGGCGCCTTTTCCTTCTTCGAACCACAACCACCATATATAAATGGAGTGAAGCGCGCGCGAAATGCATTCGCATTTCCTCACGATTCCCTTCGGGGAGGTGGGGGGCATTTTTCTTATTTATGTCTCCGCTGACTTTGCTTCGACACTTCATACCTTGGTTCACTTCACTGAAGACGTAGTCGTAGGCAATAATTTGCAGACCACTGGTTCAACCCCCCCCCCCCCCGCCTGCCAGAAAAAACACAAAGAAACCCTATAGACGTAACAATGTTTGATCAGAGCGATGTAATGATTAAATCGCTTTTGCGTTTTGAGCTTCTCTAGATTAAGTGATGTATGTATGTATGTATGTATGTATGTATGTATGTATGTATGTATGTATGTATGTATGTATGTATGTATGTATGTATGTATGTATGTATGTATGTATGTATGTATGTATGTATGTGCTTATGGTCTATTCCTATATCATTTTTTGTTTCATGTTCACTAGTTCCGTGGTTCCCGAAAATTCCCTAGCGATAATACGTTCCCCGTCCGCTCGAGGGATAGCCTTCTCACTACTGTTAAATTAGGACGTACTTTTTTTCTTTTTTTGCTTTGTAGCAATTTCCCGCCGCGCAGCTGATTAACCCTAATTAATCGACTTTCGCTTTTCAGCTACGCTATTAATACTGAGCACGCATGGAGGCAAATAAACTTTGTTCAGTCGCTTCTTTGAGGGAATATCCGCGCGCCATCATTTTTCACCACAGGTTAGTGGGTTTGTGTGACCCTCATTTAACTCGCTCATCGTATCAGCAAAACCAAAATCCTTTCACACCTAGGCGTGACCTTCCCACATCTCACACGGATCCGGCGATAGCATTAACTTTCTTTAATACATATAGTCGGTAAAGGTCAGTTCCCAATCCACGTAATTGAAATCGTTAACTACCTTCGCCTCTCCGATAATCACTGGTTTACACGGCATCGGCATTTCCTTGATTAAAGCTGTCTGAGCGTCATCGAACAAAGTGCGTCGCTGACAGGCTTGGTTTACTGATCGCGAGAATGTTCTTTCTTTCTTTCTTTCTTTCTTTCTTTCTTTCTTTCTTTCTTTCTTTCTTTCTTTCTTTCTTTCTTTCTTTCTTTCTTTCTTTCTTTCTTTCTTTCTTTCTTTCTTTCTTTCTTTCTTTCTTTCTTTCTTTCTTTCTTTCTTTCTTTCTTTCTTTCTTTCTTTCTTTCTTTCTTTCTTTCTTTCTTTCTTTCTTTCTTTAAATTTATCAGCGCCAATGCTTCTTGGAAACTATGCAGACTAAATTAATGGAATGGTCTTCCTGGCCCGTCGGACGTTCCAATATGCGTCGCTGTTCGGTATTTTTCTAAAAATACGCTTAGGTACGGTCCGCACTGATTAGTTTAAGTAGAAGCTCACTGGGTTTTCGACTAATGAGATGCCCAAGCAGCTTCCCACGCCCGCTGCTTCGTGACCAATTCTATCTCCAGAACCGAAACGAGTCCAAAAAAAAAAAAAAAACTGAATTTCCTTATCAATTTTATCTCCAGAAAAGAAACGAGTACAAAAAACCAAGCTGAACCTACCGAACATGCGCGAGTGCGCCGTACTATACCAACAGTTCCCTTCACTCGGTGTCCAAACGAGAACTATACCTTTGCGGTAGTTAATCTTTAAGTACTGATGTCGTAATAATTAAGTCCATTAATTATTAGAGTTCAGTCTGATTCGTTCCACCGGTGCTGTACCGCAGGTTTGTTAGCGGCAGCACTATATAGTCTTCTGAGAAAAAAACAACAACAAACAAGCAAATTAGGAAATACGTAAGTAATCGTGTTTGCATCTCATGAACATCGTATGTTGAGGCTAGCACGTAAAGGCTGCGCTTACAAGCATTGTGCAGATATAGGCGGTGAATATTGGATCGCTTCTACGCGCATTATCGCGCACCTTCGGGGTATATCTTGATTATAATATTTTCATAAATTTTTATTAGCTGGTGTTCGCACTGATGCACCGGCGATTGTCTCCTCTGGATGTGGATCCCAAAGGCTTTGCTTTTATGGCTGCATGCTGGAAACACGTCGGGGCCCCTATGTTTTAGACATGACGTACTTGAAGAATCGAAACTGTTTGAAGTCCGAGAAAAAAAAAATGTTTGAGTTCAGTTGAGTATACACAACCGCGCTTTGCAACAGCAGTGGTGTTCAGCGTCCCAACAGCTGTTAAGATGGCTGCTTCGTCGTGTAGTAACAGCACAGCCAATATTCTATGTGCTGTCCACCCACCATAGCGATGCGTTTGGGATTCTGCGCCGTGAAAAGGAGCACGTTCATGTCGTTCCTGCGTCTAGTTTGTTCCTGCTTTATTGCGTCGTACGCACCGCCCGGTGTACTGTAGCTACGTACCGACGCATGTACTGCAGGGGCATTGATCACTGCATCGTTGCGCGGACTTTCGCCGGCAAGAGTGTCCGCCCCCGGGCTCATCGCGAGCGCAGTGACCCAATCACGCCTCTTGACCTTCGGGTGGCCGCTGGTATTACTGCTCCATTGTGCTTCGTTAATAGCGCGCAGCGCTGTAAAGCACGCAAGTTCTAACTGATATGGTTCTAAGAGTCAAACATATTGAATCTGCATCGTTTTTACGTGCTGCACGTAGTGTCAGTGTCTACAGGGCGTTTTAAGTTAGGCCTGTTCGGACGCATTTCATTTCAAAAGACTGGGTGTGCACACACGGACACAAGAAAGAAGTATAGACAGCACAAACGCCGTTTGTGCTGTCTTGCATGACTTCTCTCTTTTGTGTCCGTGTTTGCACGCCCAGTCTCTTTAACAGGAATACCTACCAACTACCTCGGTTTTCTGTTACTCAAACTACCCGAAGAGAATTTCGCGCACTGAAAGCGCCGCAGCCAGCTCCCGTATCACTGAGGCATGGGAGTTTTCGTTCCGTAAAATGTATTTACTGAGAGCGCAAAGCCTCTGGCTATCTATTATGCCTTTTTGAATAGCTTTGTTTGATTGATTGATTGATTGATTGATTGATTGATTGATTGATTGATTGATTGATTGATTGATTGATTGATTGATTGATTGATTGATTGATTGATTGATTGATTGATTGATTGATTGATTGATTGATATAGTGTGGGTGAAAACAAGTTGATTCATTCGTTCGTTGCTCTGCTACGCTGATCCGCCGTTGTAGTGACCGTCGCTAAGGAGCCACGATACGAAATCAGTTTTAAAAAGAAAAAAAGAAAATTCCCATGGCTCAGCATTCTACTGTCTACAGATACCCCGACAAGTGTTGCGTTTTTCTCGCATGTATAGAGTGAAATATCGAGTGAGAGCATTCATTGATTGATTGATTGATTGATTGATTGATTGATTGATTGATTCATTCATTCATTCATTGTTTTTTCATACCCCTTTGTCTTTTTGCTGAATATTGCACTAAAAGGTGTATTTGTGCTTAATGCATCAAATCGACATTAAAGAGAACCAGACCATGCAAACGCCTTTGTTTTTTAGTTTTCTTCTTTTGTGTCAGTGCCTTTACGCCTTACACCTTCTTTCGTGACGCATCAGATTATTTATTTCTTTTTTTTTTTTGAAAACGTGTGCACCGAGCAATTCTCTTTGCTTAGCCTACGTGAAAAGTCTTCCGGCTTGCGGCGTATACACTGGACAGGAAGTATCGTGGGAGCCCGGGCTCACTGCTGCCAAAGGACTTGCAGAGGAGCTCGCAAAGAACCCTTTAAATATGTGGAAACCCTTTCTTAGTCCTCACAGCTTCTCAACCGGGCGAAACTCGTTACTTCGTGGCTAGATGTCACTCAGGAGGCGTCTAGTAAGCTTAAGGAGTCGAGGAGTACGACGAGAAACCTGAAGAGGAAGTTAACTGAGAGTCTTCCTGTGAAACCTCTACCTACTTCGCACTTTGGTGAAGCTACTCTTTCAATCCTATGGCGTGGGATCAGCCCGGGTTGGGGAAGTGTAGGTAAGCTTTGGCGAGGACGGTAAACCAAAGCTGAACTTATTGCCGTGTCTTCTTGCGACGCCTATAAGTCTCACGTATAATTTGACAGTCAGTATCAGCTTAGTAGTGGCTAAAGCCGAGCCGTTTAAGGCGCGCTCCCTGCCTGCGAACTAATTACAGGTCGCATCGGGAAGACCTCTTCGCTCGCGATGAGCGTCCCCGGAAGTGAGTTGGGAGTGGCGGATATCGCCCCGCGTTTGGCTGTCCCGATTGGTCAGGAAGCGATGACTCCTCCTACCTGTCGCAAGCTATCCGAGAGCTTAAACGCCTCCAGTAGACTGAGATTACCTGAGGTTTCAGCCTCTGTCGGGCGTCGGTAATTTTGGCGGGAAAGACTGCGTCCTGGCGATGCAAGAAGGGGCATGACGCAACACTTTTTTTTTTTTTTGTTATTTAGTGGCACGCGCAACGAGTGACGCTCTTGCTTTTTGAGCCCAATCTGTCAGGCGAGATTTAGTAGCTGTGTATCCTGGTGTGGGTAGGCTCATTCAATTAGTCTATAAATCGATCGGTCAATCAATGTTAGCATGTAAGGAGAGTAATAATACTTGAAATGCGAGCGCATAACTTAATTGGGGACTTGTAAAGACAAGCGCATGCGCTTTTCCTTGTCTTTTCAAGTCGATTTTTAAGGTCCGCGCTCGTGTATCTCAAGTGTCATGAATCACCAATTCTCTCAATCAGCCATTTTGACAAGGGTAATAATATCCGACTTCGAAGAACGTCAGTAGTTCTTTATGTTCGTGATGATTGTCACAATTAGGCAGAAGTTCAGGGGAAGGTCGAAAATCTTCGAGAGGGTAGCGAGGGTGTCTGGAGCTCACGTTTCGACAGTTCTTTGTTAGGGCAGCAACTGATTTTCTTAGCACCATGTATGGTTACGCCTTCATATCAATCAATGAATCAATCAATCAATCATGTTTTTCTCATCGGACGAGCTTTGATCGCGACCCGTCCAGCCCTATCGGCCCTTGCGGTCTAGCACTGAGGCCTGGATTCTTGTATACAGCCTTTTAAACGCTGCATCCTTTTCCGGCGAGACGTAACCGTAGACCCGCCAGCCAACGATGATTGCTCCTGCCCCCTGCAATGCGCCATCGCCTCTTCGATGAGTCCCAGTTTTTATTTCGGTACCCGCTCACGTCCCCGGCATGCCTCTAGAAACAGTGTCGTGTCGTACGTGACCGGTAGGAGGTGCCCATTACGCCGCTCGCATGTCTGCACCGATGACGTCACCGACGGATTCCATCCGTGCCCTCTTCTGCCGCGTGGTATTGATCTGCTGTACGTTCCTCTCCTCTCGCGCTGAGTGGCTAACGGAATGAGCCACGGTGCTATGTCATTGTACGCGTTTGTGACGTGAAAGATATAAAGGGAAACGGATTGGACCGAAAGGAGTACAGGGCAGGCGAAGTGAGGAGCGGGGGAGTGACTCTTGCGTTAGTTAAAGCGTTTCGTCAGGGAGTCCGGCGTCACGACATTCTGTCACTGTCAGGGTTACACACCGGGGCCCTCGGGAACCGTTTGGCGAAGTGACCGATCGTGTGCCGCCGGTGGCACTCACCCCTCTCGCGGTCACCTTATAATGTTCGCTTCGTTTTTGTTCCTTTATTAATGTTCAGTCCAGGTGGCGTGTTCGTCACGATGACCCCGTTTTGCCTCAACTGCTGCAACTTCAGGTGACAGCTGTTCGATCACTGATCGACTTTCGACGGCTATAAATGCTTCAAAGGCCCAAGTCCGGCGCCAGTGACGTGGCTGCCAGACCGTTCGTACGGCACGTTAGGTAACTGTGGCGAAGAGGGGCACATGCACAGAATATAGACGGGACAGCAAAGCTGTGACATCTGTACTTGAACTCTTGTCCAGTAGAACAGAAAGCTGGGCCAGTTTGTACGGACCCATGAAGGTACTTGAAAGCGCGAAACACACAAAATACACAGTACTAGACAGGACGAGCGATCATCAAAGTAAAGTTTATTTACAGGAAGTGGCCAAGTTTTATCGTGCACCTTGTACACCACAACTGTTATCTGTCTCCTTGTTTCTTCGTTATCAGTGTCTTACTGCTCTGCGATTCGCCAATACGCGGCGCTCCTATGTTTCGTATTGCTGTACAATACAGAACGACTGAGCAGTACTACATACAGTCGACTGTGAAGAAAAAGATGGTTTTCGCCTACCAGTCTCCTTAGGCAAATCCATAAGGGACCGCGTGACTTTTCATTCATTCATTCATTCATTCATTCATTCATTCATTCATATACGAGGCACCCAAGAAATTATTGCCCGGAATTATCATTGGTGGCACAAGAGAGCAGATCATGGAACATCGTAAATATCTCACATCCATATATTCGTTTTTTTTTGTCTTCGTTGTCTTTATGCTTACGTTAGCTGAGCTATATAGACTTGCAGTCATCATCGTCATTATCATCGCCATTAACATTAATCGATTTCTTCAGCTTAGCTGGGACATTCTGCGTTAATGGACCGCGCGGCATTGGCTCACGCGTACTAACGCAACTCACTGCCATTCCGGAAGCTAGTAACAATTCTGACGTCATTCACGTAAGCGTAATGTCATATACACCCGGAACCGTAGCGTTGGAGCTCTTAGGTAAGAAAAAAAAAAAGATATCCGGAAACGCAATGACTCCCTCAAAGCAAGAAAAGTACTCGTTTTCCCTAATTGGCGCTATCACAATTAAGAGCATCGATACTGTATAAATGGCACCAGCACCAGCGCCGCCTAACGTTTCCGAATCGCTACCCTCGGCGCCAATTCCCGTCAACGCCATATACCTGCAGATTTCCTTACCTCATTAGTATGTATGCGCCTTTGACGTCACTGCCGCTACGTCAGCGTTTGATTCGTCCTTTAAGGCCACACTTGTAACCCCGTTGCCACTTCGTATATATACAGCGATGGTTATCAAGTACCACTGTTTCGTTCTGAATGTTCTATTTTCGTTGTACTCGTTCGTTGCGCATTGTCCTTTTTATTTTAATTTATTTTATATACATATATATATATATATTTGCCTAAAGATATAACATCCTGATAACAGAGTCTTTTTCGTTTTCGCATTTGGAATCGTACAGACGCGGATCACTTCAAAATGGTCATGCTGATAACGATGCCGCCGCCGGGAACATTATCCGATTTCTTTCCAGAAGCGCTGCTTCCCCGATAGGTGGCGTTGATTGTGATAGGCCCGCGATTTTTTCTACGATAATGGGATTCGGGGAGTGCCGCGGAAATCGCCTCAGTAACCTCCTTTTTTGTTCCCGATTTTCGGCGGGAGAGGAGAAGGGTTAGATATCTACGTACTCTTTTCCTCATCGCCGTTAACGTACGCGTAACATTTGCTGTAGACATTCCCCTACAGGCTTCGCCATCTCGATCGCTGATTGGTTTTCTGTTCCGGCGCGCGGCTTGAGCAAACGACTATAGCACGCCGATCAGCTCTTGTGCCGACGACCGTCTGCGATTTCGTCCCGATTGTTTTTCTGTATACGAGGAGGCAGTCGGAAAGTGGGCCTTTGATTGGCTTGGTTAGTGCTTTACTTTACGCCTTACCCCCCACTTAACGAATGCACCGTACATACTATATTTCGTGTATCTTCTTCCAGTACAACAGCAAACTCGCTTCCTGAAGTGGGAAGTACAGGCTGCCTCGCGTCAGCGGAGTGTTTTTCCTTGATTGTGCGCGCTTAGCAAGTCGCTTTCGGCTGTGCTGTTGCAGAAGGAGCAACTTAGTGGCGCGGGAAATTCGTATTAATGGCGAATAAGCGTAGAGGACTAAATGTTTCGCGCCGAAATTGCTCGACGAACGCGGAGATGGGAGGCTCAGCGTCGGGTTCGTACATATGGCGTTTATGTTTTTAAAAAAAAATCTACAACGAAGTGCGGATCAAGTAAATCCAAACAGAGCCATATCCGTTCGCGAAGGACGAACGAGAATATAAAATAAAGAACAAGAACTTGCGATGTATTATGTGAAAGAAGTAAAAGCAAAGCGATTCGGGGATGTACTAAGAAAACGTGCTATAATTTCTCCCAGTATATCAATCTTTGAATGCACATCTGTGTAGTGAAAAATTGTTCAACTTCGCCATTCGGCACAATTGTACAAGAAACACTAATATATGTTGTGTGTGTGTGTATGCGTGCGTCTGTGTCTGTGCGTGCGGGTGTGTGTGTGTAATTACTAACCAGTAATTGATTTTCTAAAGCATTCACAACTGCAGACTCGCCCCTGCTTATCAAAAATTCCTTATTAGTTATGTGTGGTGTTTTAATTGCTTAATTAGACCAAGATTATGAGGCGTCGGGAGGAAGTAGAGCGTGGCATAATTAAAGAGAAGATGGCAGAACAAAAATCAAAGTTATGTGGTGGTCGGTGAAGCGTTGGTGCTCGCTAAATATCTCGAGTATCGCTATAAGTTCGTGAAAAAAGTCCGTCCTGAATAGAATCCGAAACTTGTAATTCTCATGACTGCACCAGTATAGTCCGCGGTTTCTCTTTTGACATGAGCTTTAGCTTCCTAGTATCACCGAAAG
>JALIZH010005646.1:0-12390 GCA_030522465.1 Rhipicephalus appendiculatus | reverse complement strand
ACACAGCAGCGATGCGCTCCGGGAGCGGCTGAATGCCGATAGGGGGATATAGTGTGCCCAAGGTATGAAATCTTGGACAGGCCGAATTGGCACTTCTCACGGTTTAAACGGAACCCTGCCTCATAGAGCCTGTGAAGTACTTCGTCCAAGTTGCGAAGATGTTCTTCCTCTGTCTTGCCAACGACCAGAATGTCGTCCAGGTATACCACGCAGGCTTGATCCTTCAGAGGTCCTAGCACCGAGTTCATCGCACGCTGAAATGTACTAGGAGCAGTTCGAAGTCCAAATGGCATGCGGTTGAATTCATATAATCCCGAAGGAGTGCGAAAAGCTGTCTTCCATTTATCTTCCTCCGCGACGTTGATTTGCCAGTAGCCTGCGCGTAAATCAAGCGAGGAAAAGAACTTGCAGTGGCGTACTGTATCAACGGCGTCGTCGATGCGGGGTAAGGGGTACGAGTCAGGCGTTGTACACTTGTTAAGCTGTCGGTAATCCACACAAAAACGCAACGATCCGTTTTTCTTTTTGACGAGAACGACGGGCGCTGCCCACGGGCTAGATGAAGGCCTAATAATGCCCGCGGCAAACATTTGTTCTACTTGTTCTGCGATCACTGCACGTTCTCGTTCAGCGTATCTTCGCAGCGGTACGCATATTGGGGAGTGGGCACCCGTTGGTATGTGATGTTGAAGTAAATTGGTGCCCGGGAGTTCTGCTGTATTCTCAGCGAAGACTGCTTGGTGACGAGCCAGTATAGAAGGTAGGGTAGGCGGATTCAGACTGCTCACCTGTCGGTGGTGGCAGGGTCGGGGTAGTAGACCCAGTTGATGAAGCCCGGAGCTCCACCTGGCCGCGATCTATGGTGAGCTGAATGTCGTCGGACAGCAAGAAATCCGCTCCCAGAATCATGTCGGCAGGGAGGTCTTCAAAAACAGGAACAGCTGGCAGAACTTTAGTCCCTGCTGAAGTCCGGACGGAAATGTCGAGCATGCCCACTGGCATAGCACTTCCCCCAAGTCCGAGGAGTGGAGGTTGAGCCCACGGGCGGATAGTGTCTGGAGCGTGACGTTGGTGTAGTGCCGTCCGGTCCGCACCGGTATCAATCAGTGCAGACAAGTCACCGATTCTCTCGACGTGGACTGATAACCGAGGAGTTGTGCAGGCCTGGTAGTGCATTCGTGTCGGGGAAGATTGAAGGCACTCCTTGGCATTGTGTCCTATACAGCCGCAAGGAAAGCATCCTCGTCGTGTTGAAGGGCGCGGTGAGTGTTCGGCCAGTAAGGTGTCGAAACTCATGCGACGGCAAGTATTCTGCTGCAATACAGCTGCCTTACGAGCGAAAACCTGTGGTGACGCTTCAGGTAACTGGGCAGATAGAATGGCAGCATGGGTAGAGTCGAGTAACCCATCAACAACGTACTGGCGGGCAGCTGGAGAGATCCATTGAATGCCACAGCCTTCGAGGAGCTTGAGCTTGTCGTAGACGTATTGACGAACGTCTTCCGTGGGTGCCTGCCGACGCGATCGCATGAGCGTGAAGTGGTCGTCGTACGCTGAGGGAAGCAGGCCGAAGGCAGTGACGGAGGCTGTACTCCATTCGGTCCAGGAATCGTACTTATGGCCATCGTACTCATGCCATCCCTATTGCAAAACCCAGCGCCGCTGGGTACCAGCGTCCAGTGCCATGCCGGATTATGGGCCCAGTATCACGCTGGATACTGGGACGCTGGAGCGGCATTTTACTGGGAGGCGCTGGTACTCCAGCGCAATGCGGCTCTACAGCGTTGAAATAGCGGTGCCTATGTGCCATAAATAAATATATTAGTGCAAGAAGTGATATAGAACGCATTAACGCAATAAAAAAAAAGAAAAAAAAGCTATATAGAAAAAAAAAGTCTCCATCAGGAGGATTCGAACTTGCCACCTCCCGATCCCGAACTCAGTGTTCTACCCACTACGCCACGGCGGAACATGCTGAACTGTGCGTAAAACAACTATTTAACCAACAAACACACGGTTCGGCATCATGTTTACATGTCGCACAGTCACGATAGCCGCGATCTTCCTTTCCAAATAACAACTGCGTCTTTATTAGACACAAACGAACGGCGGCCGGTACCGAATGACATGCCGATAATGGCAAGAGCGCTAAGTTTCTTTAAGAATTCACATGTTAACTACGAAAAATATGAAATACACGTAGAGCAGGCACTGTTTGCTGGCTGTTACTGCCGATTTTTTTAATAGCCGTTTCTCGCTCTTGCTACTGGTCAACATTGACAGAGGTTTTATGATGACTAGTTGGATAATTAGTTGCGTACATGATTGAGTATTGAGTAGTGTTATCGCGCAAGCGACGATACGCCAGTACAGCGGGCGTGCCAGTGTACAGATTTGCAGTTCTATCGATACCTATAACTAAGAAACCGCCCAACTAAATAAAAATACAATTCGGTAAAGGAGTATGTCACTATGTTAGTTCACTAAGGCGTACCAAATTACCAACGGAAAACTATGCGTTCTTACATAAGAGTCACGAGAAGTACCGGCTAGCGCGGCCGGCAACTTTCGGTGACAGCTTGTGCGCGTTGCTGAAAGCGCGTCGCTTCGATGGTCATCGCTCCTTGTGCGGACACCGTACACAAGGAAAAATGGTTCATTTAGGTTACCGAATGTCCAAACTGTACTTTACAGTCATCCTTACGCTTTAGAATTGCGTGTACTTAAAGCGCGAAGCGCCGGTAACATGTAGACGGACACGGCCGGCACACTAGGCCTAACGCTCGCTGGGAGTCTCGCTAGGTAGGACCGGTCTCGGCGCAGCGCAGTTGCGATGGTTGAAGTTTCTGCATTCAAGCTTCGGAACCTTTCTAATGGTTAACTAAAGTTCAGCGGAAGTGGAAGGGCAAACAGTGCCAGAGATGCGTTTCCGGTGTGGTGATACCGAACGGCGGCTGTTTTTCCGGCCTCCGTTGGGTGGGGTTGCGAAGCCAGAGCTGAATTGCTTCTCGCCAACTGTGCGGCGATGTCGCCAACCGGCGCCTCCAGACTTATAAACACTGCAAAATGGAATCATTACAACAACCAATCCCTGATGCCAGACTGGTATATGTGCGGCGCATGCACAAAACGTGCATTCATCGCTGCTACGTGCTCCGCAAGAATTAACGCCGTTATTGAATCTGCGTGAATAAAAGAAAAAAAATCAAGCTAAAAAGCAAAATAATCAGCGTTGGCGCCTTTGTGTTATTAACGCATTTTTTTCTGCATTCCAAATGGAAAAATAAAAATGACGGTGATTTCGCATATATATCACATAATGTCTTGCGCTTATCATTCATTCTCTTTCTCTGCCAAGCTAGAAGTTGTGAAAATGTTTGGGACCTGTTAGCAGGCCCCTGGCCAAGGGAGGGGGGCTAGGGGCCCGGGCCTCCCCCTCGAAATTCGGATGGAAGGGGGTGTTTACCGAGGAAAAATAATAAAAATCGATGTTTTTCAAGGCTTTCAACAAGTGCCCCCCCCCCCCCCCCCCGAAAACATTGTTTGGCTACGGGCCTGCCTGTTAGGGTAGCATCCATTGGTACCATCGAATCAAACATTCTATATTCAAACATACCGAAACATTCCGCCGCATACACTACAGAAACTTGCATGCCGCACTGGAAGAAACAGTGCAGGCTCCAGTGTGCACCAGCGCACTCCAGTGAAAATTCCAGCGTTTCCAGCGCTTCCCAGTACGCGCCAGCGTCACAGCGGCCAAGCCAGCGCCCCTACCAGTGCGACCCAGCTCTTTCCCAGTGCGCTCACCGAAGTGCCAGTGAATCCCAGCGTGTACCAGTGTTCCCAGTGCGATCCAGCGCCAAAAAACGTACTGGTATCACGCTGGGGGCGCTGGTTTTTGCAATAGGGATGCCTTGGCGGAATCGCGCAGTCGGCCTTCGGCAATTGATAATATTACATCGTCAGGCCAAGCGTGCCGACGGGCCAACAAATTGACCTTTTGCAGCCAAACAGCGGCTTCTTGTTCGTCACCCCGAAATTCTGGAATTTCGGCGACAGCTGGCAAAGGCAAAGTGGTGCGTGCCAAGGCTGCTGTGAATGAGGCGGTGGCGTTTTCAAGGCACTTGAACAGTGTAGCAATGCACTGCATGACCACGGCGAGGTCGCTGGAGCCCGCAGGCGAGCAATCACACCTGGCTTCTGGTGACGATACCGAGGTTGCTTGAGTGGCGGAACCTACGGCGAAGACCGAGGAAGCGTGTACGGCGTCCCTTGGTTTTGAAGAGGTTCGCGAAGCCAACTCAGTTGATTCACGGACCTGAGCTGCAATGACGCCTGCAGACGGCTCGCTGGCTGTGATACCTGCGGTGGTCAGGTCGGATGCCGTAGCCGCGGTAGCAGATCCTGTCGGCTGCGCCATTGTCGTGAACGAGACAGAGACAACACCCGTGTTTCGGGCAAGCTGTTCTATTCTGCCCCACTTCGTCCTTCTTCCCCCTCTGCCCATGCCCCGCAGCTGCCGTGCTTCTCTTCATTACAATATGTAATTTATATCGTACATAATTGTTAGCAGTTGGGATATGCTCCGATTTTCCCTCCCTATCGAAGACCTTGTATTTAAATACGTAAAACAACGTACTTGAATCGACTCGGACAAATAGGAACACTGGATTTCTGGACCCATATTTCTTGTTGCGTATTTGCAAATGGGTCCGCTTCGAATATCCTGCTACGCTGTTTTGATGTTCGCTCTAAAACATTGTGTCGAATCGAAATGGACGATACGCACCGCAGTTGTGATATGAGTGATTTTTTCATGAAGGGGTAGATTGTGGTGCAGTTAACGGCTTTGTTAAAAAAAAAGGAAAAAGCGGGTGAACGACGCCTGCATTCGATCAGTTAGCGCACGATGTCTACTCTCTAGCTTTCATATTCCAATATACTAGCCGCAATCAGGTAACATCTGTGCTAGCGTTTATTGGCTGGAGCAGAACACAATTGCATCTGAGTTACTTGTAAAGCGAAAGAGAGAAATAATTAACTTTTATTTTGGTCCGGCAGAATGATGGGGGCGAAAAATATATTTCAGAAACCGGGCAGTATCGCGCATGAGTCGGAACACACCCGCGCGTTGCGATGCATGCGCGGCTATTTGGGCCGCTCCTGCTGACGCAACGCACCGCGCGTCGCGTTTGTAGGATCCGGCCAGCAGGCGCCCCTTGACGTCGCTGAAGCTATAACTGTAAAACATCAACAGACACTGTACAAGCTCTCTTATATCAATCTACAGTAAACACTCAACTACTTCTGTAAGACAGGTTTCACTTTCATGTTATACCGATTCCTATGACGGAGGTATCAACCATGTTTTCTTTTTTCTTTTTTCTGGTGTCACTGCTATTCATATACTCGTTAGCTGTACTGCGTTTCATGTCTTACAACAGCGAGCGGCCACTTCTTATTGATGCTAACAGGATTTGGTATAATTTACGCAGTTTTGAACCCTTTCTTTTGTGTCACTAGTGCATTTTTGTTTGTTGTATTGTCTACCTCTATTTTTGGGCATGTATGTGTGTGTAATTTCTACTGTATTGTTCCGCAGCGGCAATATGGAATGCGCGGCTCATTCGATGTTTCCGTAAGCAGTAAAAGTCTTTTATCACTGCGCAATTTGTCTGTGTTGTGAGAAACTGAAAACTCGGAGAGAGCCACACTGCTGCCCTGCCGAAGCAGCCGAGCGAGGAGGAGGCCGGCGGATAGTGACGTATCCTACGTCATCTCACGTGACGCGCAGGCCTGAAAGCTTGTCTAACACAGGCGTTCGCGAAACACACTTTGCAATTGACAAAGGGTCCGTCAATTTAAGCGCTGGAACGCGAATGGCACTTGTACGATGCGCAAAGCGCGAGAAAATACGAACGCATGCGAACGAAGGAAGGTTAGCCTCGAGTCTCGGCGCGATTCGCAGTAAAAAATTAAACAAGAAAACACGCACGCATTCGGTTTGTGTGTTATCCCACTGAGAGTATAAAAGAAAAAAAGACATAGTATAGTCAGTCGAATGGCCACACGCTTTCGCCGTGTACACTTTGGACTGTACAAAGCGTCCTTCAATTTTGAACACCATTGCCCGGGCATAGGGAAACGCAATGCGCGTCGTGTCTCCCCCGTTGGCGGCTGCGATTTTTCGCGGGGCGAGCGTAAGTTGGGAACACGGAGTTACGACCGCGATAGAGTGTGTATATAATAGTACACTCTAGCCACGCGAAACAGTAGCGCGTCGAAGAGTTATTAGATGCGAAGCAGCTCTTTGACTAGGCTGTGTAACGCTGTCCCTCCGTCCGTGCGTCCGTACGAACGCGCCGCAAGGCGCTCCCCTCGCCGCAGGTGTTGGAGCGGTGCCAAATAGGTCACGCCGCAGCTGCGCGTTAACGTCACGCTCCCCCTTGCAGTGCGCGCTGACGTCACTCTCTCCCTCACCCTGCCGCTAGGCGCCCGCAGCTGCCGCCTGACGCGCGCCTAACGTACGCGTTGAAACATGTCTGTACGTGTCACCTCCCTCTCGCTTCACCCTCTCCACCGCTCCCATGCGCAACGCTGCTGCTTCGCATCCCATCAGCGTTCCCTTTGGGAAGATGGTGTAAATTTTTTAGGGGCGAAGCTCCTCTTAGTCTAACCTTGTCCCGCGTCAGGCGTAATCGGCAGTATCTCGTGATAATGATCACGATGACGCTGATGACGATGAAGAATAAGCGCGTTCCAGACCACCTCTAGTTCCCATCGTGTGTACCGAGGAAGCAGAGCGTCCCGCAGGCGGTGTGGCCATCTATGTCAAGCAGAACACTGTAGTACAATAAGGCCGTCCACCACCACTACAGTCACTAGAGTCATGGCCGAGGGCCTAGAGGGGCAGCTTAGCAATGGCTAGGCAGGTGGTGTCTGTCGCCCAGGTTGGCTCCATTTTTTGATCTTGCTTGGATGTGCTTGCGGGCGCTTAGTCCATCCCTCCGTCCCGCGTCCTACACCCCTCCAGAGCATGCGCGTCCCCTCCACCTCTCTCCTCTCCAACGCTCACCCCCTTTCTCTCCTCTAGCAATCCTCTACTGTACGGAGCGGCGCCCGCGTCCTACACCCCCTCCAGAGCATGCGTGTCCCCTCCCCCTCTCTCTCTCTCCAACGCTCACCCCCTTTCTCTCCTCTAGCAATCCTCTACTGTACGGAGCGGCGCCCGCGTCCTACACCCCCTCGAGAGCATGCGTGTCCCCTGCCCCTCTCTCTCCTCTGCAACAGTCACCCCCCTTTCTCTCCTCTAGGAATCCTCTACTCTACAGAGCGGCGTACGCGTTCCACATCCCCACAGCGGATGTGCGTCCTCTCCTCCTCTCTCTTCTCTGACGCTCACACCCTCTCTCCCCTCTAGGAATTCTCTACGGAGCCATATAAGAACCCCCTATCCCTCCACTTCACCGACCATAAAGCCGTTATAATGAAGGGGGACCGGAAGCCACGTCTAGCTACCATTTACGAATAAATAAAATTTTTTGAATATATACACACAGTGTTTGTCACGTCTTTGATGATGTACTGGACTAAAATTCATGGAAGATTCACGGTTTACCGATGAAGCTCCAGAGCTTTCGCCCACTCATCATCATTCACTCCGTGGATATGCTGTGATTTTTGAAATGGATGGATGCTATGAGCGAGGCCGACGCCGGCGGTAACGTCGCCACCTGGCAGTGTGATAATGCGTCGACCATAGAGTTTCATACTATAATACCTAGAGGGGAATCTGGCGCTAGTGTCTATACGGGATCTTTCAGCGGCGCGTTGTACCACCATGGGAATAATGGGAAGTACAGGCTTCAGATCTGCTTCGGATGGATTACGTTCTTGAGATTCGCGACGCTTGTTTGCCGAGTGTAAAACAAAGTTTTATGAAGATATTTCTAATTGAAACTTGCTTCTTTTTTTTATACGTAAAACTTATTGCAAAAAGTTTGCGTGACCGTGAGATGGAAGTGAAACCTGGACAAATTGAACTGCCAGGGTATGCATTGCTCTGGCATTCTGTTCCAGGTTTGACATCAAAATATAATGAATTATTTTTATAACACCTGAAAACAAACACGCTTGTTTTCCCCTCGAATGTACGCATTATCTATTTATGGAAATAACAGTACTGTTTTGAGTGAGAAACACTTAACGCATCGTCTGCTGCGATGCCAGGTGCGTCTGTCCAAGTGACCTGCCCCAACGCATCTCTCATTTTGTTGTGAAGACGAGTCAGAAAAGCGTGACGGTGCGTCTACTTATCTGTGCCGTCGTTTTGCAGTCGATATGAACGAGTTT
This sequence comes from Rhipicephalus appendiculatus, assembly GCA_030522465.1. Taxonomy (NCBI): domain Eukaryota; kingdom Metazoa; phylum Arthropoda; class Arachnida; order Ixodida; family Ixodidae; genus Rhipicephalus; species Rhipicephalus appendiculatus. The sequence goes on along the minus strand of JALIZH010005646.1, from coordinate 4,038 downwards.
TCGCAAGACGCGCTTGTAAGAAAAAACTGTGCGATATCCTGCGCTGGCATGGGACGCTACATCTATGTGCAGCGGTGAGAGCACGACGCTTCCTTAAAACTGTCGAATACAAGATGTAAACCTGCAACGTCGCAGAAAACAGAGACACCTAGCGGTCTTCAGCCTCTTTGAACAACAAAGACACTGCTTGAGTGCTTTGCACCGCACCCCACTAGCCAAGCTGCGCGACGAACGAAACCGAAACTGTAAAAAAAAATCCGTAGACAGCTCGCTAGCTAACGCTATCCAATCCAAAGCCTGTACTTTCTATCATTCCCATGGTGGTACAACGATCGCAGCAACAGATTCCCCTCTAGGTATTATCGTATTAAACTCTATGGCGTCGACAAAATTGCACTTTTACTATTCGAAACGCGCCGAATGGGACGGACTCGAACAAACAACGCTTTGAAGGAACTAATTGTGGATTTCACGGTCATGATGCATTACTTCATTTTAGCAAGAGCACTGTGAGAGGACTGTGTTAGATATAAAAGGCGCGTTTGTAAGGCCTTCAGTGTATGTGACCATGGCGCAGTGGAGTCTTCCTCCGGACGCGGACGCGTTCGGACGCAAAATGTCGGGCTCTGCATGAGCTGTTTCAGCGGCCGCGTCTGGCCGTGGTAACAATTAAGTCTTCTGGCGCTCCTCCAGGTTATCGGTATGTACTACCGATCTTGCCATCAGGCGAAACTATGAAGGAGTGTTTGTTTTAGATGCGAAGCAGCTATTTGACTAGGCTGTGCAACGCTGTCCCTCCCTCCGTGCGTACGGACGAACGCGCCGCAACGCGCTCCCCTCGCCCCAGGTGCTGGAGCGGTGCCAAGTAGGTCACGCCGCAGCAGCGCGCACTGCGAGGGGAGCGTGACGTCACTCTCTCCCTCGCCTGCCGCGCGCTCGCCTCGAGTGCTGTCTCGAGGAAACGCTGACTGATTGCGCCGAGGCGTGTCGACGCGCGCCTCTTATAGTCGCGGGAGACTTCAACGTTGACGTCAGCGGAGGAGGAGGAGAATGGCTCGTCGATTACATGCGTGACGTGCACTCGCTGAAGTGCGTGTCGGCGGAACGGAAACTACCCACCACGACAAGGGGAACGTGCATCGATCTGGTCTTTGCCAACTTCGACGTCGAATGTCTGCAGGAACCTCTCAGCGTGCACTTCACCGATCACAAGGCTGTGGTAGTCAAGGCGAAACGCGAGCCAGCTCCGGTCCAGCGCCCGTGTCCACTCTGAAGAAACGACAAGACCTACGCCTGCCATCGCTTCAAACGAATCTTCCAGCGCTCACCGCAGCACCCGCGTTAGCTCCGTTCAACCCGTGACGCCACCCGTGCGCAACGCTGCTGCTTCGCATCCCATCAGGGTTCCCTTTGGAAAGATGGTGTAAGTTTTTTTTACACTGTGACGTTGGTAGGAGGCCGTACCGCCTCGAAGATTTCCGTGACTCACTGCAAGGACTCGGAGTACAGAAAGATGTCACCGGTATAGGCCCGTTCCAAATGACGCACGTGTGGCTGATTCAGCTACGAACACCTGAAGCTAAGGAAATGCTGGTGAATGCTGGGGGGCTTGGAGATAAAAGGCCGTTTTTGCGCCGTCATTGACCCGGTACAGCAAGACATCACACTAAAGGTGCACTGGGTTCCATTTCACGTGACTGGGGAAGCACTGAAGAAGGCTTTTGATGACCACGGTGAGGTGAAATAAGTACGGCAAAAAGAATGGAAGGTGAGAGGTTTTGAGCAAGTCGAGTCCACCACTCGGATTGTGCGGATTGCGCTACGTAAACCACCCAGAGGTCGAAATTTAGTTGTTTTACACATTATACGCGACTGCAGAGTATCAAGGTGTGCCCAGTCCCGGAGAATTCCGTCATGTGCTGCAAGACTGCATGCGTGCATATGCAAGAGTTACTGGCAGCAGACAACCTGAAGACGAGGGACTTGAATTGATGGAGGGAAGAAGTAACAGCGTGGCAGTGTCCTCGGAAACGCAGGCAGAACAGAGAGCAAATGACGTGCAAAAGGTGGCAATGCCATCCGCGTCGACACAGGATGACTCAACAGGAACGAAGCAGAGAAACAGAAGAATGAAGGAAGAAGAGAGGACATCGCCTGCACCTGCTGCCTTGGATGAAAGGCGCGATGCGCTGAACGAGGATTTCAATGTGGAACCAGAGACGCCATATAAGATGCCTGATGAGATGGCCACAGAGGAGCCGGACACGCCTGCCAAGCGGTGCCGTAAGGACGCTACCACGGTGAATAGACAGATTTAGTTGGGCGTCCGCAGCAGCTCTACGGACGCGGCCTGCCAGCCATTTCCAATGGCAGGCTGCGTACGCAGAGCTGTTGCGGACGCTCAACTAAATCTTTCTAATGCTACTGCTGAGGAGACGCTCGTGGACAGTGCCCAACGCCTGGAGCCGCAGTGGATGGTGGTCCCGTCTGCTGAATTTTTAAATGCGAAGCATTTCTTAGCGAACTTCGGCGACTTTGAGCGTATCTATCTATCTATCTATCTATCTATCTATCTATCTATCTAGCCGCCTACAACTTTGCGCTGTCCTGGCCATATCGTTCATGGGATTTGTACCAAATTTGGTACGGCATAACATGACTGTATGACTAACATGAATGACTGGTCATATCATGAAAATCATGACTAACTTGTCATGAAAAGTATGATTTACACGCCATGGCCATGGTGCTCCTGAGGCCGTTTCCATAATTTGATATATCCAAAAAATTGGTACGATGCGACATTTCTGCATGACCAACATAAATGACAGGTGGTAATATGAAAATCATGACCTGCATGTCATGTACAACATGATTTACATGCCACGCTCATGGCGCGCTGACGGCCGTTTCGCTAGCTTGATACACACCAAATTTGGTATTGGGTGACGTGACTGTATGACGATCATAAATCCCAAGTGGTAATATGGAAATCATGACATGTCATGTGCAACATGACTTGCATGCCACGCTCATGACGCTCTCGGGGTCGTTTCGCTAGCGTAATATACACCAAGTTTGGTATTGAGGGACGTGACTGTATGACGAGCATAAATGACAAGTGGTAATATGGAAACCATGACCTGTCATGTGAAACATGACTTGCATGTTACGCTCATGGCACTCCCGTGGCCGTTTCGCTAGCTTGATATACACCAAGTTTGGTATTGCGTCATGTGACTGTATGACGAAGATAAATGCCAAGTGGTCATATGGAAATCATGACATGTCATGAGTGACATGACTTGCATGCCACGCTCATGACACTCTCGTGGCTGTTTCGCCAGCTTCATATACACGAAATTTTTAAGGTGAAGGCCTTTAATGTCTCATGCTCACGTCCGCCCGTCCGGTCACCCATCCGTCCCACCAGCCGTGCCCTGCCACGGTGCCCAGTGGGCGCCGGGGCGCGCAAACGGACGCCGGTCGCGTTGGACTCTACAGCGCTCGCGCTTTGCTTGCGTAGCGTCGCTGGGCCCAGCGTTTCTAATCATGCAAGGCAGGATACGCGCGCATCACGTTCCATTCTTACCGACCCCGTCTCAGTGGGTACAGGGCGTTCGAGGAACACACTTTGGAATTGACAAAGTGTCCGTCAATTTAAACGCTGGAACGCGGATGGCGCGTCTGCATGATGCGAAGAGCGCGAGAATACGAACGCATGCGAAACGGTGGCAGATTGGTCTCGCGTCTCGGTGCGATTCGAGGTAAGAAATTAAGCGAACATAAGCGAACACGAAAATCTTGGCATGCATGTCATCTACAATGCCATTTACATGCCACGTTCATGGTGCGCTTGCGTCCACTTCGCTAGCTTGATATACGTCAAAATTTGTATTGCGGGACGTGACTGTATGAAGAACACAAATGACAGGTCCTAACACCCCTATTGAAAATCTGTCCATCATGGGAATGGTGGATTCCACCATCCATCATTATGGTGGATTATGGTTGCTGGAATACGGTGGCATATGGTGT
>JALIZH010005645.1:0-26076 GCA_030522465.1 Rhipicephalus appendiculatus | reverse complement strand
CCCAGACGATCGCCAGGCACTCTTTTTCCGTGACGGTGTAATTTGTCTCGGCTTTCGTGAGCGTACGACTCGCGTATGCCACGACATATTCGGGGAATCCGGGTTTGCGCTGCGCCAGGACAGCGCCGAGGCCTACACCGCTGGCGTCCGTGTGCACCTACGCTGGGGCCGTAGGGTCGTAGTGGCGTAGTATGGGAGGAGACGTCAACAAATGGCGGAGCTTGGCGAATGCGTCGTCGCACTCGGATGACCACGAATTAAGGGGCCCGTTACTTCCAAGGAGCTTCGTGAGTGGTGATATGATCGTCACAAAGTTTCGTATGAATCGTCGAAAGTATGAGCACAGGCCTACGAAACTGCGCAGTTCTTTGACGGACGCAGGGTTTGGGAAATTCGGCCACGGCCCGAAGCTTGGCCGGATCGGGAAGAATTCCGTCCTTGGACACGACGTAACCTTGGCTTGTGAGTTGCCGTGCTGCAAATCGGCACTTCTTCAGATTTAGTTGGAGGCCGGCGTTGCTCACACGTGTGAAAACTTCTTTCAGACGTTGGAGATGCTTGGAGAAATCCGGAGCGAAAACAACGACGTCGTCCAGGTAACACAAGCACGTGTGCCATTTCAAGTTGCGCAGAACGGTGTCCATCATGCGCTCAAAGGTCGCGGGCACATTACACAGTCCAAACGGCATGACGTTGAACTCGTACAAGCCGTCGGGTGTGACAAAGGCTGTCTTCGGTCGAGCGTCGTCAGCCATGGGTACTTGCCAGTACCCCGAGCGCAAATCCAGAGAAGAAAAGAATTCGGCTCCGTATAGGCTGTCAATCGCGTCGTCGATGCGCGGTAGTGGATAAACATCCTTGCGAGTGATCTTATTGAGCCGTCGGTAGTCCACACAGAACCGCACAGAACCGTCCTTCTTCGCAACGAGAACAACAGGAGACGCCCATGGGCTGTCCGAGGGCCGAATTACGTCGCGTCGGAGCATATCGTCTACTTTCTCATTAATTACCCAAAGTTTGGCAGGCGACACGCGGTATGGACGTTGCCGTAACGGTGGCTGGGCGCCAGTGTCGATGCGATGTGTAACAGCGGACGTGCGACCGAGAGGAGTTTGCCCGACATCGAAAGAAGATCAAAATTCTTGCAACAGGCCCAGAAGCTGGGAACGCTGGACCGACGTAAGGTTATCAGCGATGGAGTTACCAAATACATCAGCAGATGACGGATCAGACGTGGAAACAGCACTGATGGTACGGGAACTGGGACAGTGCGAGTCATCGGGTACGTCCAGGACTTGTGCATCGTCGACGGGCTCCACTCTTCCGAGACATTCCCCTCGAACCAACTTAACAATGTACGGGAATGGGTTGGTCACAAAAATAGCGGTGTTGCCCTGAGTTACTTGCGCGGTCGCGAAAGGTACCAGCAACCCTTTCCTACTGCAACCACGGTCAGATGGCGAAAGGAGTGCAACTGTGTCGGAGAGACCGGCGCAGTAGACCGACACAGCCGTTGACGAGCTTGGAGGCACTGTCGTATCGTCTTTGACGAGGATCTTGCTCAGTGCCGAGTGACTATCTACTGGCGTCAAATGTGCGAACGGTGAGAGTTCAATTTCGGCGGAGGCACAATGAATGACGGCGTCGTGGCGGGAGAGAAAGTCCTATCCCAGGATGACGTCATGGGAGCATGCAGTAATGATGATGAACTCGACGACATATAGAACGTCCAGAATGACGACGCGAGCTGTGCACACTGCTGCAGGATGAATACTCTGCGAACTTGCGGGTACGGAGCGACATCCCAGAAAGTGGCGTCGTCACTTTGCGGAGTAAACAGCAGAGTTTTGCGTCCATAACGGATACGGCGGCTCCAGTATCTACAAGGGCAGATGCGCGAAGACCGTCCACAAACACGTCTATCACGTTCGATGGGCTTCTCTGAGGGCTTTCGCAGTTCGACAGCGTCGCAGCCCTTGCCTCGTGGACTGCGACGACTAGTTTTACTGGTCGCGTGCGGGCGGACGTGGCCGCATCGGCGACAGTGAGCGACGTCGTGGAGACTGTGTGTGAACGGCGTGTAGATGGTGCGGGGCCGGGACGTCGGTGACATAGGCGGCGGTGGGTCATAATAAGGGTGGCTCGATTCGCTGGGAAGGTTGGATGCGACCCGAGGCTGCTGCACGCGATTGCAATAACGTGCGACGTGACCGGCGCAACCGCAGGCAAAGCAGATGGGGCGGTTGTCGGAAGTGCGCCATCGGTTCGCGGGTCCCGGCCATGTCGCAGAACGCGATGGCCGAGGCGGCTGCTGATATGACTTCATGGTGGGCGGCAGTCGCGGCACGTGGACGACGTCGGCGTATGTATGCGGCACAGTTGCGTCGAAGGCCTGGGGTCTGGCGACGGCTTCGGTGTAACTAAGCGGGCCAGCCACAGGACTCGGTGGGGGGTGGCCTGGCTACAACTTGTGCGTAGCTTAGTGGCGCAGGTACTGGAGGCGGCTGGTGGTACTCTGGCATGACCTCCGCGATTTCCTGCTGAATCGCTCGGCGGAGGGGAGGCAGAAGTGTACTTGACGGCTGTTCGACATGTTGCGGTGGAGCGAAAGCCAGTAAAGAGACCTGGCGGTCAATTTCCTCACGCATGAACGACTTGATTTCGGCGAGCAAGGTGGTGTGGTCAGAAACGGCCGACAAGCCCGCGAGGTCAGCGTCGCGTGATGGTGGTCGACGGGTCATCAAGCGCTGCCGGCGCAGCTCCTCGTAACTTTGGCACAGCGTAATGACCTCTGCCACAGTGCGAGGGTTCTTGGCCAGGAGCATGGTGAAGGCATCGTCGGCGATGCCTTTCAGAACATGTGTGATTCTGTCCGACTCCGACATGCTTGCGTCCACTTTCTTGCACAAGTCGAGGATGTCCTCAATGCAGCTGGTGAAGGACTCACCGGACGGATTAAATGGACGGATTAAAGAACCGTAACTATGCGTGTTCATTTTTAACTCACTCTGGTATCTTGGCCACGCACTGCGCTGCGTGGAAGTGTAAGCCACCTTTTTTCGGAAACAAAAGTGTTGAAGCGCGCATCTGATCAAACGAAAACGAAATTGTCAAGTTTTTTTTTCTTTTTCATGCAAGTGAAGGTTGCGTTAGCTCACCATTGATCCTCCCAGCCAGGTCATTGCCCTGCCGAAGAGTAAAACTTGGACACAATAAAAATTTCGCTATAGTTTCGCGAATTCAGAATGCGGCTGCTACTAGCTAACACGTTTGATATGTCGAACTCTACAATTTACTCGTGAACCAAGCGTTCGAGAACTCATATTTTCTTAGTCATTGGTCCGGGCTTCTCTTACGAATGATTTATTTTAGAACGTTCAACTCAAAGCTAAGGTTGCCTTACGAAAATGTTTCTGTTTCAACATCGCGGGAATGGCTGGTTCCGACTACTTAATTTCAATGGTAATTAGCGAACTCCCGTCTATCTAACTTCCGAATACCAGTTTCAGAGAAACAACTGAGATAGCTTTCCGTCGCATATCGATAACTGTTGACAAGCAATAACAACAGAAACTTTAAGCACTGTGTGCATTTTGTCATTTCAATAAGCCGACAAGTAATATCCGATAATAAATAATAATATCTGGGGTTTAGCGTCCCAAAACCATGATATGATTATGAGAGACGCCGTAGTGGAGGGCTCCGGAAATTTCGACCACCTGGGGTTCTTTAACGTGCACCTAAATCTAAGTGCACGGGCCTCAGACATTTTCGCCTCCATCGAAAATGCAGCCGCCACGGCCGGGATTCGATCCCGCGACCTTCGGGTCAGCAGTCGAGCGCCATAACCACTAGACCACCGTGGCGGGGCAAGTAATATCCGAGATCATGGCACTTCGTTTTCGCGGCGGCTTGGTGTTTGCTTGAATTCTGCTCACGGAGTCTGCACTTGAAGCACCAGCTGTATATTGTCTCACACGATGCCGTCTCTTGGTGTATCTCATCAGTCTAAAAAAGCATTAAAAATCACTCATCGCACACTAAACCATCACGTTTTCTACGACATTTTGCGTCCGCCTATTATAACGGATAAACTCACGAGGTTTCTTATTTTTTCAAAAGAACTTCGTCAAATCCACACGACCTACACTTTAATATGTTTTGCAAAATGCCAGGACAAATAAGAAAAAAGAAGTGCGTACAAGTATTTCCGAAGAAAAACACGGCAAGAACTGCTTAAGAAGCAAGTTATTCAATCCTCTATTGCAGGGGTCTCAAACTCACCTCAGCCAGCGGGTCGCAGTCACGCAAATTAGTCCCGCAAGGGCCGGGGCAGGGTGGGGTGGGGGGGGGGGGGGGTGCCATCAAATGCTGCCAGTTGAAAGAAAACTTTCCCATATCTCATATACAGGTCATTTCTGAAGGAGAGTTGGTGCCAGGATTGCAACATTTTGATACCTATCTCCAAAATGACTCAAATCTGGACACCGGTTGTTAAATATAACTTTTGTTTCACGGTTATCATTGAAAACAAGGTGAACACATGGGATGCCTCGCGGAGACAATGCCTTAAATCAGTCAGGCCTGTGCAGCTCACGAACATACGTAATAAGAAAATAAAAAAATATGGGGCGAAGACAGTCATGTGCGGGCCGCGGGCCGCAACAGAGAGCCTCGCGGGCCGCATGCGGCCCGCGGGCCGCGTGTTTGAGACCCCCTGCTCTATTGCATAGATCTATGTTTCAGTTTCAGCCGTTTTTGGATATATATTCATGTTGAACGTAAGCCAGAGGTCTGTAATGTTTGTTCCTATCATCTTTATTGAAGATCCGTGGCTTCGCGCTTCTGTTTTTTCTTTTTAAATGTCATATGTGTCCAAGAAGCCCCCCAATGTGCTAAGGCCATCTTTAGATTTAATATCAAACTCCTCTCTCACTCTGTCTCTCGATTTGGCAGCGGAAGCGCATGTTCTGAAGTTCGGCGAGCCAATACACCGTAAGCTACCGAACATTAAAAAAAAAAAAAAAAAAAAAAAAAAAAAAAAAAAAAAAAAAAAAAAAAACCAAGTAGATGGACGAGGAACAATCGAAATAAATCCTAGTGACACACTAAGAAAATAAAAATGAAAAGAAGCGTCACTTTCCCAAATATGAACCCAGCATGCTTCTGGAAGCTCCTTATTGCGCGATGTACAGTCGGAATCACCCTTGTCTAGAGCGCCCAGCCGGCCGCTGCAGCTGCCGTTTTCTGCAGAAATATGCAAAGACCGACGCCGTAATGATACCAAAGATATGGCCATAACGCATGCTATGCCTTTGTGCTATAATTCAAGCATGAACGAAAGCTTGTAGCTAACGCGAGGTAGAAGCTGCGGCCAACAACAGCGTCGACAGCCACGCGCTCCGCTGCTCAAGACAAGTGCGATTCTATCCGTACTAAGAACTTGTTCGCTGGATTCTGTTCTTCTCGGGCAGACAAGTGCCGGAATAGCGCTGAGCGTTTTTTCTTTTTCGTTTCTTGTTTCATTAGCTTATTGTTATTGTCACTGGAATTCTGAAGCTAAAACCGTAAGATGTGGACCGAACAATCTGCCCGGCAAGGTGCACGTTTTGACTTTGCTTGGAAACAGCGCTAAGTGATGATGTTCACTTGATTTTTTTTTGCCTAGATGTAGTTATCTCTGTTTTTTTGGGAGCAGTTGTGCAACTTGACGAAAGGCCAAAAACAAAAAAAGTCTCCTAACTGAAATAGGTTTTTTGTCGATGCTGACCAAGTGGCAGGGAATAATAGAAGAGAACGTGTTGTTTTTGTCTGCTTAAAACTTTTCTTTTGTTTTGTTTTTGTTCCAGATACTTTCCAGTATTCTTCATGAATATGTTGTCTTTATTCTCTTCAATTTGTCACATGTGACAGGTTGATTGCAGAAGCCTTCCGACTGCAAATTGCTGCGCTCCACATAATAACGTTTTGGAAATATCATTTTACTTTTATGTGAGCACAACTACGTTATGAGAACGCACAGCAATTGGGTAAAGACTAATACCTAAAAATAGGGACAAAATTTCTAAATTTCGTCGTTAGCGATCGCCTAGATTATAATTGAACGCAATGTGTCTACAACTTCAAATTATGCTGTTGCAGAGGTATATTTATATTTCTGAAAAAAAAAAAAAACAGCAGGAGGATATAGGAAGGTTACCTAGTTTCTGGGGGTTTAACGTCTCAAAGCAACTCAGGTTGTAATTTAATTTTAAACACACTGATGGGACCGACCTGGGTAATTATATTTTCTGCTCACACTTCTGGTTACCGAAAGATATCTCATATATTAGCAGAAAGAACATATTTTAGCGGCCAGTTGAGGCTTTTTTTTGTCCAATCCGGTTTTAACAGGGAGCCAGCGTTTCAGTTATTCCTTGAGGCGGCTTGCTAATACGGCCATCAGCCGGAGCTTCGGAAGAGTGGCCTCAATTATTCACGTACTGGAGCGTAATTAGCCCCACTGCCTTGCTTTCTCCTTTTTCTTCTTTTTCTTAACGGAGCCTCGCACAGTAAATTGGCAAGCAAGAATGTGGGAACGTTGCTTTCTCTTCACTTGCTTCGTTTTTTTTTAAACGGTAGTCTTTCTTGGGATACTTCAACGCAGAAATTTTGGTCTGTCTGCCTTTCTGTTTATCTGTCTGTTACACGATTCAGCCACCCGGCCAAAGTTTAAAGGACCCCTGACAGCGAAAGTTTTGTTTGCGACTTTTTTGCAGTAATTTGTAGCTTTGCGTCTGGTAATGACCGAAATTGAATCGGAAATGCTCTAACGCATCGTATAATTAATGCTAGCGTGGTTAATTCAGAATGATTTTGCTTCAGTTCGAAACGCCCGCCTAAATACTATAAGAAACTAGCGCCCCACAGCGGGGCAGAACCTGAGACTACATGCGCTCAAGCTTCGGTGACGCTGAACGCGTCGTTTTCAAGTAGGGGGACCCGCGGGCGGTGAAGAATGAAACGATGTGAGTGCTTTGAGCGTGTCCCCCTCCTCAGGAAAAAAGAAAAGCATTCCTGGCGTAAGCAGCCAAAACCACCTGAGAGGAGCCCGACAAAAAAAGAGAGGGGTGACGAACACCTAGTCCTCGCCGGGTGCCAGTCGGGGTATTGTGCGCGCCCCGAAAATGCGCCCCGAAAAGCATCACATCGACAATACTTGATTGACCTCTGCAACGTCACGAGGGGAGCCTCTGTCTACGTCAAACCACAGAAAATGTCGATTGCACCTGAATACTCGGATACAGTGTACTAGTAACTCGGATGAGCTCTGACCTTTACTTTAAAACCAAATTAAAATACCTTACAGGCAACGCTCGTCCCTAATAATCGGTCAGAAGGGCCCCCGCATGCAGGAGTCTCAAAAAACACAAGCATCTCGAGTTTCCGAATTTGGTGCCAGGGGTGCTTTAAGCGCTTGCTGAACGCCCAGCCATCTTCGCTGCGTTCATACTTGTGAACATTGTCGATCAAAAAGCAAATATTATGCACATCTGAGGCGCAGCATCAATACGTAAGTATTCGGTGGTGTGTTCCTTTACTAGAAGATACATAGATAAGTAATTCTAAAGACCCTAGTGTTTCTTAGGTTGCGCTGAAAATGCGGGCTGTCTTGCAAAAGCGAAGAGCCGTCTTCTGTCTCCGAGGTCGCGCGAAGTGCCGCGTGTTTCATCTGACGCACGATAGCTGGCGCAGTCTGCCCCCGTCGCTGCAAACGAGGGAAGCTCTTTTCGCAGGCGCTCTACGCGATTTCTCGGCTTTGCACGCCTTTGACTCAAACGCATAAGGCCCCTTGCTACGCATTCGCCAATATCAGTGCATTTTCGAGCCTATTCTCCGAAGTCAACTTAAAGGGACACTAAAGCGCAAAACGATTTTTCTCGTGCTAGTAAATTGCTCTTTCATGGCACCAAAAACACCGTGCTTGCGGCGAGAAGACGCTCGGGTTTTGCTTGGTACGAGAACATCATTACGGGTGGCCGCGGATGAGACCAGGACTCATGTAGTCCATTCTACTGCATGTAGTACGGCCGGCAGAATACTATCGTCTTTCGACGACATTTGCAGCGAAGCACGCAGATACGCAGCCAATTTTTTTTTTTGTGCCAAAAAATCTGTAATCTCATATGATCCCAGCCATTCTAAGCGGTCTGTCACCTCGTCAAGCTGCTCATTGCAGTAGCTTTTTTTTGACAGCCCCTCTCTTTCTTTGAAAGACAAATAAACATTGAATTGAATTGAATTGAATTATAGTGGGCCATCTCTGAGCTCAGATAAGGAGCAATATAGGCTTTTTAATCTCATCACAACTGGGAACGAGTCGTTAACAAAATCACGAAGAGAGCACACACACGCGCATTACGCAAACGGGTCACCACAATCTCGCTGCAGAGGGATGAAAGAGATTAGTTTTAGAAGAGACAAGAGACTCTCTTAGAGTGAAACAACTCGCGACTAGCAAGAGAGCGCAATGAATTACGCAACATGTGCAGCGCTTGTTTCTTGCGCAACAAGAGTGCGCGAACTTGACGTCGCAAAGAGTTGCGACATTCGGGCTTTTTCGTAATCCGCAGCTTGAGCTGTAATTAAACTGTTCCATCCAGTATTGAGCAATTTCGCTCCCACTGATAGGGAACACACACCCCCCTCCCACATACACACGCGCGCTCGTGCACACACACAAACACACACACACACACACACACACACACACACACACACACACACACACACACACACACACACACACACACACACACACACACACACACACACACACACACACACACACACACACACACACACACACACACACACACACACACACACACACACACACACACACACACACACACACACACACACACACAAACACACACACACACACACACACACACACACATCCCGGCCGCGGCGGACACAATTTTGATGGAGGCGAAATGGTAGAGGCCCGTGTTCTGTGCGATGTCAGTCCACGTTAAAGAACACCAGATGGTCGAAATTTCCGGAGCCCTCCACTACGGCGTCTCTCATAATCATATCGTGGTTTTGGCCTGGGACGTTAAACCCCAGATATTACCATTATTATTACGCACACATACACACACACACACACACACACACACACACACACACACACACACACACACAAACACACACACACACACACACACACACACACACACACACACACACACACACACACACACACACACACACACACACACACACACACACACACACACACACGCACAGACACAGACACACACACACACGCTCGCACGCACACGTGGACGAAAAAACGCAAACGCGAACGCGTATTCATTTGCAAGACTTACAGTGAGCGAAGTGCAAATTCAAAGCTGCGCAAATCAGCTACCTTTTCACAACCTGAGGGCTTTACCTGGAATTTATTGGGATTTATTTCGTGCGACAAAATATCTCTAGTTTATGATATCCTCTAGTACTTCCGAAAAATGGTCGATAAATCTGTTCCGCCCTCGCGTTTCCATTTAGTTAAACCTCAGCGTATGCGAGACCATTAAACGTGTGTCGTAGCGTGCGGACTGTTTTTTTTTTTAAGTGTTCTGCTCCACACTTCTATGCAAGGCGGCAGATTTTTATCTTTCGGATCTGTCGTGAATTTCCCGTTAGTGAATCGGGTCGTACATCTGGCGTATCTTTTACCTATACTCAGAGGATACAGGCGAATGAAAATGCCATGAAGTGTGCGCTCAAGAGTAGGGATTACATTTACAGTTTTTTGTCGAAATAAAAAAAAAAACAAAAACAAAAAAACAAACACGTCTGAGACTATTTTCGAACTTCTTTCAGATTTCCTAGGAACGCGATGGCTTGAAATAACGTACCAAAGAAACCAGCCGAGAACAGAAGTTTACAGGAGGCGTTATCCTCCGGCAAAGCTGCGTTCTTTTATCGTTTCTTTAGTTCATTGTTTCAAGCCAGCGCTTTTACAGCGAAAGCTGTTATGAGATCACAACAAGGGTCGTTCCTGCGCCGTCGTTGTCCGGCGCCGCCGCCGCCGCCGGTGTCCGTAACCAATATCGCACGAAAATAAGAAAAAAACTAAATAAATAAAAAAAACACCTGTGACAGAATGGGAATCGAACCCGGGTCTTCTGCGTGGCAGCCCAGCACTCTACCACTGAGCTACAGACTTCGACAGTGAGGGACACTTCATCGGTACCTGATCAAATGACGGACGAAGAAAGACAAGTCGTCGGCATGGTCAGCACCCTAGTGAGTGCTATTCGCGTGCTGCTGAGCAAGATGCAGACACCGATAGCTCGAAGCGTGTTGCAACTGCTCGACACCATAACTCCAGTTCTCGCAAGCCTTCAGAAATCTGTTGCTTGACAACACTAGCAGCACTACCATGGCTTCACCATCGACAAGATTTTGGATGCATGGACCCGCGCATACAAGCTGCGTAAAGCAACAAATGCGCTGCTCTGATTTACGCCACAGGACTGACTCACCGTCTGTGATGTTAAGCACAGAACTGCCGTCACGTCGACGGCAACAGTGACTTTTTCTCTCCTCCTTTCTAACTTTTATTCCCCCCTCCCCCTCCCCCCATCCCCAGTGCAGGGTAGCCTACCGGGCTCAGCCCAGGTTAACCTCCCTGCCTTTCTTTTATCCTTATTCTCTCTCTCTCTACGCCGCTGCTTGAAACTGCTGTGCAAACTGACCCTATGCAGGCTTCATGTCGGGTATGGAATCGCGTTAACGTGTGTTGTAAAGCGTTTTAGAACAGTAAAGTAAGAACCAGGCGTCACACAATGCGAATTGCGTAACGAGTGGGGGCGTTCAATGCTCCAGCCCATTACAAAAGCCTCAGGCAAAATTCTTCATCGTCGTCAGCCACAGCATCAACAAAGTGCACATAATGCGTTACAAGAGTGTAGCGGGTACCGCGCTTTTCTGAAGAATGACGAATAATGGCATAGTAGACGGTTCCCCACTACACAAAAAAATTATGATGATTTATGGCGTAGTGGGTACCATGCAAGTGCGCTTGTAGTAGTTGCCCCAAGAGTGTTTTAAAAAAAAAAGGCTCTAAAAAGGCCGTTCTCCCAGATTTCGCTGTAGCTGTGCTGCCCTACCCCTTTCAAACTTTTTTCTTGTCCGAAATAGGACAACTGAAAAAAAAAAAGCTGAAAACAAGAGCGCCTGCAAATACTGCATGGGGCACCACAAGGAACTTCACAATGTTCAACAAAACATGTAAAACAATTCTTGTTGAAGTGTACCTCAAAATACTGTGGACTTGAAGCAGCCATTCTAACGAGATGACTTGGAGCGACAAACCACAGTGCTTGCAAGACATCGCCGCTCGCGAGCTACGCATTAAATGTCGCGTTAGCACACGCACCTAAGCGAACGCAGCAAGGCGGCGCATCGAATACCGAGGAAGCGCCAGCAGCAAATACTTCGCATCAAGCATAACAATCTGCAAAGCCTCTCGGTATGCTTTATTTATTATTTTTTTTTGTGAGCTTTCAAACGAAACGAGAAGGAGAAAAAAAAAAGCCCCGGATTGTTTCCGCGCCATACGCGGTCTTCACTTTAAACAACTTCGCAAATGCGAAGCGAGTGCACTACGCATCTTCACTGTTCGACAGTAATATTGTATAGCGAACGCCGAGTTGGGCCCGTGGGGGGAATACGAATTTTTTTAACGATGCCATCTGTCGACGACAAGTGTCTCAGCGAGAGAAAGAAAGTAAACGCGATTTGTCACTATTTAAAAGAAAAAAGCCACTGAGAGGAAAAAATAAAGACCAAGGCAAGATGAGACAGTTTGAGCGGACAAAGGAAAACAGGCATTCGGTCATGAAAAAACGAGAACACCCTTCAGCAACTAACGCTGTCTCCGCACGAACGCACAGAGAAGGTGAAGGAGGGTGAGGAAAAGGATGATAGTGAGCCTGCACACGCCCGTACCTGCAAGCTTGCGTACGGGGTTCGGGATTTCAGCGTATGTCCTCCTTCGGCGATGGTGAGCTCGTCAGCGCGCGCGTGCTTTCACTGGCAGCAGCAATTTGCGCATGGTTGTTTCTAATTGCACTGCCGATTTCGTCGAGTGGCTGTACGGCTGCGCCACCAATAGCGAGCAAATGGCTGAAAGCTACGAAAGAAACGCTTCATGTGTCGGTGACTAGCGAGCCGCGTTCAGCTCGCTTTGATTACTACAAACTCGATAGAGTGCGCGCAAAGAACGCGTTTTCTGTTCACCCAGCATTGAGCGCTCACGAAGCGTTGGATTAGGAAAGACGCAATGCTTTCGTTTCTTGGCACTACTTTTACTGCCTAAAATTATTTCTGTCATCTCCCGTCTCGAAGCCTATTGAACCCTTTCTGCATTCGAGGATAAGCAGCAAATATGGTGCAATGAAAAACGCGTGTGGTTTTAAACTGCCAAATTCCACTTTCCAGGGCAAAACTCTGGATATTAATAGTTCACCGAGCCACTCTGGAATGTGTACCCAGTAAAAAATAAAAAAAATAAAAAATATGTCATCCATGTTGTCGGTGACAGTTCATTGCTAAAAACGGAGCAGCCAATTGAAACGTGCTACAGCTGGCGGCGTATACATGGTCATTTAATAGACGTCTCATTCTCACCGACTGAGAATCTTTTTTTCCATCTCTCCCGCCGACCAATCTCGTTTCCTTCCCATGTATTTAGTCTATTGTAATTAAAGCTAAAGTTTTCATGCCGAACCTTTCGGAACAAACTGCCCGGTCCTCACGCTATTTCTTATGTACTTTATTGAATCAACAAGGTTAAGCGGGATGCTACACTTAAGCCAGTTAGCGATGACGCATTGACAGAAATATTCTGAAAAGAGACAACGCCATTTCAAGAGAAATTGATCGTTTTAAATGACAAGCTTCATTATCAACAGCAATATCACCGCCTGAATTATGGACTTTTATTCAGCGTGCCGATACGCTTGTGTTCTTAACATGAAACAATTTCAACAAAGATGCCACGAGCGTAGATTTGTTACCGTACAGTAATATTCCTGTCTGGACAAGTAGCCCATTTGTTTGCATAGCCAGTTTTTGCGCGTTTCGCTCACTGTTATTAAGTCTAGTACCATTATCTCTAAAGCACAATCAATCGGTTAGGTTCAAGACCATTTGTAGTATGCGCTGAGCAACGAATATCCTGCGTTTTTCACAGTGCTGTTCAGATATATAGGTTTGAAATGGAAAATGTTGGAGCGAAAAAAAATGCCCAGAAAATGAAACGGGTTGTTCCTCACGTTATAAGACACTTAATAAAACTTGAGCTTAAAGAAAAAGAAAGTCTTTGATCACGCTTTCTGTTAGTCTATGATAGCTAATTTTGCTATACATATGCTGCTGTACAGACAAACGGGCCACCATGCGTTTAGAAGGATGCTTAAACCTTCTAAAAAATTTTATTAGAAATCCCCAATCCATTTCCCCAGTGCAAGTCTGCATACCAGTCCTTCGAGACTGGTTGACGTCCCTGGCCTTTAATTTATCTCCCGTTCCATCCTTAATAGAAATCATGTCATAAATATTCGGCCAGAAAAATTGCTTGAATAACAATCTAGCCCACATTTTATAATTAGCCTTCTAGATATGTCAACAAAACAACACACAAATCAAGTAATCTCTAAACGTACACGAGCCGATAAGACTCTTATCTAAGGGGATAGCAGGGACGAGCGATGGCATCCTTTCTGCGGGTAAGTAGCTGCTGCAGCCTTCACTAGAACGTCTCCTAAAAATCTCCTCAATGCTGAAGCGTCGCCGTCATCGTCTTATTTCTGTATGTCGCTACTATTACGCAGCATGGCCCTCCACCTCAACGTTTCCTCCCCAGCGTTCTTTCGCGCGGGTCATTGTCACATGACAGCGTTATTTTCCGAAACGCACAATATCGGACCCCGTGGGAGAGGGAGGCGCATAAAGCAGAGGGGAGGGGGCGATAACGAGACACCGACTTCGAGCAGCGGGGCGTATCGCTCCGCTCAGAGTCCGTAGCTAATGAGTTTCTGATGGCTGCCGTGCGCAGCACCATAGGTGCGCGGTCGGACGTGCTCACCTCGGGCGAACTGGCACTCACGCCCGCACAGAACTATGCGCTGCTGTCTCGCAATAGAGCATCCGCGAGGAGCGAATATACGTCTAACGCACGCCAGCTATGCACAGCATTCGCCACTTGTTAGGTGTAGCTTTATTGCTCTTTCGCTTCTTCTCAACCGCACAAATCGAACCGTATATATAGGCTTAGTCGATGAGGTTACTTCTAATAAAATTGAAGGACACTTTGTACATTCCAAAGTGCGTTCGGCGAAAGCGATGTGGCCTTTCCACTGACGGAAAGACGGACGGAAAGACCGACGGACGGACAGACGGACGGACGGACATCCGGACGGACGGACAGACGGACATCCGGACGGACGGACAGACGGACATCCGGACGGACGGACGGACAGACGGACATCCGGACGGAAGGACGGACAGACGGACATCCGGACGGACTGACGGACATCCGGACGGACTGACGGACATCCGGACGGACGGACGGACATCCGAACGGACGGACAGACGGACGGACGGACATACGGACAGACGGACGGACAGACGGACATCCGGACGGAGAGACGGACATCCGGACGCACAGACGCACATCCGGACGGACGGGCGGACAGACGCACGGACATCCGGACGGACGGGCGGACAGACGGACGGACATCCGGACGGACGGACGGACGGACGGACAGACGGACATCCGGACGGACCGACGGACATCCGGACGGACGGACGGACAGACGGACATCCGGACGGACGGACGGACAGAGGGACATTCGGACGGACAGACGGACATCCATCCGGATGGACGGACGGACATCCGGACGGACGGACGGACGGACAGACGGACATCCGGACGGACGGACGGACAGACGGACGGACGGACAGACGGACATCCGGACGGACGGACGGACAGACGGACATCCGGACGGACGGACGGACAGACATCCGGACGGACGGACGGACATCCGGACGGACAGACGGACATCCGGACGCCGGACGGACGGACACCGGACGGACGTGAGCATGTTACCGCAGGGACGCGATGTAGACCCGTTCGCCCAGGAGGGAATGAGCATCAAGGAAATATATCCAGCCAAAAACGGACTAACACAGGAAACGGTGAAGGAGACAGGAAAGCGGGTAAACTACCAACTTGGTAGTCTAGTCTAGCAGTCTAGCCGCTTTCCTGTCTCCTTCAGCGTTTCCTGTCTTCCATCCGTTTTTGGCTAGATATATTTTCTTGATGCAATGCACCAACTCGCCCAACAACGAGTTATACTTGAGAATGAGGGCAGGCCACTGGCCACCTCGGTGGAGTGTACAGTAACCATGCACGCTTTACAGGCTGGCGTGGTTATCTCGATCGGCAATTAGGCGATGTGGCGAGCCTCTAGCTCAACCAGGAATGTAAGCCTCTGCCTCTCTCCGTTCCTTCGTCTCTCGGTGAGTGCTTGTGACTGAGCTCCAGGAGGGTGCACGTTCACGGTGCCCCGAGGCGCGTCCGCACTTCAGCGCCTGCAGTCAAGGGATGATGCACCCGGCTTGAGCCAAATAGATGGGGAAAACGAGGGCTCTCGGTGGGAAGGTGTCGCTGGCCTACGTGTTCGATTGAGTGCCAAACAGAAGAAACGCTAGCAACTCTATGGATAAAAGCGTGGACATGTAGCGGCACAAATTTTTTAATATATGAGCCGATAAAGGAGTGTTTTAGTTATGACTACGTGCTTGTTAGGCGCATATTTTTCACGTGTGGTTATTTAGAGATTGAGACTCAAAATGGAGACTCTCTACTTGGAAATGGGTTGGCTGGAGACGCAGTTGGCATGGTTTATATTCCTTTGTCGCGTTTCTTTTTTTCCGTGAAATTTTCTTGTTATTTTGGTAGAGCATGTGTAATCGAACATGGAATGTATGTAGTCTGTAGAACAAAGTCTGGCGCATATAAAGTATATCGTAAATGTATGTTTAACATGAAGGGACGACCGCAGAAAGGCTGGCTCAGGATATTCGATTTAGCTTTACACAATTGGGGAAGTAAGCAAATAAATATAACTGGATACGAACATTTCTCAATGCTAGCAGAAAGGTTGGCTTTTATGAAGGTGCAAGTACTGTATTTTTGCGACTGCTAGATAACTGTTACAGCTTGTTGGTGCATATGTATCAAAGAAAGAGGAAGAGAAACGAATGAAAGACAGGGAGGGTGCATATGTAAAATAAGGAATAAGGGCAGCACGTGACTGGGATTAACTATAAAATGCGTAGTAACACGTAACGACCCATAGTTTTTTTTTTTGACAAGTGCACCACTCTACATCGCTAACGATAAAAGGAAACGTCCTCGCTAATGAGAAACACCTCGTTGTCGCGTTACCGCGGAGAACATTGGAGTTCGAAGAATATTTAACGTGATAAAGTATAAGCCTGCACATGACGATTTTCCCATCAAACAGAAAAAAAAAATGTTTGCATACGTCCAACGCAGGCCCGACGCGCGTGCTTTACTTTCGAAGTAAAAGGTAAGTTGTATTGCCTACATGAAAGAAAGCGTTTTCTCGGCGGCCGCAAAACACCCACCATTGCTACTGAAGCAGCACACTGATCCACGAGGCAAGACTTGTGTAACGGAAAACGCGGATAGTCACTCAGAGGAGCTTTTTTTTCAAAAGCAGCGCCAAAGAGACAGCGGCAGCAAGAATTTCCAGGGAAAGACAACTTAGAAGAGAGAAACGCGCGAAGGAGAACCAACTTCGTTGTTTTGATACGTATACAGACGTAGTTATTTTCGATTCCCCATGTCCTGCTCCCGCAGTTCCGTAGCCCAACACGGAGACCGGCATATCCTTCGAGCGAAATGCATCGGGCGTCCTCTGTATTCAGGCGACGTTGTTTTCGTGCTGTTCCGCGTGCATGCTTGCACCAGCCGCGTCGACTGCGTCTCCTTCTTGGATGCTCGCTCCTCGTGGCTGTGTATGTTGCTATTGCTTGGATTCGGTTTGGATCGCGTGTTTTGCCTATGTCGATAGCCTCTTGAGAGCTTACACCATGTTTCCCTCTGTCTGCTGCATAGGAAGTGCCGGGAGACCGGTATCCAAGCAAGCAGAAGAAAAAACAGACCAGCTATTTTGTCAGCGCTACTAAAAGCGTGCAGCGTACGAAAACGTCTGGCTGGCTCGAGCTGGAGGTATGAGCGGTGCTAGAACGTGTTAGAAAGGTGCTAGAATGTGTTCTCAATGCGAAGCCAGTGTGTGCCCGCGGGATAGTAAATCATTCAATCTTCAAGGTATGGATAATAACGAATGTATATATTGTACCATGTTAAACAGTCATATCTGCAAGAAGCTACGTGAACTTGGACATTGTTTGGATCAGTCCCGCTAAAACTTAGCGAAAGCTGCATGGTTTTACTGAGCGGTGCGCAGTCGCGCGTGCTCTTTCGATTGCATACCAAACACGACGCACGAGCGGGTGTCGCCGTTAGAGAAGGGATGCCGGAAGTAGCGGGAGATAAATTACGTTCCGGACATTTAAATTGAATTCGGCCGCCAGTGTCTTTTTTTTTCTTTCTTTTTTTTTTTTTTGCTAGCTTAGAGTAGGGAGGTTGGAGAGAAATAAATTGGGTACATTGTAGCACGCGCCCAGCTCGGTCAGCCGGCACGTGGCATGGATGGAGTTAGATAGAGGGGAGCAGAAAGTGGTTTGTTGTCTCGCCCTTCTGGTTCGCGTTCATTTTCTAGCGCTATTTCCAAAAGAAAAAGCATGTACAAGTATCGTCTAGCTCACACAGTCGGGTTGTTGTCTTGCATTTTTTTTAGCGGGCCTAGCGAGAGCTATACAGATCTGTCTTTCGTGCTTCAGCAGCTGACAATACCAGACGTTCGCACTGTGAACTACTTCCTACAAATTGAACTCTGCCTGCAACCCGCCATGGTGGTCTAGTGGTTAAGATCGCTCGACTGCTGACCCGGAGGTCGCGGGATCAAATCCCGGCCGTGGCGGCCGCATTTTTACGGAGGTGAAGTGCGAGAGGCCCGTGTACTAAGCTTTAGGTGCACGTTAAAGAAATACCAGACGGTCGAAAATTTTGAGAGCCCTCCAGTACGGCGTCCGTCATAATTATATTGGGGTTTCGGGACGTAGAACCCCAACACTTATTAGAACTCTGACTGCATATTTTATCCTGAACTATGTAAAATTTTAAGCTTCTAGGCCTCCGATTTGTTACCGACCAAGCTTAACTAAAGTGCCGTAAGACCAGCTTCTAAAGGCCACTCCCCAATGATCTCAAATTCTCTAATTAACCTTGTCTTCCGCGATCACACGTATCAGCGTTCACCACCTATATCCAGATAGCCACGACTAAGAAATATTTCAGTCCAGGTTCCTTGGCGGTTGCCTTAAGTAGACTTGAATCCAAGATGTCAAAAAGGCTTTGACTGCCTCTAAGGAACTTGGAGTGAGAATTCAACTGATGGTGTTGTCATTTTGTTGAGGAAAGTGAGCTTCGTGCTTGTGAGAGTTCACAAAAACTTGGTGGACTTGGAGCTTCGTCGTCAAGGGTAGAACGACATAGCGTGATCAGGGCCCCGTGCGCATCACCTTTCAATTGATAGCCTCGCTTCGGTTCTCGGTAGGTGCCTCAACCGTGCCACAAGGAAACGAATGTTTGTGCGCATAACATTGGCCGTTTCCAACTCTCCTAGAATGTCTATGGTATGTACAGTTTCGAATGGCCCACTACGCCATAATTCTTCCTTTTGCGACTCAGCGAAGGGCCCACTACACGTCCCGTAAGGCAGTACGCGAACCTACGCAGCTACTCACTTTCTTTATGCTTTTGCTGATGATGTCGATGATGATTAAATATATCTCAGCGCTTTGTAATGGGTGGGCCTTTAAGACACCCACTCGTTGCGCAATTAACATGTTTTGTGGCCGCATCACGATGACCCTCCCCTCGCGGGGCTAGGATTGTCGTCCGCCGGATCACCAAACAAAGTCTTTCTCTCTCTCCCTCTCTCTGGAGCCTGGTACCATTCTACGCTTCTGCGACGCAATATATTAAGCAGACTCCTCCCAGTACATGAGAGTGTTTTAGGGGCGAAGCTCCTTAGGGCACAGGCTAGTCCGGCGTCGTCCTGCGTCGTTGTCGTAGCCACCCCTGTGCGATGACGATGACGCTGCCATCACGGCACAGCACATGGAATGTACCCACTATGCGTCATAACGATGACGCTGATGACGATGACGATCGCGATGCCATACAACACATGGCATCGCGATATGGTCTCACATGCATATCGTTTGACCACATGCAACCAACCACCATCCGAGGAACCTGCATCGATCTCGTCTTTGCAAACTTTCGACTACGACCCATCCAGGAACCGCTCTCCCTCCATTTCACCGACCATAAAGCCGTTATAATGAAGGGGGAACGGAAGCCACGGCTTATGTAAACGGTAACCACGACCAACGAAGAAACGAAAACAAAACGGAAAATCACGGCTCACGAATAAAATATAAATTTCTTGTATATATACACACAGTGTTTGTCACGTCTTTGATGATGTACTGGGCGAATTTCACGGAAGATTCACGGTTTACCGATGAACCTCCGGAGCTTCGCCCACTCATCATCATTCACTCCGTGGATATGCTGTGATTTTTTTCGAAGTGGGGAACACTTTAGGGGGCCGGGCTGTCGTATGCTGTCGTATGCTGTAATCGTATGCTGTCGTCGTCGCTTGGCGTAACGCAGGCACAACCGCATATAGCATAGCCAGCAGTAGCATACTGAGCGCACGCTCGCGCCATAGAGAAGTATTCTTCCTCTTGTTCTTCAAGCTCCTAGATGATGATATTAACACAAGTCTTCTTCCTGTTGTTCTTCGAGCGTCTTGATGATGATATTCATGCAGGCAAAACCACATATAGCATAACCAACTGTAGCATATTGAGCGCGCGATCGCGCCAAAAAGAAGTCTTCCTCTGGTTATTCGAGCACCTATATGATGATATTATGCGCGGACACTACTATATTCCTAGGGAAACGCGATAACACAAACCAGGTATAAAATTGAAATAGGAAGCAAGCGAGAAATAGAAAGAGAGAGAAAGACAGGCAACAAATAGGGAGAAAAATAGAAATAAATAGAAATAAAGAGAAAAAAAAACAGAAAAACTGGGAATGAGAACAAGAAAGAAAGAGAGGAGGAAAGAAAGAGAAAACCGAACAGAAACAAAGACGGCTGCCCATCTCCCCACTTCCTTCAGCCTTGGCACAACTAGGGTGACGCTGCCTTAATTTTTCCAAAGTAGTTTCAAGCAAACGCGTGATTCTGTAGTAGAACACCTACTTGCCATGCAGAAGGCCGAGGTTCGATTCTCACTCGAACCGAATATTTATATCATTTATTTCATTTGCATTTTTGGGGATATTTCGCTCACTGACAACGCTGATTTTTTGCTGACAACCAACCATGCCAACGCCGACGCCGGATTTATGGGAAAGGACCTTTTTAACGCTATCGCGGTAACACAGCGAGGCCTTGTAGGTCTCCATCGTGGAAATCATCAGTAAACGTTAAATTACATTGCCGCCAATTCTGCACTGGCTGTATGAGTGCGCAATGATGGTAATGATTAAGGACAAGGAGAAGAAGGGGTGCAATGTCGACAGGGGGCTCGTGCTACAGTCTGAACCACAGCGCACTTTTTCCAGCTCATTCGATTGCGTAGAAGGAGGAGCAGGAGAGTGAGGAGTGGGAGAGTGATGGACCAATGTTTAGAACATAAGAGAGCTAGGAAAATACCGAAGTCGAAAAACACGGTCCACACGAATGGTAAAAAGAAACGTAGGAAGATGTTTGAGTCGAAAAGGGCAATAATTCATATCTCCCAACTCGTGCCTTTTTCGATACTGCGGCCTCTCACATCCAATGCCGTGCGTGAGTTTATGTACGCGTTTGAATTCAAACGTGTGCGAATTTTCCTTTTGTTTCTTTTTTTTCAGTTGCGGCGTTTTATTGGGTCGTTTTGTCTTATCCCGGCGAACGAAGTCACTACCTCAAACATGGGCCGTTTTAGAGGCTGTTGGATATTGGTGTTTTTTCTTGCCTCCTCGGCAACCCGCGGAAGAAAAGGAAAAGGGCTGGCAGAAGAATAACAGTTTTTTTTTTTGTCTGCTCGCTTTTCTTTGGGCAATTTTTTTTTAATTCGATATAGCACCTTTTGCACTGGCCAAAAACTATCGCCACTGTTTCTTCGATGCAGTTTATTATGTCGTGAAGCGTTTCGTCTTCCGTCCTACGCGCTTCTTTCATGTGCAGGAGTACTCCCCAGTATTTTGTTAAGGGCTCATTTCACACTGCGCATTTCACACTCTCACAGGTCCGTACACAAATCGAATAATGTAGATAGTGTAATGATGAAAAGCGTAGCTCGGGCATGGGCGCATACTCGGCTAGAGGAAGAAGAGAACGAGGGCAGAATAAGAACAGCTCAGTTCCGTCTCATAATAATGTCAAAGTGTATATATATGCAGATGACATTGCATTCTTCTCCTCTGCATGTGATATACACTCACTGCATGCAGCATTACAATCATATTTAGGAACTTTAGACTCATGGTTTCAACAGATTCGAATGACCCTAAACGTTAGCAAAAGTTCAGTGATTGTGTTTCCTTTGAACTCGCCAGTGAGCATTGCTCTTCAGTATCGACAAGAGGTAATTCCCCAAAATGACTGCGTTAAATATTTAGGAGTGTTTTACGATGCAAAACTAAGTTGGCGATTTCATATTGAATATATTAAATCTAAGGCAACTCGTGCTGTTGGAATAATTCATAAACTTGGTCGACTCCCCACTGGTCTACGCAGGGACACTCTAATTCTGATTTATCGTATGTATGTTCGTCCGATTCTAGAATTTGGGTGCGTTTTATACTCGGGGGGGACCAGCATACAAAATTAATCCCCTGGCTCTTGTAGAGCGAGAGGCTCTTCGCAGTTGTCTGGGGGTGCCGAAATTTACTGCGAACAGTGTTTTATACCAAGAAGCCCGAATCCCCACTTTAGCTTGCAGATTCCGCATTCTCACTGTCAAAACATATTTAAAAATTTACTCATCTTCACTGAGACGATCAGAGTTTATATTCATTTCTGAACCAAGAGCATTTTTTAATGAGCCATGGTCTCGGGTACATAGGCCTCAAATATTGTTTGTTCAAGATCAACTAGAGCCGTTAAATGTTAACATACGTGACATCGTTCTAAATGACTCGGTGGCAAGCACAAAAATTGAATTTGATGATATATTCCCTTCAAATTCCAAACTTCTTCCTTCTAAATACCTAATAGGCTTGTTAGAAGACCATCTACTTCAACTGGGTATTGGCAATGTAATTGCTACCGATGCATCCATGAGTGAAGAGAAAGCGGGTGTAGGCATTTTCTCAGAGGCTTTATCTTGGTCATTCTCAGTGCGTCTTCCGGATTATACCCCCATATTTGAAGCAGAGCTCCTCGCGATTATTTTAGCCCTTCGAAAACTTTCAGAAAATGATTCGGCGGTTGTTGTACTCACTGATTCGCTCTCTGTATGTAAATTTCTAGCTACAGCGTCTCCTTCCGAGCCTTCAATTTGGAATGCATTTGCGTCATTTATCCCTAAAAACTTGTGTACAGTGCGGTTGGTATGGGTGCCAGGCCATCGTGGCATATTTGTAAACGAGATGGCAGATGCACTTGCTCGGTGGTCTCTTAATGGTCCTGTATTGTCCATTGTACCTGATACTGGTTTTATAACTGAATCCAGATATCGAAAATATACTTTACTTCAAGACTCCTTGAAAATGAGGTTACCAGGTCAAGAATATGGTCACCTTTCCTTTTCTTGGGATAACAAATGGTGCCCCACTCGTAAGTTGGAAGTATCCATCACAAAACTTCGATGCCGGATTCCTCCTCTTAATTTTTACTTATACAGGTCTGGTCAGGTGCCGTCTCCTTTATGCTTTTACTGTGAAGAGCCTGAAAACATCGAACACTTTTTAATTTCTTGCCGCCGCTTCGTTAACCACAGGAAAAAAGATCTCGAAATTTTATTCCGAAAATTAGGAATTTCTCTCAATTCTGAAAACATTCTTTCCCTTGGGGCTTCTTCTCTGGGCCACAGCAACAGGAACGTCTGCATTGCCGTCTGCGAATTTCTTAGAGACTCAAGAAGAATCCCGTGTTAAGATTTTCCCGATCAAAATTTATTAATTTGGACTTCTCACTAATTTGTTAGCAATCTATAATATAATCAACAATTCTATATTCCATTTCTGACTGGTTAATTCATTTTCCTCAAACAAAATTTTAAATTATTCCCTCATTAACCGCCGGTTAATGGCCAATCCCCCCGTAGTGGGTACGAGCCAAATGAACAGGGACAAACAAACAAACAAACAAACAGCCGGCCCGCAGCGAGGGCGTTGTCTCTTGTCTCTCCTTGACAATGGCGCAGTCGACGAAGACGAAGTGCTACGTCTACGACTCTTCGTTCATGGCACCGTGAACCAGCAGTAAGTGCTACTTGAGGACGGCGTCCAGGCCTCCTCGGCACCTGCTCACCTGCCGCCACTGCCACCACCGTTCGGGGACGGCGTCTAGGCCTCCTCGACGGCTCCACACCACTGCAGTGACGCGGTGTTCACGACAAGGGACGCCGTCCACGCGTCCTGGACCATGGATCCAGCCACTGTGACTACCGGGACCACCGCGCACTCCGCGAACCCCGCCCAGGGTTCGTCGGGCGCCTCGGCCGGCAACGGTGCGGAACACGTGCGTATACTCACGGAACTGTCTCGTCTACTCCACCGCGTGTCGTCGCTGAACTCCGGGTTCTCGCCTGCCGCTTCACCATCGTCGGCTGTTTGGGCAGTCCCGCTGTTCCGCGGCTTCCAAGACGACGTTTTCCTGTGGGTCGAGACCATTAATTCTCTCGGCAGCCTCCTTGCCTGGCCGGAATGTCGCAAGTGGTTAATTGCCATCGACCACCTTCGCGATGCCGCCAAGGCATGGCATGCCTACGAGGGCGTCAGGCAGGGGTCCTGGTCTGAATGGTGTGCGAAGTTAACCAGTTTATTTCGTCCCCTTTCGCATGCCTGTGACCCCCTGACCACCGACCGAGCCTCTACCTCGCACCTCGACGGTGCAGCCCGGGCGTCCAGCAACCTGCCCTCCCTTGGAGTTCGAGCTCGCGAGGTGCAGCGCCCCATTGGTGCAGCTGTGCCCGGTAGCTACTCCACGGACAGCTTCCCAGAGGGTCCTGCGGCAGTCATCGACACCAGCCGCAAGGTGTACTCCTCCCTACAGGTGTCAGACTCCGCGTCGATACCTGCAACACCATTCCCCTTGACAGAGTTTATTACCGTCTCCACGCCACAGCAGCCGGCGAGCCAGCCTCCAAGCTGGTCAGCGCTAGAGTGCTTAGACGCGTCGGCCTTCTGTGTGACGACGTCAGCTCCCTCGCTACCAGGCGGAGAGGAAGCACAAGCCACCACGGCCGGTTTGACCCACAATCAGGAGCCACATCATCCCCGGCAATCAGCGCAGTCATTGGCCGAGTGTGCGAACGCTCGCCACTTGCCAAGTGCCGTCTACCTAAAGGAATCGCAAGTGCCGATCGCGCCCGAGGACGATGTCATCGACGACCTGCCTGTGCAGCTCACGGTTGCACCTGATGACAAGGCTGTTGGCCAGGTCGGCTCGATTGAACGCGACACGTTGGCAAGAACCATCACCTCGAGCACCTGTACAACTTCAGCAATGCCGCAAGAACACGACTTGCCTCACAAGTCAGCATGTGAACTCTGCCCAGCAATGTCGCAGATGTCTAGTGGGACAACCCGTCGCACCTTGACGCGCCCCGAACAGCGCAGACGTCCACGCTCAGTGAGGGCAGTCGCAGTACTGCATTCTGGATTTTCTGCCATGTATTTCCAGCTACGAAGGGGTAGTCTTCACGATAACCGGCAACGACCACCTCGACACAGCCAGTGGCGTCCACCAGAGTACCTGGCAGTGCAGCAGGACAGCAAGCAAGATGCAGCAGCGTCGCATCATGGTCGTGACCACGTCCCGCAGTCTGTCCGTGCTCGGACGCATAGGTATCTCCTAGGCGTGCGACGACCACTGCGTCACACCCAGTGTCGCCCACCCGAGACACTTCTGCCACATCTGCAAACCAAGTTGCAGCGTTCTTGGAACCGACCGCTGAGAGTTAGCCAGGGTCGCCCACCAGACCCACTTATCGCAGAGCGACCAGGCCCAGTCGCAGCGTCGCCTGTACCGACCACTGCGATGCAGCCAGAGTCGCCCACCAGAGTGGTCAGCAGCCCATCAAGGCAGGTTGTGGTGTCCACAAGTCAGACCACCACCCAGACACCGCCAATACCGCCCACCAGATCCACTTACGGATTACCAAGCAGAGTTCCAGCGTGGTCCAGACCAACCGCTGCGATGCAGCCAGTGCCGGCCACCAGAAACATTGTCGGCAGTGGCGAGCGCTCGCAGTCATGGCCGAGTGTAATGATGAAAAGCGTAGCTCGGGCATGGGCGCATACTCGGCTAGAGGAAGAAGAGAACGAGGGCAGAATAAGAACAGCCGGCCCGCAGCGAGGGCGTTGTCTCTTGTCTCTCCTTGACAATGCGGCGTGTGTGCGTGCGTGTGTGTGCGTTCGCGCGACGTGTGCGTGTGTGTGCGCTCGCGCGGGGTGTGCATGTGTGCGCGCGTGTGGGTGTGTGCGCGCGTCTGTGCGTGCGAGCGTGCACACACAGACACACGTGCACATACACGCGCGTGCACACATGCATGCGCACACATGGCTCAGCGATAATCACGCTATTAAAGAAAGCAAAAAAAAAAAGAAACAAAGGGAAGAAATTG
>JALIZH010005642.1:0-34822 GCA_030522465.1 Rhipicephalus appendiculatus | reverse complement strand
ACGTTCACATACTCACGTCTACTCACACTCATGAGTACTCACTCACGTTCACACTCACGACCACCACATCATGAGCCACCACGTCCACCACATCAGGCATGAGTACTCACTCATACCCACTCGCCACGTTCAAATGAGTGTGAGTTGAGTGCACCCTCGTGAGTGAGTGTGCCGAGCTATGATGGCACATGTCCTACGTGAGTATGACATACACGTGGCACACAGTCTACCCAAAAAGGTGTGCCATCAAGTTATGAGAGTGAAGGACTGCCTGCCGAAGGAGGGTTTCCCCAGTGTAGTTTACCAGATACCTTGCGCAGAGAGTGCAAGGGTGTTTACACCGGTCAGTCAGGAAACTACAAGAAACGTCTGCAACAGCTTGCCCATGGCATAGAAAATAAGAGAGCGTCAGCAACAACACTTTAGCTTAACATGCCATCATGAATGACTGCAATATTGAGTCAGACAACGCAACAATCATCGCAACCGAAAAAATGACAGCGTCTCAGCAACATCTGGAATTGCTTATCGAACAGACCACTTGTAACACAGTAAGGGCTGGTTCACACCGGCGACCAGTCACGCGACCAAATTAGCCGCTTTGCGACTGGTCCCAAACAGTCGCTTTTGGTCGCAAAACGACCGCTTTGACTCAGTCGCTCGCTGCGCGATTTTTCAGTCGCAGGACGGCTAGCATCAATCAGCGAAGCCCAGAAGTGACGTCAGCATTTGTTTACATCCGGGCTCATTGCTTTTTTTATTGCGCTGGCCCACTGCCGTCAGATACAAACGAGTGCATTCCTCTGTGCTACCATCGCCACCACGGAGTGCTCGGCCGAGCCAAAGCAGTCGCTTTGCGACCAGTTGCAAAGCGACTAACTTGGTCACGCGACCGGTCGCCGGTGTGAACTAGCCCTTAATCATAACGACAGACGTCTAAACCCAATCTAGACAGCGATTACTCGCCCATTTAAATGAAACACTTCTGCTGATGTATTAATTGTGAGCAAGGCTTCCCCCAACAGAAGCTAAATCATCATAAATGTTTGTTTGGACTGGTCGAGGTCACTTTTTTTGTTTCGTATGTGTTGACATGTTGGCGCATTTCTTCTTTGGGCTGTGAATAAAAGTGACATGTTGTCACAACTGATAAACAGATCAGCTGATTACACAAGAAAATGCAGTCACACAAAACTATGTAAACATGCAATGGGAATCGTGCACTTTATCACAATTGTGAAAGAAAAATAAACAAATTTTGTTTGTACACTTATCATTCCAACTACCACTAGAGGAAAATTACAATTAAGGGCCGCCCTTATCAAAAAGTAATTATGATGATTAGCGCACATTTGCATAAAAGCATGTGGGAAAGATTACAGCACAGAAGCCCAGCCTTGTAACACTGAGCAAGGCCTCACAGCAATACAACCAACAACATGCTGAATACACGAATTCAACAGCCTGTCCTTTGGTTAATAAAGATAAGTGTAATGCAATGGTGACAAAGATTTCGCTAAAGAAATCTTTAAGCTGGTAAGCTTCGTAGTCGCACGCTTGTTTTCAACTCTTCCTGAAGCATGAGCACTATGGTGCAGCGCATTAGAGAACATAAGTCGCTCGCACCTGTCGTGATCAATCCATTTCGAACATAACAAGTGACCAAGAACTGCGGTATTCGACAATTCATCTATATACTATCACAGATTCACCCCGTGGATTAATAAAATCTTTGCGAATCATGGTTCACGGATCTGCACACAGCGCAAATTATAGCATCCACTGATGCACTCTATCGCGGAGACGGCAGCTCGGCGTAAGCACATACGGTTGAATAATAAGCAGATTGCATGCAGCCAGCGGTCGGCCAGCGCTGGGGTATGACATCGTTGGTTAAACACGGCGTGGTTCAATACGTCGCAAGTACAATGGGGGGAAAAATCTCTTCTTGGACTACGCTAGCCAGAGATGAGATTTCAAACATGCGCACAGAATACGCGGCTCACGTAATGAAGAATTTTACTTCACCTGTCATATGCAGAAGTGCGGTGTAGTAGTAGCCGCCTTTGGTTTTCTCATTGTTGCTCCCAGGAAGCACTGTAGACATCCCCAGGGGTGAAGTCGTCAACGTCCTTGCGGCTAAACCGCTGCACTAAGGTGGCCACCATAACCACACGCTCTCTGCACCTATAACCTTCTCGATCTTGCGAAATTGGTATCTCACGTAGACGAAGAACGGCATCTCAGTAACAGTTGACAAGCGCGCGATCGTTCACGCACACAAGATCCGCCATGAGAAGAAAAAAAAAAAACAACGTCAGTGTTGCTAACAGAGCCGTAAAATGAGTGTTTTACCGCTAACTAAGTGTATGCTGGCTGTGTACTGACATTATATTTTCCTGACTGATTAACTTTGTTGTTTTAGTTCAAAGTTCTTGAGCTCTAAATCATAAATCAAGTAGTGACAAACATGAAAGCGCTGCTAATAATTTATTATATTGTCACAGCTTTTATACAATCAGTTCCGGTTTCGAACGACACCAAAGCTAGCTATTTTATCAACGGAGCGCTAACGATTGTCACTATTTTTTCGTGGGTTTATGGCTCTGGCGCGTTCTCCACGTAATAAATCAATAGTCGGAAATACCACGCCGGTGCCTCATTCCTGTAAGATGTAATGCAACGATGTTTCGGGTCATTCGAGTACAGCTTCAGCGGCTTCAGCCTTTTGCCTAATTGTTGTCTAAAAAAAATAGCGGTTCCTTCGAAGCAGTCCGGTTAGTAGTCACACAATGTAAAAAAAAGAAAAAAAAAACAAGAGCACTAAAAAAAAAAAGAACCAGCGAGATTCGAACTCGCGACGTTGTGAACTGCCTCCACGTACTGTGCAGCGGTCTTACAAACTACGCCACTAACGCAGTCGGCTGCAAAGTGATTAACAACCGGATTTGTATAATATTGAATATACGTTGCGTGTTCTGTGCGTCTTAATCATACTTCCGTCAGTACAGAAGTGACGGCCCCGGGGTCCGGACCCGCGCCCGTCGAGGTGTTGGCAGTGTTGGCCCGTCACGGTAGTCGGTTCCACCAGTTCCACCTCCGAACTGGCGTTATCGGTTCTAATTGGAACCGACTCAACATCGAACTTCCTCTACAGACTGTGTGGAGCCAGAACAAGAATCGTCTGCTACTCTAGATGCTTCTCAGGTAAGTTCTATTTTAAAATGACTCTCGGCGCCCGGCATTATCAATGTCAATTCGCACACTGAGCCGTTACGTTTGCGCTCATGTGAGGCAACAGCTTCTTTCGTCGTAAATGACAGCTTTCCTCCTCGGGGCGATGCAGTCAGCTGTTTCACATCTATGTATCAGCTGGGCGCGCGGTGCGAGCGTTTTGTCCAGAATTTCGATCCCACAAATGCGGGAGGGAGAGGTGAGTAGTAGTAGTGTTAATTATGGCAATAACGCTTAACTCTGCAGCCCAATAGGGAGCCCGGCTCTGCGTCAAGGGGGGCGGGGGGCGGTGAAAGAACACGGGGTCGGTGCCTGTATGTTAAAGAGAGGAAGTGTGTGGGTAGTGTGCATTCACTTTTTTTTGGGGGGGGAGGGAGGGCTGTCAGTGGGCATCCCGCGAGGGAGGGGCGAGAGGGAGGCAGTACTTGCTTGCCCTTGAATTTCGGCTCTTACTACGGTGGACTGGCCACGAAACTGCGGTTAATACATGAGGGGCGATATCTAGGATTTAATGCCTGCGCAGTACCACTGCCGCCCGTTCTCTTCAACTCTTGTCCAAGTGGGCTTGCGAGGAAGTTCTTTTCCTTTTTTTTTTCGTCGTCTGCTAACTCGCACAAGTGTTGCCACATCTAGGACAGTTTTGTTTCCACTTGGCTTGCTTATAATATGAAGATTTAAGCAACGGATTCTGTTCCTATTTTTGTACCCTATTTTTCCTTCCTTTCTGCCGACGAAGAATGAAGTAATAAGCACCTGGCACGCAAATGCAACCACCTGCCACGCAATTGCACGGTGTTGATAGAGGTAATAGTAATGTTTCGGTGGTCATCGACTGGATGGCCTTTCAAAAGTGCCCATTTGGCTCGGATATCATTTATTAGTAGCAAATCTAAGACACCAGGTGTGCGAGGAATGTTCCATGCACTTGCAATGAGGGACACATTTCAACAAAGAAAATGAGTTACTGCAGCTGTGTTCATACAAACATTTACACATTAGTGCTATGCAGAGGCTTCTGAAACAGCATTGCACCTACATTGAGCAAATGTCCCTGATTTAATGAAAGGAATGTAGTAATGCTCAGTAGTGCAAGCTGAGACGGGAACAATGATTCCTAGCCTGTATTATTTCCGTTTAAGCTACTGTGTACTTTTCACGTGTAAAAAACTATCCCAAT
Source organism: Rhipicephalus appendiculatus (assembly GCA_030522465.1). Classification (NCBI taxonomy): domain Eukaryota; kingdom Metazoa; phylum Arthropoda; class Arachnida; order Ixodida; family Ixodidae; genus Rhipicephalus; species Rhipicephalus appendiculatus. The sequence continues at coordinate 30,411 of JALIZH010005642.1, read as the reverse complement.
AAAAAAAATCCTTTCAAGGAATAATAAATGAGCTGTGCTGTGATGTTAACCCTTTCATTTGGTATTGCTTGCTACTCAAAATTCTGAGCAGCTGTCAAAAGGACGATGATAGTCAGAGTAAATTGGTGTAGATAAGATTTATTAATACGCTTTTCTTGCCAGAACCATGAATGGTCTGTTCTCATGACTTGTTCGGTATTACAGCATCTGTGATCTCTTTGTGCTCGCATCACTTTGCTGTAATCATTGTCAATTTCACATCTTCTAGCTGTCATGCTGCGAGTGCTTGAAGCCCAAATATCATTAGAGCTATTTTGCATTCAAAAGTGACACGCAAGGAAATGGACTGTCGCATGACCAGATCACTCGTTTCTCTTGCTAGATTGCTCAGTTGCAGAAATCTAGAATACATTGCTCGTTAGCCAGAATTGCTATGAGAGACCAGTCAGTAGCACAAAGTTCAAATAGTATGTACATTAGTAACGTACTACTGGTTGTCACGTGGAAGAAGCAAACAGCCAAAAAAAAACAAATATGGTTAACTTGTTAGAGCACGTGTCATGCCAGCTTCATACCGGCAACATTGGACAGCTGCCGCTTTCGTGGGTTTCAACTTCTAGGCAAAAGCTAACTCAGTCATGTCGCTTGTTGCTTTGTCTGCAAATTTGCTTTTGTGTCTCTTACACTTTATGATTTAACGTTAATGAATAACTTCTGAATACCGTCTCACTGCTGTTTTGTTTCTCTTTTTTTTATGCAGGCAAATTCAAATGAGCTTGCTGAGGACATTGTTGGGCTCGAAGATGAACCAAATGCACAGGATGAATTTTCTGGAACAGTCAGCAAAGTCCATGGTAATTGGAAAGTAGTCAAGAGGCTCCTGAAGATGCTCGAGTCATCAACCCTGATGCTGATCTTTGATTGTATGGCAAGAAATTGAGCCACAATGCCTCCTGGCCTCTCTGTGAGCAGATCATAGCTCCGGCAAACTCACTCATGAGTGCACTCAACTCACACTCACTCACACTCATTTGAACGTGGTGAGTTGAGTATGAGTGAGTACTCATGCGTGTGAGTGGACGTGAGTGTGAACATGAGTGAGAACTCATGAGTGTGAGTGGTCGTGAGTGCGAACGTGAGTGAGTACTCATGAGTGTGAGTGGACGTGAGTGTGAACGTGAGTGAGTGCAAAAGCTGAAAAAATTGTGGTGAGTGAGTTTAGTGAGTACTCCCTTGAAGTGCCGACCTATGGAGCTCGGCACACTCACTCATGAGTGAACTCAACTCACACTCATTTGAACGTGGTGAGTTGAGTATGAGTGAGTACTCATGCGTGTGAGTGGACGTGAGTGTGAACGTGAGTGAGAACTCATGAGTGTGAGTGGAGGTGAGTGTGAACGTGAGTGAGTACTCATGAGTGTGAGTGGACGTGAGTGTGAACGTGAGTGAGTGCGAAGGCTGAAAAAATTGTGGTGGGTGAGTTTGAGTGAGTACTCCCTTAAAGTGCCGACCTATGGAGCAGATTGCAAGTTATGTGCTAGTTCTTGATTTTGCTGTAACGACTGGACTGCAATGGATACAAGTGGATGGCTTGCTGAAGCTGCGTAATGCAATATTTGGAAACGATGTTTTCGCATCCATTGAAAGAAGTACCAACACCAATTTTCAAGGCTGACTTTGCTTTGTTATACAAATTTCTTTTATGGGGAGATGACTGTGAGCTAGTGTGAAACTCGGGAAACATTTAAAGTTAACTTTAGCTTGGTTTACCTTGTGACGTTGACCCTAGTGGGGTGTCAGGCCACAAGTTCTGGTTGCCTCACGCACCAGTATCAGCAGTGTTGATGGTGCCAGGGACCAAAACAGACAAAATGGCTGCTTGTGCGTCACCAACAGAGCCAACCGTGGAAACGTCAGAATATCATGAGCTTGGGCGAGGATGTGATGAGAAGCTTGTATCATGTCGTGGCGTCAGGGTTCAGTAGGAACTAATACTAACGTGTACTTCATTTTTCAGGGTGCACTCATGCTTACTAGTGCACCTTCTAGGCTCTTGAGGGCTTGGCTTTTCATTTGACGTTAAAAAAAACGACAACTGAAAATTTTTGCATCATTACCTTTTAATGCACATTTGACTAACTCTAAGCCATATCATCTATGCTCTTTTTTAAAGTCTTGGTGAGTCTTTGAAGCCCCAAATATAAAGTTGTTTGATTTGCAGTCTGCAGCACCTGTTGGCACTGCAGTCAATAGAAGCTTGTACTCATGGGACAGTCATGTCTTCACGTAGAAAAGAGAAGAAACTTTCATACATTTTCACAATGATTGTGTGGCTCTTCACATTGTGCAATGTGCTGCACTGTTGAACGCCATATCCATTGCTGTCATTGGGCCTAGGATGCCACGTCAATTTGCCCCTCTCGCATATATACGGATCTGTGTTTGCCGTGCACCAAACATGCACACCATCTTGGAATTAATGACTGTTTCAAATCGAGTTTTTAATATTTATTCCTATGTGAGGGCAATGCAACAATACAATACAATGCAGAATTTGGGCGCTTTTATATTCAAGTACCTAATTTGCACAACGTTCTGTTGAACTTTTCGGTTATTTTGTTGCTATGATCAAGCATGAACATTTGCCTACGACAGTTTATATAGTATCTTGTACATATCAATTGTAGTATAAAAGCTTTGTGTTGGTGTAATTAAACATGTATTCTGAAATAAAGTATACACACTGCTGTTTGGCTTCAGTTTCTGTGCCTTTTGTTTGTCATCAGTTCCACAATATGTACAGATTTCGTGTTCACAGTAAATTGTAGGACTGTCTCGTGTTCTTTAATGCTCTGGAAAGCACCTGACCAGACTAGCTGTGTGGTGCCACATGAGGATGTGGTTTGTCCAAGAGAATACAGCATACCAGAGAGCGATATACATAGGTCAGCAAACTCACTCATTAGTCCACTTACTCATATTCATATGAAGCAGCAAGTCTGAGGCGGAGTGCGTTCAGGAGAGTAATATTTTGGCAAGATTTAGTCCGAGTGAGTGCGGTTGAGAAAAATTTTGGTGAGTCTGAGTTCGAGTGAGCCATAAGCGCAAAATATATTTCTTGAGTGAGCCTGCGTGAGCTCCATTTTTTTTGCCAACCTATGGTCCTATCTACTCAACTTCATTGCTATCAGCCTTATGTCGGCTCATGTTTATACCTGTGTCAACTGGCATACTTCAATGCATGAGAGTTCATACTCCAGCTAAATACTTGTTGATCAGAGGCATGAGTTATGGAGGGGGGGGTTGCCTTCATCTCAGCGCGCAATCTCTTTCACGGGAAGTTATTGATAAAAGTATCTCGTGCATGGTCGTTGGCATAATTTTCTCTTGGGGGGAGCAAACCATTGTTGCATCGCGACTGGGAGAGGGGGAGAGCACTGGGATAGCTTGGGTGTGGAGAAGTGCTTGAGTGGCTTGAGGGGGGGGGCAAGTGCCCCTTTTTGACCCCCTGCCGATGCCCATGATCTCGTGTGAGTTGTCTTTCAATAAAAATGTGCCTACTGGATTGCAACCACTAATAACTGATATCTGAAGGTACGAGATCAAAAGGGGGCAGTGGAGGGCACCTATTATGTTAGATAGCGTTAAAGGAGTAGTGACACAAATTTTAGCAGTTTTCGTATTGTTGCTCTTAATAAAAGTTCTGGTGTCTCGAACACTAAAAAATGTATAGTTGTTCCGAGCGCCTTTCATATACTTTTAATACCGCTTCCTTCAAAAACATTTTTGGTTTCCATATCGAGGAGGTGTTATCATAGTGACGTGTAAACAGTGTGACGCAGGTCTAAGTCACGAGGGGACAGTAACACCTGATGTTCTTGCAGCACTCTGTAGGTTGCTGTTGGTTGTACGTGTTGCACGTATACAATGAAAGGTGAATTGACATGCAGTGGCTCGAACAGCAATTTTGGTTGCATCTCAGACGCAGCACTTGCAAATCCAGCGAGCGGTGCTATCTGGTCATGATAAGGTCTATTACGGTGGGTTTCTCTTACAGATGCTGGTCGACAAAATCTTCAAAACCAAAGTAAAATATGTCATACATGCTTCCTGGCTCCAGTGTGTGGAGAGCGTTAACACATGCCAAGGAAACAATAGCATTGACACCCAGGTCGGAAAAGCTAATTATAAGTTAACGTAGTCATGAGTCGACTCGCTGAGATTCGGATCCAGCCACGGGTCTGAATGAGTCCGGCTAAGTAATATTTTGGTGAGTGAGTCTGAGTGAGTCTGGTTGAGGAAAATTTTAGGGAGTCTGAGTCCGAGTGCATTCGGTTGAAGAAAATTCTGAGTCCAATTGTAAGCCCCATAGGCATGCGCAGGGGTTCCCCTTCACGGGGGGGGGGGGGGGGGGGGTAGGTTCATTGTAGTGTCCCCCCTCCCTATTATGTCAATGTATTGGGCAGACTTTGCACCCCCCTCTTAGGTGAATGGGGGGGGGGGGGGCGCCGCCCCTGTGCTCGCGCCTACGGTAAGCCCCAAACACAAAATATATTTCTTGAGCAGCCTCTGAGCTCCAATTTTTTTTTTGCTAAAAGTGTACTACCGTACCAACCCGGAGTGGTTTTGGCTAAACACCACACCACGCTGGTGTATCCAGCGGAACACACCACACCAGGCTGGTGTATCCACGAGAAAAAATCACACCAGGCTGGTGTATCCACCAGAATACATCCCGCCAGGCTGGTGTGTCCACCACAATACATCCCACCAGGCTGGTGTTCCCACCAGAACACATCCTGTTCCCACCAGAACACATCCTGCTCCCACCAGAACACATCCTGCTCCCACCAGAACACATCCCACCAGGCTGGTGTACCCACCAGAGCACAAACCACCAGGCTGGTGTGTCCACCAGAACACACCAGTGTATTCTGGTGTTAACACCAACACACACCAGAACACACCAAACAAACTCTGGTGGGATTTTCAACTGGGAAGCTATAAGCTTCACAGGGTATACTGGTAGTTCGGCTTTCCTATTAGCGAACTTAAAGATGTAAAACCCTTCAACAGCTAATATTTATTGAGCTACTCAAAAGCTGAGTTTGCGTTTCACAATAAAAACATTCGGCACTACCCATGTACCATGAGAATCGATGTTATGCGAGGCATGCGGAGGGAAGGTGACAGTGGTGCAATTTTTTTATTAAATGCGAAGCATTTCTTTGCGTACTGTAAGAGCTTTTGCGTTTCTACCTATGTATGTAAGTATGTATGTATCTATCTATCTATCTATCTAGCCGGCTACGTCTGGGTGCTCTCGTGATCACCTCCTTAACGTGGGGTATACCAAAATTTGTATGGGAGGGTAATAGGTATTGACGAATATGTCTGGCTGGCCATGACATGAATAACGTGAAAATCCTGTCATATACATCATCGAACCCTTTCCTGGAGACACGTGTGGCACAAACCCGTATACCACGGGCCGCGGTATGCAGGTATGCGCCACAGGTGTTTGACAATTTCTGTCAACCCAGGAACGGCGAGGAAAGGCATTAGTAATTTAAAAGTGAGAGCGTTAAGAAAAACTTACGTCGGCAGGGTTGACCCGACGACTGCAAATAATAAATATCAAGGTCCCAGCAGGAATCGAACCCAAGCAATCTGCGTGGCAATCAAGTATTCTACCACATAGCCACGCCAGGTCTCGGAACTGCTTTGGAAAGAGACCCTATGCAGGCGCATTGTTGGTGAAACAGCAATTGAGGTTCCAGTGCTGGCTATCTAATTTTATAAACATTACATATGTGCTCCTAACAGGAAGACTTCATGTCGGGTTAACGACAATTGTATATATAAGTGCCATCCACTGTAGTTGGCCCACGAAGCACTACCAAGGGCTTCCTTGCTAGCAATTACAAGTACTGCATATCAGCTTACCGCTTCTGGTGAAGGTAACACCAATGTTTCTGTTGGCATCGTTACACAACTGTAAACAACACCGATACATGGAACCACCGGCACGTCTTATGTTTGTCTTAACGGACACGCTTTTCGCTGTGCTTCATTATTTTTTAGAGCGTCGTTATCAGTGGCGTAACCGATAGGTATGAAAAAGTAACTATATATACATGAAAAAATGAAATGAGAAAAAGATACCCTGGATCAAAAGGGACTTGAACTCGGGGCCCCTGCGTGGCAGTCGAGTATTCCCCCCAAAGAGCTATGCTGGTGCGTGAAACCCATTTGCAAAAAATCCACGCATCTCCACGAAGTGAATCATGACGAGTGGGCGATAAGTTATATCGGTGAGTAACCATACGTTGCCCCATACAATTTAAACTGAGTGACAAAGTGACATAAAGAGTCGACGACAAAGTGAGGTCCTAAGGTCCATGATGTCTACGTTGAAGTTGCCGACTAGTATAAAGGGTGTGCTTGTAGGTGTTATATATTTTTCGGTCCCAGTTATGGTTGTTGTTCGTCAATTCTAAAACTTTTTCTTTTATTCACATCAGCAGGTATGTGCCACAGGTATGCAGGTATACGCCACAGGTGATTGACAGTTTATATCTACCGAGGAACAGCGAGATACAGCAATTGGTAATTTTAACGCGAGCGTACGTTGAAGTCGCTGAGTGGTATCAAGGGTTTGTACTGCTAGGTGTTTTATATTGTTTGGTCACAATTATGATTGATAATAGTGTATTGTTAAACCTTTTTTTGGGTTTCTCACATCCACGAATCTCCCCGTGACGAACACCGCGGACTGATAAGGCTCTGCCCTAAGGTGCTTCGCCCCTAATGTACCCTATACAGGCGTCATCTGGGGCACGCAGTCGCGTTCAGCTTTGTAATATATTGTGGGAGTAGAGTAAAATAACAACCAGTCATAACACAATGCTAATTGAGCAACGAGTGTGGTGTTTAATGCGGCCCACTCACTGCAATGTGTTCGACCACAATTCTTCATCGTCATCAGCCACATGCAGCATTAACAAAGTGCACATAATACCTTACAGATGTAGCAGCTACCTCGCTTATCAGCAGAAATACGAATGATGGTGCAGTGGGTTCTGTCGTACATCACAAAACTTATGAACACAAAGCTGCGCTCAGAATTCGCATTGTTTTCGTTCATTAGGCAGTATTGTAATTGGCGGTGTATTTTTATTTAAGACAGACATTTAGAGCACCGAAGGCTAGCGACGCTCTGGCACTCTTCGTGGTGTAGTGCAGTGAAGTCAATCCGCTACATATCTTGAAAATTTGGGGAATATATTTCGTCACCAAGCACCAGACAGACCACGACCTCCACACTAAACAAGCTATGGAAGGAGGTCGGTTCGCATGTGCGTGTCGGCGGCATCTGTTTCCTTTGCATTTTTTCTTTTTTTCCACTCGTACAAGGTGTAGTACAGAGCAATTTGTGTGCCACAATGGCGCTCTTGAATAGGGGAATGCTTTGTGTCACCTGCTGCGCTCGAGGACAGCAAAGTGAGAACACTCATTCTGTATCCCTCGGTGCACTGCGTAATAAGTTTTCCCGCGCTACTGCATAGGCAGGCTTAGGGCACGTTCACTGTTGTGAGTGCGCCGTAGCAAGCAATTAGGCGCGTCGAAGGAAACTGATAAAACGTTACTGATGCTTTCTATAGCCCCCGTGATAATATTTATTTCTGAATTCTCGTTATGATTTGACGATAGTACGCTGAAAAGAAGTGGACAAGCGTTTCGCAAATGCAACGGGCGTTGCATGCAGCCAAGTGATACCATCGAGCTCGAACTTTCAAAACGTCTGGAGGAAGATGCCTTGAAGAAGTGCGAAAACAAGTACCCTGTTCCTCAAAAAATTCTGCTTCTGCATGATGGAAAAAGCCTTTCCGATCCTGCGCATTTATTTCAAGCACTTGTAAAATGTTTCCATTTGTCATATTTAGTTGTGTTGCTCGTGGCGTTCTGTCGCGGATGCCATGCCTCAGTTGTCCGTGCGCGTGGGCTTCTAGGTGCAGAGAATAAGGTAGGGTAATTTACCGCTTTATATCCTGTGAGTATCCTGGTTACTCATCCGATAAAGCATTTCTCACAGCACGATGTTCGTAAAAGAAGTCTGCCCTTGTTTGTAATCCCGCGCGTTAAATGCGTGCGCCCTTCTGTGTCTCAGGTGAGCTTTCATGCACGTTATAAATTTAAAAGATTCAAATTTTTGTGATAGACATGTTTTAGCTGAAACCGAGCGATGGAGGTTTGCATGGCAACGGCTGTGTACTTCGATGCCACTACTAGACTAGAGAGCTGCTTGCATTCACAAAATATTGACTGTGCGGCTTTTTTCTTGACGCAAAACGCTGACAGCTTTTCTCACCCATGAAAAACAAATAGGTGAGTTCACTAGACGCCTTCCGTCTATCTTCCCAAATCGCACGTTCCACTGAGGGTAGCGGCAACGACGGCTTGTGAATAATTCTTAACACTAAAAGAAACAAAAATGTCTCAGCTTAGACACTGACAGATAAAATCCAGAGATACGCACCGCGGTGTAGCACATTCCATATTTCAAATTGAGTGGTTCTGAAAGAGAAACCGAAAGTGCGTATTGAATACATTGCCCGCTTGTGGTGCACGGTGTGTTTATGGGAAAGGCAAGCAGACTATCCATTCCCTTTCTCGTGTGACCTGTCTGCATGGATCCATGGCAGTGATTTTCATTGCTTCTTTTAATCCATGAGCAAGGGTGGTTGCCTTCTCTAGTATTAAGCACCGTAATCAGCGCCACAGTGTGCCTCCTACGCAGTTTATTTATTTATTTTTATTTACTTAACATACCTCAAAGGCCCCGTACAGAGGGCTTTACATGAGGGTTGCTTGCAAAAATGGCGTCGTTGATAAAGGAGTCTAAGCGCGTCGTCACGCGCGCACCGTGACCACTTCTGACACATGCCGCGCTTGCAACGAGCCAGATACACTACACGCGGAAGCGTACAATAACACAAACACATTATTAACATGACTGCAAGCGAACGACTCCTCTTGAGTCAAACGAAAAAGACCGAATGTCATCCGGTTCCAGCGCGCATGGTTGCTAGACGCCTTCATTGGTAGGAGGGCCGCGTCACCTACATTCAGAATGCGCGGTCAACCCACGCTTGCCATAAAGCCAGCGCCAGAACAGCGCTTAGACTTGACTGCCATGGAGAAACACGTACGAAAGGCCTACCTGTACACTGAAGCATTCTGCACTTCACGGGATGCGGCAGTACCTGCGGGATCCGTCGACCTTTAACCAATAGACGATGTAAATTGATGACAACATCACGTAACGTAACCGCTCACTCAGACGAAGTCGCATGGGTTTTCAATTCGAGTATGGATGTGGATAGACGCTGAGGAGGTGGACCATTTACAGCTCGCTGTAAAACTTGTGAGGTAAGTCATACAAAACCCAATTGCGTGCATAAATAATATTTCAGGTTGTTCACCCAGGCCAACTGCTTGCACAGGCTGAATACTTCGCTTTGTTCGTGCTCTTTGACAAGTTTTTCTTAAAGGGCATAATTGAAGTAGTTATAGTTGAGCGAATATTTGTATATTGTCATCGTGCAAATTTTTTCTGACATGTAGTTCCGTGAGGTCTGCGCACCCAACATTTTTAACAGCTGTTGCGTCCAGTGCATTGCATTAAATAACACGTCGGACAACGGTAAGAAAGTGAAACTAGGCGGCGAAGCATCGAGGACTGCAAAGGCCACATCGGTGCAAATAGGTTATCCTACTCTTGTGATATAGCAGTAGCCTTGTCAAAAACATAAAATATCAATGTCCGGTGCTGGCCTCACATTTAAGGAGTTTTTCTTTTTTTCGCCCAGAAAGCTATCGCTCCTATAATTTAAACAGTGTCAGAGGCGTCACTCTGATACCCAACTGTTGTTGAGAAATATTTTGCAGGATACTGTTTTGCTATGAATAAAGCCAGTTTTGCGCCAATAATTACTAAGACACCCAGGCAGAAACTACTTTGGCAGTTATTTATGTGATGCGTAAGGGTAGAGTTCCATTGTAGGTTACAGCCTTTCCTAGAACGTTGTTTTATGGCGCCATCGGCCTAGCATCTTTCAGTTTTCTAGCGCTCGTTAGCATCTGTAAAGGCCCCGTGGTTGGCGCAACCAACGGCCATCGGAACGTGTTTATGGCATGAAATTTACTCAAGGTTCTAACTTTCTTTGTTCCTAATTTATCCATGTTGCCTTTACACGTTGTCCTAGAAATGATTTTTATTCCACTATTGCGAAATTAAACCAAGCCTTCTTAGGAAGCATTTGTTTGCAATGATTTTGCACCATGGATGCAACACGTTCATATGATTAATGTATATTTATATTCTGCAAGCATGCGTGTAAAGTCCTGGTTAAGACTGGGGCCATCAGAGCGTGGGGGCCTGGGTTGAATGCCAGCTTCGCCAATAATAATAATAATATCGGGTTTAACGTCCCAAAACCACGATATGATTATGAGAGACGCCGTAGTGGAGGACTCCGGAAATTTTGACCATCTGGTATTCTTTAACGTGCACTGACATCGCACAGTACACGGGCCTCTACCATTTCGCCTCCATCGAAATGTGACCGCCGCGGCCGGGATCGAACCCGCGACCTTCGGGTCAGCAGCCGAGCACCGTAGCCACTGTTCCACCGAGGCGGACGTCCAGCTTCGCCAAGAACATGCATTTTGTCGTCTTCGTTGATTTATATATGGCGATGATCGCCTCACGTCACAGAGGGACGGACGGACCGGCTGTTTCGTATTTGAGATGCAATATAAATGCTGATGCATTTAGAACTCGAAAATAACATCAAGCACCAGCATAAACTGTAGACTGCTTATTAATCGAGATATATATGAGGCCCGCTCTTTTCCTTATTTATGCAGATGACGTAAGTCCAGCTGTATATTGCAGTGTTAATAACTATTTTTAGCAGTTAAGTGCGTTTTAACGCGATAGGGTTAAACAGTCGGTGTCCAAGAAAATGCAGACTCCGCGTTAGCATCGGTGCCGCTGTCTTTGGGCGAAAATGCCCACTGATTCAATGAATAGAACTCAGTGTTCCAAGCCAAGATCAAACCCAGGTATTTTGCGTCGCAGTGAAGCCTTACACTTCAAAGCCACACTAGTGCCTGAAACTTCTTTGGAAAGACACGCTATACAAGCGTCATGTCGGCTGAGCAGTCACGTTAAAGCGATACTGACACGATTTTCAAGCACCGTTATAGGAGCATTTTAACGCCAAAGTGCTAAAGAGCTCATTTCGGGGAAATTTTGGTGTCGGCGTCCTTGGTTGTGAGCGAGCGAAAATTAATTACCATTATGAACAACACCATCAACAACATGTGCAGCTGCACAGGTGCGTATGTTGCCATCAGATCGCATAGTGGGTACTTTGCCAACTCGCAAAAGAAATAATTATGTCGCAGTGGGTACTCCGCAACTGTAATTGCAGTTGGTACGCTACGATAGTTTGAAATCGCCCATTTACAGGAGCACAGACGTCCCCTCCTTTGCGGCACGGTTTAGGTATCCACCAAGAAGCGAAGCAAGGACAGTGATTGAGATGGAGACGCGAACAGGGTTCGATTACGCTGTAGCGCTGGACTCTTAAATGCAGAGCTCAAGCGCACTTCAAACAGTTTTGTTATGAGAGTTCATATTAGCATAAAGAGAAGTCTCAGTGGTGTACATGGACACTGCGCCAACCATTGAATGATTTAAAACACTGAAATACTTCTTCCTCTCCTCATAAGGCCTATTATTTAAAACAGCCACTTCATTAAACGTAAGCCATGAATAGTGCCGATATTGAGCAATATAACGAGTAGATGCACTAGATGACTGAAGATTAACAATAAGCTTTTACGGCTTCAGCGCATCAGTAACATTTGTTCAATCATTTTGTTTAGACACGAACTGAGAAGCATCTCCACGGAGTTAAATCTGGCAGCGTATAAAGCTTTTACCCGGCCGAAAATTGACTACGCTTGTATCATTTGTGATCCCTACACAATGAGTACGAGATACAGACTTAGCTATTTCAGGCACTTTGTACACAGTCGTGTCCGCGGCAACTGATAGTTGTGTCGACTAGTGACCAACAAAAAGCAAGATACTATCAGCGTTTGTTGAAATCAAGCTCTCCCGTAAAGAATACGTTTTATTTGACTCGAATTTGCTGTGCACTGCTGAGTATGATAACTTTGCTGAAGGTACGACTATGTTCGACGAGGTCTTCGGCGTGCCATTTTCCGCGAGCCACGTGAAACGTCTGATGTTTGTAAGCTCTAAACGAGTAAGTGAGTAAAAACTTTATTGAGAATGTCCGGCGGTATTGTGCGGGGCGGGCTACAAGCACCCCAGCCTAGGTGACGGCTTCGAGTCCTTGGACACGGGCGGCTTCCTGGGCGTGCCGGACGGCCCACAAACATACCCGAAAACGAAAGCGCGCATTATTTCCAGCCTCAGATTTGATTCAATTCATGGAAAAACAGAACATGAGCGGCTTTAGGTTAAATAGACCTTTAATCACAATTTCATTCAGGTTGATTCTCAAAAACACATATATCAATGTATTGTGACATTATTTTCGTTGCTATAGAATGACGAATGCCTTGGAATAATGTTTTGTAAATGTGACGCATTTACAAGCAGTTCTCCATAAGTAGGGCTCCGTGTTTTCGGATAAATCAGAAAAAATCCGATAAACACCCGACAATTCGGATTTATCCGATAAGCTCCGACTTTAAAAGGGCAATTTCAACGTTCCAAGGTCATTTTCAAAGCTGACAATCATCAATCGAAAGGAGTACACCTTCATCAGCGGCAGCAACCTCGTAAAGTATGCTTCCGTCTATTACCACAAACTTTAAGGTTGTAATGCGAACAAACGTAGGTGTTTTGTATTCAAGTATTTGTGCTTGTATGTACACCCAACAGCAAAAGTTTGCGGGACATTGGATGCACAACAAATGCGAATTCCTGCTATATTAATGCGTAATGCTCCCAATCAAGCTGATGATAGTATAGGACACAATGACAAGTGCTATATGGAACATTTATTTAAAAATTTTGTTCCCAGATAAAGCGGGAATTTAGCTATATCGAACGTTTCGCGTCCCGCAAACTTTTGCTGTTGGGTGTACGTGTTTTCGCGTTAAAATATTCCAGGCTTCTGAAATACACTTCATGTGTTCACATGTTTTCATGTTCAGATACCATTTTATCTAAAATTTCGGAGTATTGAGAATAATAATAATAATAACAGGCCTTTATAATTCATCAAGATGATGGAGGCTGGGAGAAAAAGCTGAGCAGCAGCTCGACTGGCTCCTGCTCCCCCAAAAGCTACATTTTGGCGAGTTTACAGCAGTGCACATCAACACCCATATCAACTAGGTAATTGAACAGCAAGTAAGAAAAACTATGAAAGAATGGAGAAGCAGGATTATCGGCAGCAATGCAACGCCATTTTATTGGAAATAATTATTAATAAGACCACAGTACAACAACTTATAATGCAAAATTAAACACCGAATTTCGGAGAATCGAACATTTACGAGAAATCAACTCATAAACGCCGAATTTCCTTTTAAAAAAATAAACTCCCAAAAAATACTTTCCGAAATTCAAAAAAAAAATAAACTCCGAAAACACGGAGCCCTATTCATGAGTCACGCCTAAATGGTTTAACACGGTGCTAGCATGCTCTGCAAACCAGTTCTAAATGTTCAAGACAAAAAGAAAAAACAAGCACATCCCATGAAGACGAAAGCATGAGACAACTTACTAGGGAATTCGCAACGCGAGAAATAAAAGCGCTATAAAATTATTGATACTTACCGTCAAAGTGGACAGCTTCATACGCACAAGCACAGGCACGCCCACTTTGACATCTTTTTTTCTTCCTTAATCTCGGCCACTCTCGGAGAAGCAATACCATCGCCTTCTTGCTTACTATACCGTATGAGTACGCAGCCATCCTAAATTACTATAAGGGACTCAGGCGTATCTACGAGTGTTGCGGAATGGGCGCCTCCATTCCATTCCAATTCCATTCTAGGGAATTAGAACTTGCCGCAATTTCATTCCTTTCGATTCCTTGGAATGAAAAAACTTGACCCATTCCCACTCCTGGAATGGCAGGGCAGTTCAATTCCATTCCTGTAATTCCACAACGTAGGAGAGGCACCTTGATAGTTTTATAGAGTTAATAATTAACGCTCCATAAAAATGTGATGTCATCAGATGCATTAGGAACTGCAAAAGTACGCAAAACACGTTACCAAGGTCGAGGGAGAGTAGCTTGGTGACATCTCGTGCATTACAAGCACCCCATTAATTCCCATAGGGACAGTTCTCCCGCTACCTAGTATTTGCATGGTCATGCATGTTTGAACGAATGGCGATGTTTTAATATTGTTTAAGCTTAAATGTGTTAATAGTAGTGTTCAAGAAGACTAAGCAGTTTGGCCTCGAGCGATCAGGAATATGGAGAAAACTAAGATTTCGTTAATGGGGAACAAAACCCTCTATATCTGCTGCTATTAGTTGGAACAGTGTACCGTTCGGGCACCTTGTGCCTTTGCATCGAATACGGAACACTGGGCCGCACTGCTCGTCAGCACTCACGCTTGTCAAGCGCGCCTCGCAAGCATGGACGGGTTCAGGAGAACTTTCTGTGTTCGCCTGTGCGCAGGTTTGAAATGTCAGATATAGAACTTAGAGAAGCGCTTTTCGAATATGCGTCCGAGTCACCGACGACGACAGAAGCAAAAACAAAAAAGTGAAGGCTGGTAAGACTGCAGGCGGCTGGGGCGCCGCCGAGGGGGAAAAAATCACAAGGCGTGAGGGGGGGTATGCCGCCGCCATAAGCGTGCGCTGGGTTCCCCTTCAGGGGGGGCGCGAAGGTTCGTCGCAGCGCCCCCCTCCCTATTATGTCAATGTATGGGGCTGACTTTGCGCCACCCCCCCCCCCCCCCCCCCGTGCGCACGCCTATGGCCGCCGCCGTATATAGTTCCGCATGACGGATACCAACGGCATAGAACCGCAGCTACGCGAAGAATACAAACTTCGGAGCAACACGGTCGATATAAGGACAGAATTTCAGTAGGCGCGTTGCTTATAAATGTACCGTGCTTGTCCGACTAGACAGCATGAACGACTGGTACGAGAACATTTATACATTTCCTCAAGAGTACTGGACTTGACACTAGACTTTAAGAAGACCACTGTGTGTTACGAGATCATTATACATACGCATCACCTGTTCCTGTCCCCATCATCATCATCACTCTTTTCTTCCCTTTCCCTTTTCCCCTGTGCTGAGTAGCAGGCCAGAGCGCACAAGCTCAGGCCGACCTTTCGGCCTTCTAATAAATTCGCTCTCTCTCACTACTGTGGTTGTAATCAGCCAAGCCGTTTTAAAAATGCTCCTTCATTGATAAATTCGATGCTCTGACTTACTAATGTTTCAAGTTTGAAAAACAGCACGTCGATGAAAAGGTGCTCTATTTTGGCAAAAAGACGTAATTCCATTCCCATTCCATTCCAAGGTCGCAAAAATGTGGAATGAATCTGCAGTCATTCCAATTCCGGAGTGGCAACTCCGCAGCACTGGTATATATCGCTCCCCTCAAGAAGCTTAAAAAGAAGCAAGCTGTCAGCTAGCGCTTAGTCCAGACGAGAACCTAACCAAACTCGTACGCGGAATCGCACGACCCTCGGCTTCGGAGCGTGGGTACGTGGGTTCGCATCCCATCCGGCCAAGAAATCTTACTTCGTTTTCTTTTCATTACTTCTCCTCCTCATCTCCATTTCTCATCTCCACTCCTCCTCCTTTCCTTCGTCCTCTCGGCTTCGCCAAGCAGAGTTTTCGTTCAGCGCTCGCGACCCTCCTCCTTCACTGCCCCTTTCCTCAGCAGTCCTCGTTTCAGTGGGCTTTACTTTCTCCCAACCCTGGCTCCAAGCTGCTTTCCCACCGCTCTCTCTAAGCTCCCCTCTATCCGTCCATTGCGTTCGCTTTCCCTTGGACCTGCTGTACGTGGTAGTGAGGCTTGCCCAACTCCTGAGGCGCGTATCCTCCCGAGTTGTTGCGGTCGCCACGAGGAGTTTTGCCAAGCTTAAACAGATCCGCTGTTAAAATGGCAGGAACACGACCATCGGGTCACGAGAAGCGCCGCCAGGAAGTTGGCTTTCCCTAAAAAATTTTGGCTTTTCCTCACGAAACGAGTCTTTTCCACGTGCGTAAAAGAGCGAGGAGTGGGATTAAGAAGGTACTGTGGGGAGCGAGTAGAAACTACCGCTCGCCATCGCGTCTTTCCCTCATGATTTCTCGTCGTTTCTCCGCCGTCCTTCTCGTCGTTACTCCGCCGTCATTCTCGTCGTTGCTCCGCTGTCATTGTTGTCTCCGCTCGTTTTTCTAACGAGATATATGCCGTAAAATTAAACAACATGCTGTTCTCCACAAGGCTGTCGTTAATCAGTATACTCGAACGTGTAAACGCAAGTCTGACGTCTCCGCTACGTACAGCATCCTCAGAAGCACACTGAATGTGATGTTGAAAAACAAGGGCGACATTAAGGCCAAAGAAGAGTATACGCTGCCGCCTACCGACATGTACGCACAGCTGCTTGTGAAGATTTTGAGGTGCTATTCTAATCAAAACCGTATTTTTTCGCGTATAGCCCGCCCGTGCCAATTGCTTTGCATCCCGAACCAGAAAGCGCAAGAAAACATAAAATTAAAAAAGAAGTCATGCATTTCACCGAAGAGCCGCACGGCGAAATGTACGTTTTTCTTATTTTGTATTTTTTTCGCGCTTTCTAGTTTCGCCTCCAGTGAACAAACATTGGCGACCAAGCACGCCCGTGAGGTGGTGTCGAGGCAAGCCCTTGACGTCCCCTCATGGGAAGCCTGTGCGCCCGGCCACTTAACATCACGTAACATACAGTTACGTGATGTTAGTCACGTGACTAGCTATTACCTGGATTTTTAGAGAAACGTGTTACGTGACAAGCTGTTACATGATTTTGGCGGGAACATGTCACGTGACTAGCTATGACGCGGGTTGCGTGATTTTAGTCACATGGTTATTTCTTACTTGGTTTATGGCGCGAATATGCGACGGGAGTAGCTGTTACGTGATCTTGCGTGCTTTTAGTGACTTGATTAGTTTCTATGTGATGTTACTTTGACTTTAGTCATGTAACTAGTCGTTACGTAATGATACGCGATTTTGATTTTTGGTGGCGAGACAAATTGTTAGGTGATGTTAGGTGATATATTGTCACGCTACTAGGTGTTGTGTGACGTCACATGATGTTTCGTAACGCGAGGAGTTGTTACATGATGTCACGTAATTTTAGTCACCAGACTAATTACGTCGCTAGTCGTTACGTGATTTTTAGTCACTTAAAATACACGCACATCATGTGTCTTGCAATGGATGGAAACAACTTTATTGAAAGTCCGGCGATGTTTAACCCGGGCTCAGGTCTCCCATGAGGGGACTTCGGATGGATGGATGGATGCTATGAGCGTCCCCTTTATAACGGGGCGGTGACATGTCGGCCACCAGGCTCGAAAAAAAACTTTCTTTTTGTGTTGGCCTAATGCCTTATCTGCAATGATTAAATCTACGTTATTATAGCAAAGAAAAATATAAATTCACGGTCCATCTCTCTGCCTCTTAAGGCAGAATGACCTTATTTTTCCCATTCTTCATTTTTGTCCTTTATCTCTACTTTTCTGCCACGAATACTCTAACCGTCTCTTACTTATTTCTATCGCGGACGTGTTCAGCTTTCCGTTGTTATCCCTAAAACCCAAGGCCTCATGTAGACTCGTGCCCACACGTATATCTGGGTGGATATCGCCACATTCAATCAGTACATGTTCCATCGGTTCCTTAGTTCCCCCACAGCATGTACATTGTTCTTCTTCGTTACAGAATCTCGCTTTATAGCTACGCGTTCTAAGGCAACCCGACCTTGCTTCAAACAGTAAAGCGCTTCCCCTTGAATTATCATAAAACCTCTCCCTCCTTATTTCGTTTTTTCCCTTTCGGTAGTCACTGAGAGCCGGCTTCTTTTCCATCGCTGTCATCCATTAAGTCCTCTCCGCCTCTCTGACTTTTCGCTTAATGCTCCTTGTTGCCATGTCGCCCACACTGCTAGCCGTATATTTACTGGTGAGCCTCCTAGTTCTTTTTCTCCACTGCGTGTCGACGCTTTTTCTATACAAATACCTGAAAACCTTCCCTGCCCATCTACTCTCCTTCATTTTCCTCAGCCTCTCTTCAAATCTAATTTTGCTCTGAGCTTCCCTCACTTCAAAACCTGTCCATCCCATATCACCCTTTACAGCCTCATTTGTCGTCTTCCCGTGAGCGCCCAACGCGAGGCGTCCCACAGTCCTTTGATTTACATCCATTCCTGATTGCACCTCTGACTTCATGCACACCACTGAGTTCCCAAATGTAAGCCCGGGAACCATCACACCCTTCCACAGCCCTCGAAGCACCTCGTACCTATTGTATCCCCATAACGCTCTGTGCTTCATGATTGCAGCATTCCTCTTTCCCTTTGTTACCGAGGCTTTCTCTTGTACCTCCATATATCTATCCACCTCATTTACCCACACTCCGAGGTACTTGTACTCGCTTACCCTCGGTATTTCTTGGCCCTGTATTAAGACCGCATGGTCTTCGTGATCATTGAATACCATCAATCCACATTTTGTTGCACTAAAACCTAGTCCTAGGGCCTCGCCTTCCCTTCCGCATATATCTGCCAGCCGCTATACATCATCTTGACTGTCCGCAAATAACACAATATCGTCAGCGTAAAATAGACCTGGAAGCTTCTGCTCAACCATCGCGCCGGCCTGTTTGTGTGACAAATTAAATCCAATGTTGCTACCTTCTAGCGCTTTTTCCATCCTCGCCATGTACAGCATGAATAACAGCGGGGACAAAGGACATCCCTGTCTCAGCCCCTTGCTAATGTCAACGCTGTCCTTGCTGCTTATTCCTTCCCATTCTACACAAACTGTATTTTCTCGGTATATTTCCCTCAAAAGCTGTATACAGTCGTCACCTATGCCCACTTACTTCAATATATCCCACAAAATTTTCTGATTAACGTTGTCATATGCCCCGGTGATGTCTAGATAAGCTACGTATAAGGGCCTGTTTTCTATTTTTGATATTTCTATACACTGTGTAAGAACAAACAGGTTATCGTCTAACCGCCTGTCGATTCGGAATCCATTCTGGAGTTCTCCCAAAATATCATTTTGCTCTACCCACGTTTCTATTTTTAATTTTACTGCCTGCATCGCCAACCGGTATAGTACCGATGTAATGGTTAGCGGTCTATACGAGCGAATGTTATCCTTTTTCTCCCCTGCCTTTATAGATTAAGTTCATTCTACTTTTTCCGCCAACTGTCTGGTATTTCCCTCTCCTGTAAGCACTTTTCTACGGCTTTCAGCAGTGCTTCTTTAGTGCTATGTCCTAGTTCGTTAATGAGGCTGACGGGAACCCCATCTAAGCCCGGAGTAGTGCGCTTAGGAATTTTTCCTTCGGCCGTCTGCCAATTGAAATTCTCAAGTACTACATCTTCCTCGGTTGTGCTCTTCTGCATACTTTTACTCACCGGTGGAATCCCCTGGGCGACCTTTTTTAAACGAATCGGCTGTTACCTTTCGAATGTAACTTAGCGCTTCGTACCCTTCCAATTGATTTCCTCCTTCATCTACCATATGTTGTTGCATTGTGACAGACTTCCTACCTAGCGCTTTTAGGTGGCTCCAAAATCTCCTAGGTGCGGCCTTCTTCTTTTCGAGAATCTCTGTCATCCAGCGTTCACTTTCGCCTTTAATTTTTGCCTCGACTAATTTCTGCACAATGGATTTTTGCTCTAAGTATATTTCCCATACTTGGTTGACTTCATCCTGTGGCCGCTTCTCCTTTTTTGCCTGTCTGTGCTGCCGTGATGCCTCACGTCGCTTCTCGATCGCATCCCGGATTTCTTTGTTCCACCAACTTTTTGGCTTTCTCTTTCCTTTCCAAGAAATTGTTTTCTTCTCTTTTTCTATTTCTTTCGTGATTACATGTAGCAGCTCACTATACTTCCAGTCTTTGCCTGGCAGTTTGTCTACTTCTTCCTCAACTTTTGCGGCTATATTTGTTATTTGTTTCTCATTTAAATGCGAGCTGCCAATGCTTGATTCTAGGTTCTTATTTTCAGTTTTATATCCCATTTGTAATGTTATGCGTTTATGATCACTACCCAAGCTGTTAATGCCTTGCTCGTCTATTCTCATC
Source organism: Rhipicephalus appendiculatus (assembly GCA_030522465.1). Classification (NCBI taxonomy): domain Eukaryota; kingdom Metazoa; phylum Arthropoda; class Arachnida; order Ixodida; family Ixodidae; genus Rhipicephalus; species Rhipicephalus appendiculatus. The sequence goes on along the minus strand of JALIZH010005642.1, from coordinate 10,031 downwards.
TCTCTAAGTTTGTCATAGATTCCTTCTGTCATGAGATAATAATCAATGCTCGATTGCCTGTTTCTGACTTCCCACGTGATCTGTCCCTCACACTTAGGCCCCGCGTTAACAATTTCAAGACTATGTTGCTCGCAGAGATCTAGCAATAACTTGCCATTGGAGTCTGAATATCCGTCAAGGTCATGTATGTGAGCATTCATGTCCCCTAGAAGGATTATTTCGGCATCATGACCAAATTCTTTAATATCGGTGCTTATGCATTTCACTATCTCCAGATTCTTTTCTCTGCAGTTATTCCCCGTCCACAAGTAAGCTACACCTAGCCACGTTTTCTTTCCACCTACTGTGCCCGAAACCCATAGGTGCTCTGAACACGTTTGCTTCACTCTGTCCCATTTTGCTCTGCTATGAATTAGCATTCCAACGCCCCCCACCTCTCCTTTCTGATATGATCCTGTTGCATCCTTCCCAACTATAATTGTCAATATGTGGTGGCTCTTCCAAGTCTCTAAGGTGTGTTTCTGTAACCGCATAAACACATATCTGTTCCTTGTTTAACTGTCCCTCAATCTCTAACTATTTTGCCTTTTTTTCTGCCACCCTGCATGTTAATGTAACCAATTGCGACACGCGCCTTCTCCCTTCTTTTACATTTTCTCTGGTTTTTCGCTATACTACCTGTCACAGAGTCCCCCTGGTTGTTGTCCTCATTACACGCTACCCTGGACACCGAAGGGCCCGCGTGCCCCCCCAAAAAAGCTACTGCGCCTCCTGCAAGTCGCCAACCCACCTCATGACCAAGCCTCCTATTGAAGTGTATTCCGTCTCTTCGAAAACCACCCCACCTGTGCACCTCTCTGTTTATTTCCACTACCTCGATGCCTTTCTCTCGACTCATCTGCCATATCTCTTTGTTTGCGTCGACAACCGCTCTTTGCAGGTTGCCGTCACGCACCGGTACCTCCGGTATTGTGCATACCACTATCTGCACCTGAGGGGAAATGGCGCGCATGTCATCGACCCCTTTCGCCAACGTGGTCGCTAGTTCAGCTGATTCTTCATTCAAGACGTCGTTTAGACCTCCCGCAATTACCACGAGGTTACGTCCATTAGCTTTAGCTGCGAGTTTTGCGCTAGCTTGTCTCATCACTGATCCCAGCCTATGTCCTGGGAACGTCCCTATTAAAACTCGTTTGTCGCCTCTCACCCTTTCCTTGACTGCTTCTGCGCATCTAGCTAAATTCGAGTCCCCGGCCATTATCACGTGCTCCGACTTTTCTGCTGGACTGTCCCGCACCTGGCCACTGCCTCGGTCACCAGCTCGCGCAACCGCCGCTGTTTTGCTCCCCTCCCATTCCCAAAACCACCTCGCGGAAACTGGGTCCTGTGACCCCTGCACCTGTCTTCCCCAAACCTGTTTCCCCCCTTCGCGTCTCCCACTATGGGGGTTGATGCCCTCCTGTTCCCGCCGTCGCTTGCTTCCTTGTCCACCATGACTGCCTTCGCTAACCCTTCCTCAGCTGACTTAAGCCTTTCTCCCATAGCCATCGTTTTTTCTCGCTCTGTCGCCAACGCATTCTCCAGCTCGGCGATTCTTACCATGAGCTTATTCTGGGCAGCCATCATTATTTCCATTTTCGTCTCTAACTCACATTGCTTACACTTGGCGTCAGCTGGTTCTGTCTTGTCATCCGCACAAACCTCTATTTTCCATCCCATTCCGCACCCTGAACACCTTACGGTCTTTTTGACCATGGCTAGCTCGTTCACACTTCGGATTACATACACTAAAAGCCAAAAGGTACCACAAAACTCCGCCAGTATGCTTCAAAGCACTTGTGTACCCTTCAGCCACGTGGTGGCCGAAAAAAAAAAAAAAAGGCCAGGCGATTGTCACACAAGAAACAGTACAAAGTTGTAACCCCAATTAAGCTTCAATCTAGTGGCTTATGTACTCATATAACTAATAAAAGCAAGCTCGAATCGTGCAGAAAAAATTTATCTGTCGCTGTCATTCCGGAGCCCACGAAAAACACGTCCGTCCTCTAGCGCTCCAACCGCCACATAGGGTGGGATCGGTGATGAGACAAGCTAGCGCAAAACTCGCAGCTAAAGCTAATGGACGTAACCTCGTGGTAATTGCGGGAGGTCTAAACGACGTCTTGAATGAAGAATCAGCTGAACTAGCGACCACATTGGCAAAAGGGGTCGATGACATGCGCGGCATTTCCCCTCAGGTGCAGATAGTGGTATGCACAATACCGGAGGTACCGGTGCGTAACTTCGAGGCCTTGCCTCAACGCCCCCCTCGCGGGCCCGCTGGACTGCCCATTCTTGTGTCTTGAAGTTGGAGCTGCGCAGAGCGGCTGCCCACTTCGACGCGAAAGCATCCGGAGCTACTGCCATTTTAGCTGCTGTAACAGGGCACTCCCATAACATGTGTGAGAGCGTCGCTCAAGTTGCCTGACATAATTTGCGAGTAGCATTCGGGTACTGCGCGGGGAAAATGTGCCGCAATCGCACCGGACTGGGGAAGGTGTGTGTCTGCAGCTGTCGCCAAACGACTGCATGGCGTAGTTTTAGCTTGGGGTGAGGTGGGGGCAATATCCGCCTGCCTAACTGGTAGTGCTTGGTTATGTCGTTGTACCTGACTAGGCATTCTCGCATGTTTTGAACCAGGAGGTCCGAACTCGACGAGGTGGTATCCGATTCTGCGCGGCGGGTCATTTCTCGCGCATAGCGGTGTGCCACTTGGTTCGAATTAGGGGGGACCCCTCGTCGATGGGGGTGGCGACGTGTGCTGGGAACCATAGGATAGCGGTGCTATTGCAATGCTGTCGACCAGCCTTCCTTAGGATCTGGAGAGCGTCAGGGGAAATGCACCCCCGCGCGTAGTTACGGACCGCGGTTTGTGAGTCGCTAAGAACGGCGTGTTTCTTGCAATCCACGGCCAGACAGATGGGCGCACGTGTTGTGGAGGCGATCACCCTATTGCAAAAACCAGCGCCCCCAGCGTGATACCAGTACGTTTTCTGGCGCTGGATCGCACTGGGAACACTGGTACACGCTGGGATTCACTGGCACTTCGGTGAGCGCACTGGGACAGAGCTGGGTCGCACTGGTAGGGGCGTTGGCTTGGCCGCTGTGACGCTGGCGCATACTGGGAAGCGCTGGAAACGCTGGAATTTTCACTGGAGTGCGCTGGTGCACACTGGAGCCTACAATGTTTCTTCCAGTGCGGCATGCAAGTTTCTGTAGTGTATGCGGCGGAATGTTTCGGTATCTTTGAATATAGAATGTTTGATTCGATGGTACCAATGGATGCTACCCTAACAGGCAGGCCCGTAGCCAAAATTTTTTTTCGAAGGGGGGGGGGGCACTTGTTGAAAGCCTTGAAAAACACCGATTTTTATTATTTTTCCTCGGTAAACGCCCCCCTTCCATCCGAATTTCGAGGGGAAGCCCGGGCCCCTAGCCCCCCCCCCCCGGCCAGGGGCCTGCTAACAGGTCCCAAACATTTTCACAACTTCTAGCTTGGCAGAGAAAGAGAATGATAAGCGCAAGACATTATGTGGTATATGCGAAATCACCGTCATTTTTATTTTTTCCCTTTGGAATGCAGTAAAAATTGCGTTAATAACACAAAGGAGCCAACGCTGATTATTTTGCTTGTTAGCTTGCTTTTTTTTTCTTATTCACGCAGATTCAATAACGGCGTTAATTCTTGCGGAGAACGTAGCAGCGATGAATGCACTTTTTGTGCATGCGCCGCGCATATACCAGTCTGGCATCAGGGATGGGTTGTTGTAATGATTACATTTTGCAGTGTTTATAAGTCTGGAGGCGCAGGTCCTACCAGAAACAGCAAATCGTTACATCGCCGCACAGTTGGCGTGAAGCAATTGAGCTCTGGCTTCGCAACCCACCCAACGGAGGCCAGAAAAACAGCCGCCGTTCGATATCAGCACACCGGAAACGCATCTCTGGCACTGTTTGCCCTTCCACTTACTTCAGCTGAACTTTTGTTAACCATTAGAAAGGTTCCGAAGCTTGAATGCAGAAACTTCAACCATCGCAACTCAGCTGCGCCGAGACCGGTCCTACCCAGCGAGACTCCCAGCGAGCGTTAGGCCTAGTGTGCCGGCCGTGTCCGTCTACATGTTACCGGCGCTTCGCGCTTAAGTACACGCAATTCTAAAGCGTAAGGATGACTGTAAAGTACAGTTTGGACATTCGTTAACCTAAATCAACCATTTTTTCCTTCTGTACGGTGTCCGCACAAGGAGCGACGACCATCGAAGTGACGCGCTTTCAGCAACGCACACAAACTGAAACCGAAAGCTGCCGGCCGCGCTACCGGTACTTCTCGTGACTCTTATGTAACAACGCATAATTGTCAGTCGGTAATTTGGTACGCCTTAGTGAACTAACATAGTGACATATTCCTTTAGCGCATTGTATTTGTATTTATTTGAGCGGTTTCTTAGTTATAGGTATCGATAGAACTGCAAATCTGTACATTGGCACGCCCGCTGTACTGGCGTGTCGTCGCTTGCGCGATAACACTACTCAATACTCAATCATGTACGCACCTGTTTATCGAACTAGTCATCATAAAACCTATGTAAATGTTGACCAGTAGCAAGAGCGAGAAACGGCTATTAAAAAAATCGGCAGTAACAGCCAGCAAACAGTGCCTGCTCTAGGTGTATTTCATATTTTTCATAGTTAACATGTGAATTCTTAAAGAAACTTAGCGCTCTTGCCATTATCGGCATGTCATCCGGTACCGGCCGCCGTTCGTTTGTGTCTAATAAAGACGCAGTTGTTATTTGGAAAGGAAGATTGCGTCTATCGTGACTGTGCGACATGTAAACATGAAGATGAACCGTGTGTTTGTTGGTTAAATAGTTGTTTTACGCACAACTAAGCATGTTCCGGCGTGGCGCAGTGGGTTGAACACTCAGTTCGGAATCAGGAGGTGACAAGTTCGAATCCTCGTGACAGATACCTTTTTTTTTCATATGTTTTTTTTTTTTATTGCGTTAATGCGTTCTATATCACTTCTTTCACTAATATATTTATTTATGGCACATAGGCACCGCTATTTCAACGCTGTAGAGCCGTATTGCGCGGGAGTACCAGCACCTCCCAGTAAAATGCCGCTCCAGCGTCCCAGTATCCAGCGCGATACTGGGCCCATAATCCGGCATGGCACTGGACGCTGGTTCCCAGCGGCGCTGGGTTTTGCGATAGGGGGAATCATAAGTTGAAGACGACGAAGCACGCACGCGCCGATTCATGACAATGATAATTCCTGTTCGCAACAAAAAGCTTAAAGAGCTTCGCTCTTAAAAGCTTAGCTACCGCGGAGCTGGGCGTCGAAGTTACTAGATCTGAACGGAGAGCTGTAATTGTTGCCGGCGCCGAGTGCAGCTCTGGTAGTATTGTTACGGGCACGTTGGATTCCTACGTCCTTGATGCCTCTGGTGATCTTCTTCGTTACATCCCATAAAATGAAGCTCTACAGGATTCCATCAATGTCTTGCTACGCTGCGCTGTGCGCAAAGCCACCCTGGCCTACTTCCACGATTCAAGTATGGCCGGACATGCAAGTGGACATTTCAGAAGTGGCGTCGCACTGCTACCTGGCAAGGCATGAAGCGGGATTCAACGTTCACTACGGCCGGTCGTGCTATGTGCGCCAATGCGCGAACGCTCGTGCGGGCAAGCCACCGTGCTCTCGCAGTCAATCGACAGCCTCTGATCCTGGCAACTCGCGGCCTGTTACATCAAGGGACCGCTCTTCCGAAGCCACCGCAGCCACATCTTTGTCCTGGCGGTCACAGATCAAGATGGCAGATGTCTTTACCCGCTGTGGCTTTTCAGATGAGTTCATGATAGGCATTGAGTCCTATTTCACTGCCAATGTGTTCGTCGATGCGCCTGTCACCTTTGGCATTAAGCACCGCTAAACAACCACGTGACATCCACAGCCAAACCCGACAGAGAGGAAAACCCGGAACCTCAAGCCCTTACTGGCATCCTTTGCGCAGCAACACACTCATTAGAATGCCTGTTTAAGGAAATAGTTTCCTCGTCGCGGTCCACTGTGAACCATTAGAAAGGGTACACGTCCGGTTTGCTCAGTCGGTTATAGGGGTTACTATGTAACAAGCAGATCCGCGCGTGCGAAGTTGTCCCGTCTTTGGATCGCCCCTCGCGCTAGCGGAGCGTTCGTAACTCGTTACTTGCAATGCGCAGCAATCCTATCAATTAGAGCTGGACCCCTAACCCGTCGTTCGAGTTTCACGGCGGGTTTCACGGCGGGTTTCAGGCCAGTGGTAACAAAGACGAGTTCTTTGTCTGACACTGTTTATTAGCGTCAAGCGCCACCAACATGAAACACAATACAAATAAAGACGAAGCTGCGTATCAATTCCACACGACAACGTGAAAAAGGCACCAAAATGTGAAGAAGACGAGAGAGAGAGCGATAATGCTCTCTCTCTCTCCCTCTCGTGGCTTTGAACTCCGGCCATGGGGCAGTAGGTCACCCACAAAAGCCGGACGGTGCGCAAGGGATTATGGCGGCTGGGTGGATCCCGACTCGATCGAGCTGTGTTGGTCACGGCTCCCCAAGTCGAAAGACAACGAGCCCCCCTGGAAAGCGACGCGCGTTCCTGTGGTCTGGAGAGGAGTCTCCCCCAGGAAAGAATAAGGGACTGTACACGCGCTCGCCGCACATCCGCACCGCACGTGGCGGGACCCCTGCCGCCCGCAAGCGGAGAGCGAAAGAGCGGGTCGGCACTAAAATGCAACCCACGCGCTAGCCGCATGAGCGGCTCTGAATGCGCACTCTAGTTGGACGACGCGACGACTGTTGAGGCTGGCAACCGTTCCGCGGAGCTACAGTTTTCGAGGTCGGCAACCATCACCAACAGCAGACGACGCTGGCATGCTCTTGAACTAGTGGGTTCAAGCCGCCGCGTTTATGATGAAAACGAGGCTTTTGCATTCTCAGCTGAGGATCAACCGACCAACCAAGATCATGTTTTTCGACCGCATGTGTTGCTTCGCCGTGGTCATCTTTTCTCGAGGGATACTACGCGCACCACTTTTTGTTGTTAGCGTTTTATCGTTGTTCTTACCGCACACAACTCGTATCGCGGCGATCTTTTACAGCTTGCAGGAAGGCTGGCGCAAACGCGCACAAACGATTTTTATTACAATGAAGAAAAGGCTTACGGCGGCAGCGGCATTGCACGCTCCGATGCCGCGATGTTATCTACAAACAGCCAAACGAGTTCTGACCCTGCAATAAGTTCTAATGTTGTAGAATCGTCCTGACTGGTCAGTGCTGTTTATGTTTGAGCGCGGGTGTGTATTATTGTGCGTGGTTTGATGACGTTCTGTCGACCGCAAAAGTGTTTGGGATCTGCAGCCCGTGGCGGAGAGCGACGACAAACTGCATCGCTGCGTCACCTACCGTGATGGGGCAGGTGTTGAGGATATCGGCCTCGGCGACTAGCGACGACGCGTTTAGATAACGCGCCGTTGACGGATCTTATCGCGGAGGCCGCCTTGATATCCTCAACACCCGACGTGTCACGGCAGGTGACGCAGCGATGCAGTTTCTCGTCGCTCCGCCACGCGCTGCAGATCCCGCAAGCTTTGCGGCCGACAGTACTTTTTACTTTGCTGTTTACCAGGGGCGTAGCCAGAAGTTTTTTTTCGGGGGGGAGGGGGGGGGGGGGGAGGGAGGGGAGGGGGGCACCTCCTTGATTTCGGAGGGGGGCACCTCCTTGAAATGGCCATTTTTCGCTATGTATGCCATGGTGAAATAAATTTCGGGGGGGGGGGGGGGGCACGTGCCCGGTGTGCCACCCCCTAGCTACGCCACTGCTGTTTACCAATTCGTGTTTTTAAAATGTCAACGTGAGCCCCATACATAACATATTGAAGTGTTTGAAGTTTGAGCACAGAAGAAAAGGATTAGCATGTGTGATTCATTACAGCTGGCATAACAGCTATGTGTATATGAAGTAGTCATGCATTTCATGAGAGACACTATAGCTTGTTTTCAAAAGAATGCAAATACGAAGCATAATGTTTGCTTACATTCCTCACAAGACACCTTGTTGCAGCTGAAAACACAGATTGTCTACATTGTTCACGACAAACAGCTGGTGCTGTTGAATTAACTAATCTGAAGGTTTCACCATTTCTTTGCTACAATCCACTCATTGCTAAATTCCTGTTGTTCACCTCATCTTCTTTTCACACTGGCGATATGGACCATTACATACCTCGACTCGGCCTCATTGAGGAGAATATATGGTAGCACTAAGGTAATAGCCAGGGTTTTATTTTGGAGGGTAGGGTCAACATCCTGAGCCTCTCCACCCACCTGGATGTCCTATGGCTAATGCGCTACAAATTGTTAGTGTTCCAGCTACTCAAATATCATCCAAATATCAGCCATACTTTACTAGCCCGCCAAGCCAATTCTTTCCTTCAGCTGTGGTACATGTACATGTAATGTACATGTAGTGGGTCGGTCAATAATAGTCCTCTGGTAATAGTCTGAAGTCACTGTTTTCCATATGGCTCCTGTAATTTTTTAGCGTCATCAGCAAATTGCATGCCCTTTTTGAGTCGCCATGGCGAGACATTTTGTCGGTCTACAACAGTCTCTTCTCATAAAGCAGAACAGATATAGCCGAACAGTCTCACGAACACCTTAAGAAAATGATTATTTGACGATCTTATTACTTTTGTGATACGTAAAATACTCTATCCCTTGGTGTTCTTTTACTATGAAATGCTACTTCAGCTAAAACACCTTACCAGAAAGAAAAGCTTTTTTTATTTGTAGTAATTTTAAATGTTGCTCATCGTCTTCCCTTGTCTTGAACCAGACTATGACAGGATCCTCATAGAAATTGCAAAATGATTTTAATTATTGGCTTCTTCTCACGTCACCACTATGAGAAGAAACAACACAGTGGATGAAAATCCACTGCGTTATTTCTTCTTCTCACAGTGGTGATGTATAGTGCAACATATAATTCATGTATTTATTGGAGACAAAGATTTACAAATGCAGAGAGGGCAGCAATGCCTACAGAACAAGGTGCAGGTGGCTGACCATCCGCCTCTACATTTTATTTAAGAAATGTACAGCACAGAGATAGAGTGGTCAAAAGTCAGCAGTGGCTACAAAAATATGGAAAACGCATTCAATGACGTGCGCAGCTGCCCAGTAATTGTATTTTATTTCAAACCAAACCACGCTAATCAACTGAATAAATTTTGGAATGGGTTCAGTGCTGTCATGGAAGAAAGGGTTTGCCTTCTAGCATAGCTGCTTAAATGGATGATGAACTGAAAGCTCATATGTTGCAACAGATGAGGTAGAATAGAACATTTAGCCACATGTGCTATCATATTAATTGCAACCTGCTGCAAGTTATGGGCAAATAATTCATTTATTTGGTCTGCGCAACTTTTGAATCCTTTCATGAAAGACGACAATGGTTGCATTACACAAAGTTGTTTATTAGCAGCCTCCACAGTATATAGCATAGGGTAAGCAAGAAAACATTTGAGGCAGTTCTTCGGTTTCAATAGAGACCTACAGATAGTTCTTGGGCACACCTTTGATAAAATGAATACGTTCCGTGCAAATGTGATGCTGTGATCATGTTCAACAGCAAGCTAGTCACTACGCAAGTACGATGAGAACAGCCCTATCAGCACTATAAAAAAGAATTTATGAATTCCGTTGTTATAAAGCCACAGCAGCTCAGCCAATGTGCTGAATGTGAACTGATCATGCATTCACACATACTATACAAATCCACACATCATCAGTAATACTTTGTTCCATCTCTTGTTTACCATTGTACAGACCATAGGCACAGCCGAAGGGTCGGTTTGAAACACCTCCAAAATTACCAGTTTGGATGTGTGTGATCATGTACACTCAAAGACATACATACATACATAGTGATTATACAGCCCTCGCA
>JALIZH010005641.1:0-24801 GCA_030522465.1 Rhipicephalus appendiculatus | reverse complement strand
TACACGGGAAAATTGAGCGTCCGGCTCGGGGAAGGATCCTAAGGGGGTCTCAGTATGGCGGTGCACTTTGTAGCGTTGACATGATAGGCACTCTCGTGTCCAACGTCGGACATCCCTATTTATTCCGCGCCACACGAACCTAGCTGTGCAAAGCCGTTGAGTGGCTCGAATCCCCGGGTGCGAGAGGCCGTGCAGCAATTCATAAGTCTGTGTATTCGCGGATCTGCAACGTGCTCTGGTTGTGCCTTACCTTGCTTTGAAGTTGTCGGTGCGGAGCCGCTGTCGCCGACCGTGTCAGCCCACGTCATTTTCCTGCCAGGCGGCCAGGAGCTGGATCTTGAGCTTGCCGCGTTGGTGGGTTCGGCGCCATCCGCTGCTGACTTCGATCTCGACCTGGATCGGCCCCTGCAGCAGGAGCGCCCTCTGGAACGGGAGCGCCCTCCAAAACTGGAGGGCCGCTTCTTAATGTAACCTTCTGCCACCTATTGTTGCATGTCCGCGGGGTCGTTAACCTCGTCTGGATTGGCTACTTTCTCGGAGTGGTTTCGTCTTTGTCTCCTGTGTCGTCGCACGATGAATCGTTTGCTACACAATGGTCGCCTGTGGGGTGATGGCTCTCACAGAGCTTGCATTTCGGGGTGCAACTGTGTGCCTCTACAGCGCCGTTTGGGAGTGCTTCTCCGCAGTTGTGGCGTTTACTTCTCTCTTCCTTGCTGTGGTGGCATACGTCGGCCCAATGCCCGACCCAGCCGCAGGCGTGACAAATGTCGAATTGCCGTTTGTAAAGCGAGCATGGCACCAGGGCCTTTCCGCACATGACGTTTTTGGTGACTCCAAGCCCATCAAAGAGGATCACAACAACATGCGTGTTTTTGATTCTCTTGACTTCAATGGCGGTCGGGTTTCTTTGGTTTACAATCATGCTTCTGATGGTATGCTCTTCTATCCAGGGTTCAACGTTCCTGATGACGCATTTACAAGTGTTTTCCGGCGCGGCTACGTAGGCAGAAACCTCGAAAGCGCCGACTTTCGTGCAAATTTTCTGGATGCCAGCATAAGGGACAGCGTTGCATCTGAGCGGAGTCAAGTATATTCCGTACCTTGTTGGGGCATATCGTATCCTCCGATGCTTCTTGGTCGGCTAGCGCAGCGACCACAGTCCTAGCAATCGCCAGCAGCACCAAGTTCGCCTTCGAAACGTCGACTCCTCCGCGGGGCCGTACAATGACCTTAACCTCGTCTCTCGGCAGCCGAGAGAATCGCGAAGCGACTATGACCTTTTGAACTGCCAAGCGGGAACGGGCGTTGACACCGTGATTCTTTGCTGTGTTTTCGTCAGCTTGGCGGCGGCAGCGGTCACCACGTTTTTAGATGCGAAGCATCTTATGCTCGGGGCTTTGTCCGTCCGTCCCGCGTCCGGCCACTTTCATGAAGTAGGGAAGCACCCATTATGCGAACCAGAACACTGTAGTAATATGAAGGCCGTCCACTACTTCAGTCATCAGAGTCATGGCCGAGAGCACAGATAGGCTGCTTAGCAATGGCTAGACAGGTGGTGTCTGTCGCCCAGATTGACCCCATTCCTTGATCTTGCTTGCATGTCTTTGGAGGGGGCTTAGTCCGTCCCTTCTTCCCGCGTCCCACACCACCACAGCGCATGCGCGTCCCCTCCCCCTCTCTATTCTACGCTCACCCCCTTTCTCTCCTCTACGAATCCTCTACTCTACGGAGCGGCCCCCGCGTCCCACACCACCCACAGCGCATGCGCGTCCTCTTCCCCTCTCTCCTCTAGGAATCCTCTACTCTACGGAGCGGCTCCCGCGTCCCACACCCCAGGCGCTGCGCCTTGCTACCAACCGGTCTGTAGAAATTAGGCGCCTTTTCCTTCTTCGAACCACAACCACCACCACCCACACCTCCACAGCGCATGCACGTCCCCCTCCCCCCTCTCTCTCCTCTCCTACGGTCCCCCCGTCGTTTCCTCTAGGAATCCTCTACGGAGCGGCGCGCACGACAGGTGGTGTGACAGCTGCATACTCCGCTGGGGGCGCCACGGTAGTTCCGCGGTATGAAAATGACGGAGCGCGCGCGCCTCATTCTCTCTCCTGTGCAGCGCCGCGATGAGCTCCCGGACCGCTGCCGTGAAATGAGCGCGGCGACGTTCCTCCCGCTCAAGCTAATTTTTACTCGATCCCGTTTCCAACAAGACGGCGAGGTGGGCTAGTTGGTGAACTTTCATGTTTAAAGCAAAAGCTTTGTAAGCGCACATGAAACGAGGACAGAATTTTGACAGGACAGCGCTTACAAAATTCTGTCCTCGTTTCATGTGCGCTTACAAAGCTTTTGCTTTAAACATGAAAATCCCGTTTCCGTCGGGCTCCAAGGGCGATGGTCCACCCTGCTCCGTCGAAGTCATCCGGATCCATGTCCACGCATTCAACTGTGACCATCTCGGACATCTTCGCCGTCTGTTCAGAGGCTACAGGGGCCTGACGAGGCACGGCGCTGCCGCGAAAGTGCTGTACTCGAAGCTAACCCTAGCTCCGTACTCGTAGCCAGCCCATGAGCGGTTAGGCATAGGAGCCCGCCCAAAGTTCAACAACTCGCCGTTCAATAACTCGCCGAAAAGTTCACTCACCCTAACGGGAATGGTGTCGTGAGAAAGCTTGCACAAAACTGGTTTCGAAAAGTCCAATGAAGCGTTGTAGAACACAAGATGTCCGAAAACATTCATAGAAGCGGGAGCCGACGCGGCCGCGTCTGCATTCCCGGACGCCACCTAACGGACCTCCCAACACCAGACAAAAATATGCATTTTGCCGGAAGTTCCGTTCACTCCTCCTCACACTCACTTTTCTTTTCCGCCTCTTTGTTATACTGTACAGTACATACTATAATGTCATTTGCTCTCACCCGCATCATTTCCCTCCTCCATACCATCTCGTCTCTCCTCCTGACCCTCTCTTTCCTCTTCTATGGGCTCGCTATACTGCATTATACACGGCTATGCTATGCTCTATCCTCCCCCCTTGCCTCTTTCTTGCACCTCACCTCTACATCACGCCTCCTCATCCGCACTTTCCCTTTCCCACCACTTGCTATACTATACTACCCATGGCACTGCTATACTATGCCGATTATGCTATGCTTTATCTCCTCCCATCCTCAGTCGCATTCTCCTTACCCTCACTTTACTTTCTCGCACCCTTATTAACCATACTAAACGTGGCTGTGCCACGTTTTGCGTTGTGAAGTTATGCAAGGCTAGGCTATCTTTTTGTTTTTACTTCCTTCTCAATAAAGACCCCGCTCTTCCCTTGCCGCCCACTGCTATACAACTCTGTGCCTGCGTGACGCCAAGCGACATGAGACGACGATGGCTTATGATGAAAGCATACGACAGCCCGGACCTTTCAAATTGTGCCGCACTTACAAATTCTGCATGGCCATAACTCTGCATGGGAGGAGCTGCAACCGCCTCCCGTGCGCGTGCCTGTTATCCCGAATGAGAAAATAAATTCTTACAAGATAAGCACTGAAAACTTTATGTAAATGTATGTCACGAGTAGGCATAGCGTGTTCAAATTTACGTGCATTATTTTAACGATACCGTTAGTTTGTATATATTCTCCCGTGGTTATGATGGTGAAGAATGCAGCAGTAAGACTTGTAAAGGCGAAACCTTTTATTGGATCAACTTGTGCCCCTGAAACAAGGTAACACTCAATGTGCAGGCAAGTAACACTCGGAATGCAACGATAACGGAAAGTACGGTCAGGTTGTCGTCGATAAACGAATCAGCGCTAAATTGTTCGACATTAATTCATGCTGTAGCTTACATTATAGTCTTGTCACCGGTGTTCGCGTATGTCCTAGAATGAACTCAAGTACTGACATCGTGCAAGCAGTGTTAAGAAAAAATTCTGAGGGATTAGTGAATATTCCAATGCAATCTGGCGTGGCCTGCGCCTAGCAGGTGCAGTCTGATTTAGCCGGGGGTTCACAGTGACAAGCAATGTAAAAAATCTCAGTTTGGCCGCAAAGGGCGAAGCAGTGATTGCACTAGTAAAACATTGGAATGTCACACGAAGAACAACAAGCAGCTTGAAACTTGCAGCGCTCCGCTATGTCACAATAACGCTCGAAAAGAAAGCACAGGTATACACAGGTCGTACTGTCACGGTCGTTACGTATTTGTGTTTGGGTAGCGGGTTGCAAGTGTTGACTATGCAGAACCCGACGATCTTAAATATTTCTTTTTATTTTATATTGCGGCGCGTGGAGTGACCCCTAAGCGTCTCTCTCCATGCGGCGGCGTCTGACGCTAGGTGTGCCGGTGTTATTTTTTTTTTCGTACAACAATGCGAGTGGGTACAGAAAGCGGCCACTTTTTTTCGACCGTGTCTCAAGGCCAGTTTTAAAATTTAAAAAAAAAATGCAGGAGCGTTGCGTGATGAAAAACACGCTCAAGCTCCTCCGAGATCTGCGCACTGCCAGCGTAGATGGCAATCCCCAGTCGGGTGCCTCGCGTTTTTTCTTTCGTCTGATTCATTTTTCTCTGTGTGTGTGTGTGTGTGTGTGTGTTTGTGTGTGTGTGTGTGTGTGTGTGTGTGTGTGTGTGTGTGTGTGTGTGTGTGTGTGTGTGTGTGTGTGTGTGTGTGTGTGTGTGTGTGTGTGTGTGTGTGTGTGTGTGTGTGTGTGTGTGTGTGTGTGTGTGTGTGTGTGTGTGTGTGTGTGTGTGTGTGTACGGCACATGACAGCAGCAGCGGCGGCGACAGCGAAAATCCCCCCCAGGAGTGTCCATATAGTTGCTCTCGCCATAAAACAAGTAAGGGTGTTTACCACTTGTCATTAATATTCGTCATTCAGTCACGTCACGCCATACAAGGCTTGGTGTATATCAAGCTGTACAACATGTAAATCATGTTCCACATTACATTTAGGTCATGATTTTCATATTACCACCTGTCATTTATGTTGGTCATGCAGAAATGTCTCATCGTACCAGTTTTGGATATATCAAGTTAAGAAAACGGCCTCTGGAGGCGCTACGGCCATGGCGTGTAAATCGTACTTTTCATCACAATTTAATCACGATTCTCTTGACATGACCATGTAAAAAAAACTTGTTGGGCTAGTTGGTAGATCATTTCCAAAAACTTAATTACAGCGCAAACACACGACTCATTCACACACACACTGCGCGCACACACACACACAAACACACACACACACACACACACACACACACACACACACACACACACACACACACACACACACACACACACACACACATACACACACACACACACACACACACAAACACACACGCACACACACACACACACACACACACACAGGCATCAAACACTGGAGCACGCCCAAAAATAACAAAACGAGACGACAAGTATGCGCACCAGTTTGCGCATGCTATATTGTGTCGCTATGAGGCACGATTCTCTGAGAAACACTTTCTGGGCAGAAGCACAAGAAAAACTGCACGTGAAGTGTTAGAGGCTTTTTTCATAAAAAAAGATAAGCACCGCTGTCTAAGAGCCCCTTCTCTATCTTTGTTTCACAGTGAAATTTAGTTTATCAGTTATAGGCTGTGAGAAGGAAGGAGAAAAAAATGTATGTCTTGATAATGTGTGCTGTCGGCTTTCTCTGATGCTAATGCACGCATGTGCCACATGTATATATTCAAGCATTCGTGCGATGATTAATGTATTTGAAAGTGAGTGCTGTAAGTGTTTGATGCATGGGCGTTTGCGTGTGTGTGAATGAGTCGTGTGTTTGCGCTCTAGTTAAGTTTTTGGAAATGATGTGACCAGTCATTCATGTTTGTCATACAATCATGTTATGCCATACCGATTTTGGTATATATCCCATTAACGATACGCCCAGGAAAGCACAAAGTCGTAGGCGGTAAGATAGATAGATAGATAGATAGATAGATAGATAGATAGATAGATAGATAGATAGATAGATAGATAGATAGATAGATAGATAGATAGATAGATAGATAGATACGCTGAAAGTCGCCGATGTTCGCTAAGAAATGTTTGGCATTTAAAGCCCAGTTCCCACGTCAGGTACTAGTCTGAGCATTATGAAGGAACATGCGAACGTGTGCCGAATAGCCAGGAACCCCTGTTCGATCGACACTCGGATGAAGCTGTTGAAAACGACACAGAGGGTCCCTTGTTCAGACCCCTAAGACGCCTGGAAGGCCAAAGGCCAGGTCCTTTTTTTCTGAATCTATGTATTCATCCTACCCCGCCATCCTCCAAAAGATTTCTGCACCTCACATGGTTTTCACTTGCCTTCAGGATCGGATGCACCTCACCTGGTTTTGCATTTCCTGCGCGATAGGCTTACACTTGACCAAACCATGTCATGTGACGACGTCGTCATGTGACATGACGACATAATGACTTCACAAAATTTTTTCTATCTTTGGTGTCGTTTTGACATCATATAGCGACGTCATCACCTGATGTTGATTTTTGCACTACTCATGCTGACATCGCCGAGAGGGAGCCCGACTTGGGACACTGGTCAGTTTTCACGTTTGAAAGGCACCTAATGGTTTGGCCTTAAGCTGGCCTTGGCGTCCGAGTCGTGTTAAGTGAAACAATAATGGACCTAGTGATTTTTTAAAGCTCACAGTGGTTGTCCCTTTGGCGCGAATTATGATCCACTGTCTGCAAATGCGTCAAGTTCACATACGATGTTTGCAAGGCACTCAGTATTAGATTCCAAGAAAGAAAATGAAGGAATGTGTTGTTTGTGACTTTCAGTAATTAGTTTTAATTAGTATGTAACTGAATACCTGATTATTGTGCAGTCAGTCAGCTTCAATCTATCTTGTTATTTATAACTTCGTGACGCAAAGTGCTATGTAAGAGGAGTAGCCCGAGCCATGTACAGGCACCAACTTCTCCTTAAACGCATTCATAAAAATGATCAGGTATTAGGCCCTAAATGCAAACACAGTTTGTTTTTTGTTTGTGTTCATTTCGAGCAAAAAAAAAAAAAACTCTTGACATTGGTTCTGGAACCCGGCACGATCAACGGTCGTCGAACCTGGTAGTTTCTCCAGCAAATTTATCCTCTGCAGCAATATTCAGCAAAATAAAGTTAAATGGCCACTAGCTATCCTCTCAAGAAGCCTGCACGAACGTGTACACTGCGCTTCAAGCCAGTTGAAGAAACACGCGATGCGTGACGCGCCTTCGAAGTTGATGCGTACAATTGTACATACCACCGCTGGAAGGGTTCGTGTTCGCGCATGTCACAACCTAGAGCAAAAATGTGGACGAATCGTTAAATAGAAATTATTTCCGCTGGAATTGAGTGCGTGTCACTAGGGCACCCAAACACAATTGCCCTCTTTTTTCCTTATGAGCACAATAACATCCATCAAACTTTCGCGCTGAAGCTTCGTGTACTGAAACAGCGTGTGAAGAGCATTTTGAAATATTTAATGAATGAAAACTCACAGGGTCCTCTATACATCCGCCTCAATCAACACGAAGGCGAATGTCATCTTTTTCCTGGATGCCGATGCATTGAACTTCCCGCACCCCCATCCGAAAGCTTTCTTAAAATAAGGTGGCTTTGCAATACCTCCAGGATCGGAGGTATTGTAAGCTTTCTACACTGCCTTTCGGATTGCCCCACCATTCACCAAGCAATTATGTCTTGCGATGACGTCACCATGTGACGTCACGTTATGTGTCGTCGCAAATTCCTGCAATCAGTGGCGTGATAAGGACGTCATACGGTGACGTCATCACTTGAGGATCATTTTTGCATCACTCGTGATGACGCCTCCGACTGGTGACGCCGACGCGGGACGCCGGTCAATTTTGTATTAAACTCCGTATGCTAGTTACGTTCTCTCATCACCCTCACCACTGTCTGCACTTTTCTGGCTGTCATTAACATCCACGTCCACGGACACTTCCTCATCATCTCGATTCTGCTCACTACCATCAGGTGGTTCTCCCGGTGCCACAGATAAAGGATTCCACTCTGTCGAATCCTTGTTCTTCTGGCTTTTCTGCGTCTTTCTGGTCGACCACGTCGTGGTCTGTTGGCGCTTCGTCACTCTCCATGGCCGGGCTCACTGCATATTTCGCAATGTCCCGCTTCTGGTCTTCATCACTGGATGGATTGGTGAGCATCGCATTGGGGAAGCCGGGAATGGAATCGTAGTCGTTGATTCTGCTTTCTGAGCGGAGTCCTCGGCAGCGCCTTCCTCGCCCTTCGAGGCAACAGTGTCTCTTCCGGCTGCCTCAGACTTTTGGAATGTGCCGTTACTTTACCTTGCCTTTTCTCTTCTTACAGTCCCCGCAATGTCTCCACCGCCGGCCTCCTCTAAGCCAGCACAAGCTATCTTCGTACTGGTCCCCCTTTTGAGGGTGTTTCGCGTAATGAAGACTAAAAAGCAGTGTAATGAAGAAGATCAGCGCCGTTCCGAAAGGAAGAGGGTGCCACTCTCAAGTAGAAATAAGACGACGTTCTGTTTTGGTGCATGGGGACGCTTGCATCTGCTCGGCTGTTCCTCCTCGATCTGCCGTGAGGGTTCAAACCGTTTATAAAAGAAGTGACGCTCCGTGACGCGCGGTTTTAACTAGTGGATGCGCTGGGTACTATGCCGTCCTGGAAATTCGTAATCGTACTTGCCTACAGTTGATTTCATGGCCCTGGACGACGACAAGCAGCCTGACCCCCGGCAACAACCCCTCCAGCTGTTGTTTGCTACGGTCCCCTTCAGGAACGCGACGCTCCTTTCTTGAGTGGTACTAACAACAAGGAGGCGGAAGACTGGTTTGACGAGTACGACTTGGTAAGCAAGTACAGCAAATGGGGCGATTCGCACAAGCTTACCAACGTCATAATCTACCAAACTGACGTCGCCAAAACTGTGTCCGTAACCACAGCACTGACCTTAATACCTAGTCGGTCTTCAGAAGAGCATTCGTTAAACATTTCGGCAGTGCGGAACTTCGCAATTTGTGTGCCGAGCAGTGCCTGCGCGGTCGAGGTAAGCTGTTCATTGAAGCTGATCATTGAAAATGGCGTCGCCCTTTGCAGGCGCATCAACTCGTCAATTACAGAGGTGAAGGTCAGGCATATCTTGAAAGTTGTGTCTGATGATGCCATTCAGATGTTCATCGCTAAGAACCCGCAAACGGTAGCGGACGTCGTAAAACTGTGCCAAAGCTATGACGAACTCTGGGACCAACGTGACACTAATCGTCACGCCAGTACGTCAGGTGAAACCATTGCCGCTTTAACATCCCCTGGCCATGCACAGGACCACGCGACTTTAATCCACGCTGCTTTAATCCAAGAGATCAAGCATATTTGTGCGTGATGAGGTCGCCCGCCAGCTCCCCTTTTCCCGTCTATCTCTGCTCCGGCGCCATCCTCGCTACCAACGTCAATAGCTCACATATGCTGAGGCATTGGCCACACCTCGACGGTTATCCACTGCCAACTCCTACGCCCCCGTGGGAGCCATTTGTCTCATCGCCTGAGCCTGTGCACGAGGCTAGTCGTCCACTCTCACGACCGGCACCATATTTTCGAAACCCAAGGTGCACTCCATACAACCGCCCCATGTGCTCCGCCTGCGGTTCGCCTGGCCACGCAGCGCGTTTTTGCCGGCGACGTGAGTTTATGCAACATGATGCCATGCGGCCATATGCTTATGATTTCGCGCAGCGACCCCAGACTGCTTGGTGTGGCCAGTATGTCGCTACTGACTCTTCTTCGACTCGACGGAACTTCAACCCACGCAGGTCACCATCACCGCGAGGCCTATCTTTTTTCCGCTATGATGCGACGTCCTCAGCCTGTGCCAGAGGAAAAACTAGGAGCCGCTGTTGCGGAAGAAAGAACTGCGCAGCCTTCGAACTATTCAAGGCCTTGTTTTTCATCGTGTAATGTTGTCGCTGTTTTCGTTGACGGTGTATCCGTTTCAGCACTTGTAGAGACACGAGCCGCAGTTTTTCTCATGTCCAAGAAGCTTTGCCGAAAACGACGAAACGTAACGACGCCTCTTCACGACTTTGTGTTAAGCACTGCTCGTGCGCAACAAATGCGGCCTTGCGATTAGTGCACGGCACGAGTTGTTACTGAAGATGTTCCTCATACAGTCGAATTTGTTTCCACGATAAGATACTAGGATGGAACTTCCTATGCACTCACCATGTTGTCACTGACTGTGCACGCTCCGAGGTTGAGTCCTCACCGCTGTGGGACTCTGCTTTAGTCGATTCGTCATGCCTGACTGCCGATACCACGATACCCCCTTTCTCAGCCTCTTTGGCCCCGCTTTCCTGCGACGTCTCTATTGGCTCACCTGTTATTTTTACACCTGCTGAAACCGCTGTCCGGCGCACGTGTTTCTGATACATTTCGATTTAGATCACGAGTCAAAGTACGTGTAGTCCCATTTATGTTTCAAATTCGTTTCCCTCTCCCTACATCGTACTCAAGGGAGAGTGCCACGGCAGCATTCATGACCTTGATTCCTTTTCGGCAAATGTCGTCGACTTCTCTCCAGGTTAACGGAGTCGATTGTCCCGATCCTGCTTCACTACAATTATTCACCGATGCACTTTGTAGATGCATCGACAGCCATCTGACAGCCACCTTGCTTGAATGCTTTCGTACCAGCTTCGATTACCACCAACCGTCCTTGGGCCGTTCTTCAAATGTAGCTCATCACATCGACATAGAGCTGCATGGTGTTTTGCGTCATCGTCCATATTGTGTCTTAGCAGCTGACGGTCGCATCATCACCGAACAAGTTCACGAAATGCCTATGTGCGGCGTTATTGAGCTCCCTAACAGCCCGTGGGCGTCCCCGGTAGTTCTGTTCAAGAAAGACTCAATACGGTTTTGTGTTGACTATCGCCGGCTTAACAACATCCCACGTAAAGCTGTCTACCCGCTATCTCGCATAGACGATGCCCTCGACTGCCTACAAGGAGCCGCGTTCTCTCCGTTTGAACTGCCCCCCGGTTGTTGGCAGGTGCCAATGGCTGAGGCTGACCGCCTCAAAACAAGTTTTGTTACTTACAATGGCGTGTGCGAATTTAATTTCACGCCATCCGGGCTATGCAATGCGCCTGCCACGTTCGAGCGCATGATCGACCACATCCGCTGTGGCCTGAAATAGCAGGCATATCAGTACTACCTGGATGACATTGTAATATTTTCGCGTGACTTTCCCGACAGATTTTCAACGCTTGGAAGCAGTGCTGACTTGCCTCAGATCTGCTGGTCTACAGCTGAATTTGAAGAAGTCTTGCTTTGGTGCTCGAAAGCGCCTTATATTGGGCCACGTCGTATCCAGAAAGGGTGTTCGTCCTGATGCGACAAAACTTGGTGCGATTTCAGAGTTCGCTAACCGAATATATTGAAAGAAGTTCGTAGTTTTCTTGGCCTTTATTTGTATTTTTGCCGTTTCATCCGGAACTTCGCATTCATCAGAGCACCTTTCACTGAACTGTTTAGCGGTAGCCGCGATCTCACGGAATGGTCATCAGCAGGCGACGATGCATTCACCACACTTCACCGCCTTCTAAGCTCACCCCCCAATACTGCGACATTTTGAACCACTCGCCCCAACTGAATACTACACGGGCGCTAGCTGTGTCGGTCTCCGGGCTGTGCTTGAACAGCGTAAACCTAGATTTCACGAGTACGTCATCTCTTACGACAGCCGTGCGCCCACCGAAGCCGATACCAACTATTTTGTGACCGAAAAGGAATGCCTAACAATCACATGGGTCATAGGGAAGTTTCGACCATACCTTTACGGACGCCCATTTAGCGTGGTCACTGATCACTATGCATTATTCTGGCTTCTTCCCTAAATGATCCATCCGGCCGGCTTGCCCTTTGAGCACTACGTCTCCAGGAGCCTGAAATTCGCGTCGTTTAGTGATCTAGACGTAAAAATATTGATGCTTACGCTCTGTTCGGATCACATCTTTCATCTGAGGATTCGTCCCCGTCTACGTCCTTCTACGACGCACTCCATCCATAGGGAACTGCGGCGGCAAATACATCCATTTCGTATTCGAGATGGTTTGCTATATCGTCGAAAGTACCTTTCCGAAAGGCGCAAGTGGCTCTTGGTAATTCCCCGAGATCTTCGGTCAGACATATGCGCCTCTTCCACGCCAGTCCACAGTGTGTACATGCAGGAGTATTGAAAACTTCCACACGCCTGCGCTACCGCTACTATTGGCTTGGAATGTACCGCTTTGTCCGTTGCTACTTCCGCTCCTGTCTTTCTTGCCAACGGCGCAAAGATACCCCTCCCCGTCCTCCCGCTCCTCTACAGCCTGTACCTTGTCTGGCCAGAACCTTTGACCGCGTCGACATTTGTTATTATGTACCTTTGCCCATCACCACTTCTGCGGGAAACCGCTATATAATCGTTGCAATCGATCATCTGATGCGCTACGCAGGAACTTCACCACTGCCATCTGCATCGGCGAGTGACGTAGGTTCTTTTATTTTACACCACCTCATTCTACGTAATGGCGCACCACGTGAGCTGCTCAGTGACCGAGGGCGCGTATTTCTAACCGCAGCCATCGAATCGCTTCTAAAAAATGCCGCATCATTCACTGGACCACAACTGCATACCATCCTGAGGCCAACGGCCTGAGAGAGCGATTTAACTGAACGTTGGGCAATATGCTATCAAAAAATTGAAGGACACTTTGTACATTCCAAAGTGTGTTCGGCGAAAGCGTGTGGCCATTCCACTGACGGAAAGACGGCCGGACACCGGACGGACGGACATCCATCCGGACGGACGGACAGACGGACATCCAGACGGACGGACGGACCGACGGATGGATGGACAGACGGACATCCAGACGGACAGACGGACATCCAGACGGACGGACGGACATCCGGACGGACAGACGGACATCCGGACGGACGGACATCCGGACGGACGGACGGACAGACGGACATCCGGACGGACAGACGGACGGACGGACGCCGGGCGGACGGACACCGGACGCCGGACGGACACCGGACGGACGCGAGCATGAGACATTAAAGGCTTTCGCCTTAATATACGCCCACTCTGGTCACTCCAACTTTTACCGTGTTCTCACCTTCGTGACGTGCGCACATAATACTGCGATTCAGACTACATCGGGAGGCTCCCAATACTTGCTACTTTACGGACGCGAGCCGTCCTGCACGATGGACATCATTCTTTCCTACCGTCCCGATGTCTTTGAGTCGGCAACCATTTCCCAAGCAGCTAAATACGTGGAACAGTGTCGCCAGCTTACCCGATTCCTCACCACTTCCGATCAGCAACGCCAGAAACACCATCGCAACGGCTCGAAGGCTCCAGCATATTATAAACCTGGTTCCCTTGTGTGGCTCTGGGTTCCTTCCACAAGCAGTGGTCAGTAATAAAAGCTTTTCTCGAAGTATAACGGCCCTTTCCACATCGTCCGGGAATTATTACCTGTAAATTATATGTTGAGCCGCTTGCGCCGTTTCCTCATCAACGACGCCGCGTACGCGACACTGGGCATCTAGAGCGGGTAAAGCATTACTACGATCCTGCAGATGTCTCCTGCCCTTGAGTCACCAGGAAGGCTCTTTTTTCCGGTGGGCACATAAATGTAATGAAGAAGATCGGCACCGTACCGAAAGGCAGAGGGTACCACTGTCAGGTAGAAAGATGACGACGTTCGCCTTTTTGTATCGCACCTGGGCACAAAGTTCTATTGTTAAATGAAATGGCTGATTCTCAAGCAAAGGCGTCGCTTTTGGAAACATTCGGTCGCGTTTTTTCGCCAACGGCACACATCACGACGGCAAGATTTCGCTGTCTGACATTAAGGAAAAATCAAGGCCCATGAAAGTGGCCAGAAAAAATTTCGTTTTCGCGTTACCTCCATTAACTTCTACTTGCATAGACCACGATTAGTATCTTCTGTGTGCATCTTCTGAAATGAAGAGGAAACTAGTGGTAAATACTTTTGATCCTGTCGCGGGTACGCGACATTGCGCAAGAAAGAATAATAGGACCACATCTTCGCGATCTGGCCCTGGAAGTATCAGAACCTGTTATTCTATCTTTCGGGGCGACTACTCTGGAATACAGCCATTGGAATGTTTTCTTCGCCATTGAGGAATTCGGCAACGAGACTAATAGAGTATGTAGCTAAATTCTAACTTTGAACTTTTCATTATCAATATGTGAGGGTTGTTGAGCCCTCAGACACTGACAACAAAGCCAAGAACAAGAAAAACATTTATCGACATCACACAAAAACAGTTACACATACTCACAATAGCTGTACAATACACGAGCTCTTTTTGCTATTCTCAGTCCTGCAGTCCTTCTGCCTACGCACACGAGTGTATTCGGCACATCCTCACTATTCGAAAGTCTAAGTCCGTCGGACGACACTCACAGTACCGGGGCAGACGGCGGTGCAGACGACGCAAGCTCGCCACGGAAAGGCTTGCTCTCAAGTTGCACGGAAGTGCACAAGCAGACCATGAACCACTCGTTCCGGGACATGCAGGCCTATGCTGTGGCCGACGTAGCATCGAAGCCACGCCTTCAGCCGCTGGTTGCGACGGAGTCGCTCGGACGTGGCACCGAGGTCATGATCTCCGCCACTGCAACAGGCTCAGCTGCTCGCCCTGGCTGCACGCTCGTCCACCAAAGGAACAGCACGGCTAGGCCCGGTCCAGAACATTCACTCGTCCCCGGGACACGCCACGCTCGTCTTGGCTGGTCTGGTGACAACAGCTCGGTCCGTTTGGTCCCTCAGGCTGAACGAACTGCTCTCTAGCAAGCTGGCCGCGTTCTCCCAGCACGTCGACGTTCTCCAACATTCATGTTTTCGCGTGTGACTGACAGATTTTTGTCAACATCAGGGGTATGTGTCTCGTCTCGGTGAGAATCAACTCTGTTCTCCTCATTAGCCCTCGTTAAGCGCTGTCCTACTTCTTGCAATCTCTCGTATTTCTGAGATAGCCGTGCGTATCTCTCACAACAGCTTCTCGCCTTCCTGTCGCACACGCTCATGATCATTTTTGCACATGTACTGAAGCTCAAAATCAATCCCCCCCCCTGTTCCTCTTCAAGGTCTTCTCGCAGTATGCGCTCTATGTCTGAGCAAGACCACCCGACCTCCTCTGCAATACAAATAAGTCTTTGCACGTTAACACGCATCCTGTGCGCGACCAATTCTCGGCTTGAAGATGGTAAGTGCCGATCCTGGCAGGCTCGCCTGTTGTGATGAGTAAAGGGTTTACTCAGTGGGCCTAGGTGATCTGACGTATTCAAGAGAGCCTGATAAATACGAAGACGTTATTTATATAGGACGAGGACGGCATGACACACACAAGAACATCACGACGATACGTGGTTAAAAAGATAGAAAGTCTAGAGTAAGGTTGCTTTCAAGTGAGACAAAAGTCAGTCGCAATATTCAACGCGGTTCACTCCCACTCTACTGATTTCTCGGCGACAGCACTCACGCGCAGCCTCGTCGCGATGACCGTAGCACCGGGCGATGTGGCGTCGAGTCCGTCGTGGTAGCGTCCATGGTGGGAACACGCCGTGTTGTGTGGCTAGCTGGCTCGACCTCGAAGTTGATGTGCCGCACCATGACGACTTGCTGGCGTCCTGGCAACGCTCCACCGGGGCGAGCGCCCAGGGCACGGGGTCCGAAGCCCCGGCGACAATCGAAGGCGGCCGCGCACGGCTCCACTAATGTCTTCTTTTTCCTCTTCTCCGTTTCCAGTTGCGCGCTCGGATCACGGTCGAGTTCGAATTCGTGCACCAGATTTAATGATGACGATGATGATCATGGCCTGTATGAATGGCTCAAACCCACTCTGGGGGATTGGCCAGGAAACGAATACTTTATAGACAAAAGTGATCAGATATGAATGGTATTACTATAGGATTATACAACGCTTAGAATAAATTAATGATGCTAATTTGGTGATTTGATGTCAAAACCACCCTGATTCAATTAAAACTTTCTCTACAGTGAAACAGAGACATAGGCGTATCAGCCAGGGGGGGGGCAAGGGGGGCGCGAGCCCCCCCACTGAGAAAAGAGGGGGGCTGAGCCCCCCCCCCCCACTTCCGACCGTGGTCACTGTTGGCTGCACGCTGGGAAACCAGCAACTAAGGCGAAGTTTTCCTTCACCACAGTAATCACTCAATTATATTTTTACGAGGAAATAGGAATGTTACGAGAGAATGTTACAATATCAGGAAGTTTTTCCAACATTTCTGCTGTCACGATTTTTCTTGTAGGCTATTTGCGATGGGGCCGCCTATGCGACGCTTCTTTTGCAGAGCAGGCTAGCGCTGAACAGGGGCCCTATAACATTAGATCCCTCGTTCATGGTTTGAATCTGCTGTGCCTGGCCTGAAATTTAAACCATTGACGATGCAATTACGGATGGGAACGAGCAAACTTTTTATGGTCCGGTCAAAGCACTTTCTGCTTCAGGAAAATCATTTTCTTTCATCGAAAAGGAACAGCATCACCGCTGCTCTGTCGAAGCTGCTGTGAGCCGATGAGTGTGGCGAATCTTTTTTAAACGTTTTAGTTTTTCCGCACTGGAAGCGCCAAAAAAAAAAGGTTTCCGCTTTAGTTTCCGATCAACCTGATCAGCCTTGCTTATGGTAGCTTGGAGGATAGCGGCAGCTTGCAAAGTGGCGACGAATAAAGCAGTGGACTCGAGCACAGTGGGAAGCTCAGCTTTTAATCTTGCCCCGCAACTTCATCCACCGGACCAGGGAGATGGTGAAGGTCCGAGGTTTTTCGCACTAAGTAGGCTTAATTAAGAGTCGGGCTAGTTGCCTTTCATTCAGCTTAAATTGACTTTTACACTTCAAAATGCAACTCAGACGGCAAAGAAGCACACACGTGCAGCGCTGCTTATTTCTATCTCTCTCCCCCCTCTCTCTCTCTCTCAGCAAAGATGAGCTCACAGATTTGTATACGCGCACAAACAGCTAAACGTTATGATGCAAGTGAAAACGTTCATTATGCTTATATGAATCCATCTTGCCACCTGCTATAAGTAGCCGCTGCTAATGTGATCGGCGGCTAGCCTACTTGAATTACGTTTACAAGGAGACGCTCTCTGGCTATTCCAAAAAAGTTTTAGGTATTGTAAAGCACTTGATTGCGCTGTTTCTGTGCATAAGGTGTAACAAACACCACGACATATCACGGATTCCTGACGTCATGTAACAAGCAGGCGATTTTACGGCACACAGAAATTTTTAAATGCCGAAGAAGGACTGGTCAATGTGGCGAATTGAAAATAGTTCATTCTCTTATTTTTTACGTGGTCGTGCATAAGTGGTCATTACGCGATGGATCTTTTTCGCGTCATTTGTTGCCTCGCGTAACGAGCTGGTGCTGTGGGCATTATCAATCATACATATCTAACGACCATTTCGGAAGGAATCAAAGAGGGATAGGTTAGCGTTATAATCGCCCACTTTTTTCTTTCAAAGAAAAATTTCAGTTGTAATACAATGTCACTTGTACTACAACGTTGTTTACAATGTACTACGCCCCTAACACCACAAATTATACATTTTTAAATGGCTGACAAGCTGATAATGAGAGTAAAATAATAATAGTAATAATTTTAATAAGCACGCACCAGAAACATCGTTTAGATTATTAGCATAGAAGGAAAATTGTGGCTACCTCAAGCAATATAACCATCTGGCAGTGGAATTGTCTTAGCTTCCCTAAAAGGAAGGACGCCTTACAACAATTACTGCGCTCTACAGCTGAAAGGCCTTCTGTCCTCCTCCTTCAGGAAACGCTCACCGATAATCTCGCACTGCGGGGTTACCGGGTCGAGCTCGCTTTTCAGAAGGGTAAGCGGGGAATCGCCACATTTATTTCAAAGAGCTTAGCTTACATCAGGCATGAAGTTCGCCCTGATCTCAAGGTAGAACACATCTTGATCGAACTGATACCAAATTCGCACCTTAAACAATCGGTCTTCATCTTAAAGGTTTACAGCTCACCGGCCGATCACAAAGAAACTTTCAAAGCCCTCTTTCAGAAAACGAATAAGATAGTTGGCGACCGCCCCCCTCCTGATAGCCGGAGACTTCAATGCTCCCAATCTAAACTGGGGTTACGGTTACGCCCATGCTAAAGGAAAAGTACTGGCTGCGCAGATAGCGCATTACTGCCTAACGCTCATCACCGACCCCACATTCTCCACTCGCACAGGGACGTCGTCTACTAGAGACACAACGCCTGACTTGGCCCTCACGAGAAATACTCGTAACCCCACATGGCTGAACACCCAAACTAACCTAGGTAGTGATCACTACATTTGTAGCATCACCCTTGGCGTTTCCACTCCCACACCTCGTAAATTCAAAGTCGTAAACTGGGATCACTTCCGTGACATCAGAAAGAACGACGAAAACAGTTACACAACTCTTCGCGATCTCTTCGCACGTCTCAAAGAAGACGTTGCCAAGGCAACTAAAGAAATCGAAACTACACGCGAAATCGAACGCATAGATAGTCGTCTTGCTCACCTCATCGAGGCGCAGCAAGCGCTCCACGCAAAATGGAAAACGCAAAAGCTCAATAGACGCCTTCGTTAAAAGATTGCAGAATTAAACAAACAGATTGAAGAGCACAGACGCACGCTGGCTAAACAGCAATGGGATGAGGTATGTAACTCGGTAGATGCACAAATGCGCAGAGGCTCCAAATGGAACATACTCAAACATCTCCTAGGTGACAAACCCACGAAATCAAATCAACAGTTAACTATAGACAGACTAATACACAAGCTTCGCACAAACTGATTTGACCGACGACCAAATTACTAACGAACTCGCAAACCGCTACCTCTGCACTGAACAGAGCTCTGACGCAGACTATCCACCTCCACCCCCACAAGAAGGCGACGACCCATTGGGCTCCCCCTTCACGTGCACGGAAATAAGAGCGGTGCTCGCCACCTTAAATTGCAGCTCGGCCCCAGGTCCAGATGGCGTAACTAACAAACTGCTTAAAAATCTAGCAGAAAAGGAATCGAACTTCTCACAAAGCACATCAACGAGGTGTGGGAGACCGGCGAAGTACCGCCAGAATGGAGAGAAGCCGCAGTAGTTCTCATACCAAAGCCGGGTAAACCCCTCGATATAGGCGCGCTCCGACCCATCTCCCTCACTTCGTGTGTGGGCCAGGTGACCGAGCACGCCATACTCAACCGAGCGACCAAATACGCGGAGGAACATAATCTCCTTCCCTTCAATGAAATTGGCTTTCGCCCGTCCATGTCAACACAAGACGTAATGTTAATGCTAAAGCACCGGGTACTCTTTGTTAAGACATGGGACACCAAAGCAGTCCTAGCACTAGACCTAGAAAAGGCACTTGACAAAGTTAAACACGCGCACATCCTACGGTCAATAACCGAAGCGGGCCTCGGCACTCGCTTTTACAAATACATACGCTCCTTCTTGAGAGACCGGAAAGCAACCATCCGGCTTGGATTGTTAGGCTCCAAAACGTATGAGCTAGGCCCAAGAGGCACCCCCGCAAGGGGCTGTCCTATCCCCATTCCTCTTCAACCTTGCCTTGAGCGCACTCTCGCGTGAACTCGGCACGATCGACGGCCTCGGCCATGCCTTCTACGCAGATGACATCACCATTTGGAGTGAGGGTGGCGTCGAAGGTGTGGTCAAACGCAGATTACAGGAAGCCCTCTACATGGTCCAGGGCTACCTCGACCAAACGGGCTTGCAACTATCAGCCGCTAAATCCGAATTACTCCTTTGCAGATCCAAACGGGGCCCAAAGTGGCTCACGCCCATACCCATTAACTTACACACCGCGGACGGTACACGTATACCGCAAGTCGCCTCGGTCAGAATTCTAGGCACAATACTGCAGGACGACGGCAGAAATAATCTCAGCATAGAGCGCATAGCAGCCAAAGCAGAATCCATGTCACATTTAATCAGACGAGTTGCCAATAAAAGAGGCGGACTCTCTGAGGAAAACTTACGGCGTCTCTTCCACGCGTTTCTCATGAGCCATATCAACTATGTAGCCATAGCTCACCCGTGGAACAAAGGTGATGAAAAGAAATTAAATCTCATCATTCGTGAAGACAACAAACGGGTACTAGGACTACCCATCCACACCAACACTAAAAAGCTCATGGCCTTGGGCATTCACAACACATTCAGCGAAATCGCCGAAGCTCAAAATAACGCTCAACTAGCTAGACTATCATCCACAGAGGCAGGCAGGCAACTTTTAGCTCACCTGAACCTCACCTCCCCTTTTTCTAACCAACGAGAACGCACCCTGCCCAACTCTATCAGGGACCGCATACTAGTACCTCCACTCCCACGTAACATGCACCCGGACTACAACCAGGGTCGTCGTAAAGCACGCGCCGCCGCGCTACTAAAGACCGCAGCCGCTATGCCCGACTCTGTCGCCTTTGTAGCCGCCGCAAAATATCCCAATTATAAGCACTATGTAGCAGCTGTAACTTCGCTACAAGGAGAACTCCTCACAGCACTTACGCTCCGAAACTCGGACCCTGACCGCGCAGAACAGGTAGCAACCGCATTAGCAATGGCGAACACAACCCGCACTACAATTTACACCGATTCCCGAACCGCGGCCCAGGCCTTCCGTGTGGGCTCGGTCTGTAAAGAAGCAGCCAGCGTGCTCTCGCCTGCCGCGTGGACTGACACCAAGCACTTAATTTGGTTCCCGGGCCATATGGTCTTCGACGCCCACCCCCCTCGTCCCAAACGCCAACGAGCTTGCCCACTTCCAGGCGCGAGACCTTACTCGCCGAGTCAGGAGAGAGGGCGGCCCACGGCCCAAGGGCGAGAAATGGCTCCGGAACCAACTCCAGACCTATAACGAAATCTGTCAGCACTATCGTCTCGAACGGCGAAAGTTTCCAATCCCTCACCCTCGACTACAACGACCACAAGCACTATCCTTCCGTCTCCTACAGACAGGATCATATCCTTCACCGGCAGTTTATGCAAGATTTATAAGCGACCTAAGGCCGGGATGCCCCCGATGCGGCATTCCGCGATGTCACTGCAACACATGCTGTGGCAATGCCCCGAGTTGCGCGGACGAGGGGTCTCTAACCACAGAAAAGAACTGGGACACACTCCTCACAAGTACCACGAGGACGACTGTCACGGATCTCCGGACACCGGTCGACGGGAAGGAACGGACGAGGCGAGAGCGATACGAACACACATTTTTAATTACACTCAAAAGGAAAGCACACATTAACCTTAGAATAACAACAAACGTGAAAAAGGAACACTCTACATAACCAGCACAAAATAAAGCTATTATACCGACTACAAACAAAAGTACGAAGCATTCATCGCTTGCACAACTCACGGCGTCCTTTGCCGATTGATGATGAGGCGAGGTGTTGCGGGGGGCACTGGCGTTGCCGTCGGCGTCCAACTCGGTGACGACGTCCTTCACCCGTGAGCACGGTGTAAGATATCTCACACGTGCCCGTGAGGAACGCGGACTGGCGTAGTTGTTGAGGCGGGGAGGCTCAAGAGTTCAGTGACCTGCGCGTCGCAGGTGCTTGCGCTGGCCAGCGTCTCCCTGGCAGAGGAACAGGCTCAGGCGAGGCCTACGGTGCGGTGCCGTAGGATGGGACGCTCGGTGCACAAGCCGATGGCGCTCCCGGGCCGCTGCGGGTTCTCGTGCCTGCCTTCCGGTCCTTTAGCTAGCCGGAGTCTACGGTGCGTTGCCGTAGAACGAGAGCTGGAGCGCCCGGAACACAGGCCGGCGACGCTCGTGTCCAGCTCACGCGCTCACGATGGAACACCCAGGGCACCTCTGTCCACTTCACCTTCTCTTTTATATCGCCCACTTCGTCTTTCTCTTCGTCTGGTGTCGTGGTTCCACGTCATGCGTGCTTCTCGTCTTCCTCTTCTTTCGTCGTATTTTTTCTTGTCGCCTCCAATATGTGACAATGGCCCCTTTCCTCAAGAGTTTTCTCCAGAAGAAAACTGCTCAGAATCTCCGATGTCTGCAGGCGAGGACCCATCTGATGTTCTCCACGATGAGGCTCCAGCTAACACAACACCACCACCACAACACTCGTCATCCAGTACCATCCCTGCCTCGAATGCACTCAACGTCCCTCGCTGATATGCAATCGCCACAACTGTTCACATTAAACACCTAATCGCACAGCCACAATCATAGTTGTTGTTCTTACACACTTTAAGGAACACTACCCAACACACTGCATGTACATACAGCCGGAGTTCACGTTGTTCCAAATAACTTTGTTTGAAACAAATTCGTAAGTCAAAAAATCGAAATATGCTCTATGCACAGACTTGGCAGTTCCTCACAATCGCTTTCTCTTTTTCATGCCTGCCACCCAATTTGACCTTTCAAGCTTAAAAATTCTCTTTCGCACTTTGCGCGCCTTACGCGACCTTCTTCCTTGTTTTCTTTCTGCGCGCCGTTGCGAACGCTCAGTACAAACGCTGGCTTTGCTCCTGCTCTTAACAATCACGGAGCGCCTCATCCACACCACTCTTCTGGGTGCATCCTAACTAGACGTCCCCGGCTAAGCATTTGCGCATCTTTCTTGACATTCGGGTATCTGTGACTAATTTTCGTGGCGGTTTTCTTTCCTACTTAGCTTTGACTGAGCAAGACCATTAGTCTCAGCCAAGCCAACCGACCTGACGCTCTCCATTACTAGTATCTCTTGCTGATACTGTGCGCTTCTTCCTTGAAGCAGTGCACTTTTTAGCGATGTGCACTTCTCGATTTCTGCGACGCCTGGCAAAACTGCGATCGTTTGCTCAGGTCGCTGATCAACACTATCGGCATTCGACTCCCTAACAACTTCATCACTACGAATGCATGTGGAAACTGAATCTACTGCTTTTTTCTTCGTAAGTACGAGTCCCTTTTTACTTTCACAGTTTGCCAGGTCGCTAGTCATCTGTTCCACGGGGTCACAGCTGTGAGCCTCCCGGCTCTCGAAATTCCCGTAGTAAATTCATACCTGGCATTCCTATTCCCACTCTAGCCTCTGTATCTATTGCCTAACTCAGTTCGTGCTCCCCGCCTTGCTCTAAAGCACGGTGTGCTCTAAAACTACCCGCTCAGATCGGGACAAGTCTGTGTCCAGCTCGTCTCTTCTGTCGTGAAGCAATGTCATCGACACTGGAGAGACTCCCGTTAACCTAGGAGGTTCTGTCTCTCCTATGGAGCCCCGATTATCTATGCTCCTCTCATTATCTGCTTCCACAGTCCGTTGTTTCCGCAGAATAACCTCCTTCTCGTGCTCGATCCTCCTGATCTCGCGTTCCTCCTCTTCGCGCCTCTCCTCGCGTGCCTGCGCTCGCTCATCTCTCTGCCTCTTTTCCTCACGATCATAGAGGTTCATCGCTTCTTCACCTGACAATCCAAGCTTTACGGCCAACTCTAAAATCTTCGCCAGGTTCATCCTCCGTGCCGAACAGAAATCCGTAAGATCCACAACAAAAAATAAGAAAAATGAATCCTGGCAGGCTCGCCACTTGTTTTTGTCACGGATCTCCGGACACCGGTCGACGGGAAGGAACGGACGAGGCGAGATCGTTAAGCACACACATGTTCAATTACACACGAAAGGAAATCACACGTTATACCTAAAGCTATAAACTCGAAGAAAGAACACACTAATAAATCATCCCAAAATAAAGCTATTATACAGATGACAAACAACTAGAAAGTACGAAGCGTTTGTCGCTTGCACAACTCACGGCGTCGTGTGCCGGTTCATGATGAGGCGAGGCGTTGCGGGTGGCGCTGGCGTTGACGGCGGCGTCCAAGTCAGGTGGTGCCGTCCTTCTCTGGCGAGGAACGCGTGCCGGCGTTGTCGTTGACGTTGGGGGGACTCGAAGTTCAGTGACCTGCGCGTCGCAGGTACTTGCGCTGGCCCGCGTCTCCCAGGGACAGGATCTGGCTCAGACGAGGCCTAAGGTGCGGTGCCGTAGGATGGGACGCTCGGAGCACAAGCCGATGGCACTCCCGGGCCGCTGCGGGTCCTCGTGCTCGCCTTCCGGTCCTTTGGCCAGCCGGAGTCTACGGTGCGTTGCCGTAGAACGAGAACTCGAGCGCCCGGAACACAGGCCGGCGACGCTCCTGTCCAGCTCACGCGCTCACGATGAAACACCCAGGGCCCCTCTGTCCACGTTACCTTCTCTTTTATATCGCCCACTTCGTCTTTCTCTTCGTCTGGTGTCGTGGTTCCACGTCATGCGTGCTTCTCGTCTTCCTCTTCTTTCATCGTATTTTTTTCTTGTCCCCTCCAATATGTGACAACGACCAACTTCGGGCCGTCCGGAGGGTTCACGACCTGGCCGTCAAGTTTCAACTCCCGGTCTCGTCGTGGGCGCGGCCCGGTAGACGCCTCCTCAGGACCAAATAAAGTTATTCAGTCAGTCAGCCACTAGGTTCCTTCTGCACTGACAAAATTTCCAGTTAACTTGCGTGGAAAGTAAATTCACAGCGAACTAGCTACAGCATGTACTTCATAAACGTACCAGCGGGATCACTTACTTTGCACACAGTACACTAATCCAGTGTTCCCGCCGATTTCTGAAGCACATTCACGGCGGAAAACGGAAAAAACTTTATTCCGGATGCGTAGTTCTTATAGTTATTGGCACAGTTTACG
>JALIZH010005640.1:0-44729 GCA_030522465.1 Rhipicephalus appendiculatus | reverse complement strand
GAACTGGACGCAAGCACACCACGAGCGTGGCATGTAAATGGCGTTGTAGATGACATGCATGCCAAGATTATAATGTTACTTACCTGCCACTTATGTTCGTTATATGGTCATGTCACTCAATATCAAATTTGGTGTATATCAAGCCAACGAAACAGCCGCGAGCGCGCCATGAGCGTGGCATGCAAGTCATGTCGCACATGACAAGTCATGATTTCCATATTACCACGTGTCATTTACGTTCGTCATACAGTCACGTTACTCAATACCAAGTTTGGTGTATACCAAGCTAACGAAACGGCCGCGAGCACGCCATGAGCGTGGCATGCAAGTCATGTCGCACATGACAAGTCATGATCTCCATATTACCACGTGTCATTTACGTTCGTCATACAGTCACGTCACTCAATACCAAATTTGGTGTATATCAAGCGAACGAAACGGCCGCGAGCGCGCCATGAGCGTGGAATGCAAGTCATGTCGCACATGACAAGTCATGATTTCCATATTACCACTTCTCATTTATGTTCGCCATACAGTCATGTTACTCAATACCAAATTTGGTGTATATCAAGCCAACGAAACGGCCGCGAGCGCGCCATGAGCGTGGCATGTGAATCATACTTTTCATGACAAGTTAGTCATGATTTTCATGATATGACCAGTCATTTATGTTCGTCACACAGTCATGTTCTGCCATACCAAATTTGGTATAAATCCCATTAACGATACGGCCAGGAGAGCACAAAGTCGTAGGCGGCTAGATAGATAGATAGCTAGATAGATAGATAGATAGATAGAGAGATAGATAGATAGATAGATAGATAGATAGATAGATAGATAGATAGATAGATAGATAGATAGATAGATAGATAGATAGATAGATAGATACGCTCAAAGTCGCCGAAGTTCGCTAAGAAATGCTTCGCATTTAAAATGTTTCGACATGAAACGTAGCGTCGCGGACAGAGCGAAGTGTAGTTGTGCCCAACATGCGTTTTACCGGCCCCCATGCACCGAGCGGCGCCTGGTAGAAAGAAGGCGAACGTGAACAACTTTTCCGCGCGGCTGCTCCGCTCCGCCTCCGAGCCGATGCATCACCTCTCCTTCCTACAGCGTGACCGTTGGAGATGAACAAGGAGCATGAATTTCTGCGTGCAGAGATGAGGCACCAGGCAGCGTCCACTGAGCAGAGGGCGCTACGTAGCTCGCAACGGACGGTACAGTATTAGCACTCTGATATCAGTGTACTCGTTTACAGTGTACTAGAAAGGGGCAGCGAAACGAACGAAGTGACATGCGCCGCATCCAAGGAAGATAAGAAAAAAAAAAAAAAAAACTTATGGCAGCTCCACTACAGTGAAACCTGAGGAAGCGCGTCGCACGGACATTCAGTGATTCCCGTTCGTATAGTTCCCACTGCTCCGTTTACCAAAGCGTCAATGACGCCAATGTTTGAGGTAAGCATGTAGGTTTCCCCGGCACCAGTAGAATCTTGCTAGGCAAATTCACATACTCGGCGTGCAACATGTGCGCTACTTTTGGCAGCGCTTTAGTGACTTTCTGCTTGTTACGGCAGTTGCGGTAGGCGTCGTCACATCAATGTTTTGTGAATTCCAACGTTTCATTACACGCTTCACATGGCTGAGCTGTGGAATAGAGTGTAAGACAGTGTCAGCCAGTAACGTCTGACAGACAGTAACGTTACCGTTTGGTGGCTTGGTGTAGTCGAGACGGTCCACGAAGAACACATAGCATTTGTCTGGACCGGGATCACTGAAACCCAGTGTTATCGTCTCTTGAAAGGGATCTGTATGTGAAAAAATACGAATCATGTAGGTAAAAAATACGTTTGTGACACTCGGCAGCGAATGTGTACGTCGTAGCACCTTCATTATTGCCGGAATGTGAGATACGAAAAATATAATGCATAGAAAACATCTGCTTAATAATTGTTCAGTGCCCTTCAAGCTTGAGTGGACTCCAACAGGCTTCTCTGTCACAGCGGCCGCTTAGTACCTCTCATGTGTACGTTATTGAACTCTTTTTTCTGCATTAGTTTGACAGCTACACACAAACTCTTGTGTCAACTTGCTGGAGTTTCAGTTGCCGCTGATTTAATGCCCGGAAAACATCGGCTTAAGAAACATTCAGCATATTTTAAACATAAATGGACTATCGATTGATCTACTTGACAACATAACGTTTTAGTAGAGTTCCCAGGGACTTTAACACCTTTTAATGTAATCTGAGAGCCACACGCAAACTGTTGTATCAGGCTGCCAGTGAATGAGTCGCCGCAGATAGAGCTTATGGAAGGCACGTGTTTTTAAATTTAACATGAATGGGCTCACACCGGCTTCTATCCTTCACATCATACCATGTTAGTACAGCTCATTTGGACTTTATTGCAGACTTTTTATTGCGACAGCAATTATATGGATAACTTATATTTTGCCGTCAGCGTCATGTTCCGTATATGTATGTGTATGTATAGATTAATAAAAGCCACAAAAATAAATCAAAAGAAACATTTTCGAAGCACGCGATTAGGGATGCGTACCTGCGACTACTCGCTCCGCAGCGCGCTGTGGCTGCTCGTCCACGCGCCATACGTCCTCAATCATACTAACGGCAAGCTATTTATACACACCATTTACTGCTGGCTGTACGCAAAGCTCCGATGTGCGTCAGCGTGTTCACTATCACCCGCGAGATGGCGCGAAGGGCACTCTTTAAACAGTGCCCAGGGTTACTGACACCATTTTTCGAAGGTGTGTTTACTCGGCCATACTAATGTCCGGAATAACAGAGACGGCTCTGAGCAAGTATG
The DNA here is from genome assembly GCA_030522465.1 of Rhipicephalus appendiculatus. NCBI lineage: Eukaryota > Metazoa > Arthropoda > Arachnida > Ixodida > Ixodidae > Rhipicephalus > Rhipicephalus appendiculatus. Next base: position 41,899 of record JALIZH010005640.1, on the reverse strand, counting down.
AAGCTAAGCAAACGCTGATAATATATTTTATTTTGATATTAAAGTCAATTTTCCCATGGCGCACCTACCGACATCGACACAAAGCCTGGCGTCAGGCTACAGTACTAATTCTGGTGACTTCACGCAGCAGTCTCGCTAGTTCTGATGACGTCAGGTAGCAGAACTCCGAAAATGGCCGCTATTACGTCATGAAAACATTCAAAATGGCCGCTTGTGCGTCACCGACGGAGCCACGGTGCCGAGCGGCCGTGGAAACGTCACGGTATTTTGCTCGAACACGTGACGGGAAGCTCATACCGTGTTGTGACGTCAGGGTACAATAGGAACCGAAGCTAGGTTTTAGAAACACGCTATTACTACTTTTTCAAGGTGAACTCAAGCTGAGCAGTACATTTCATAGGCCCTTGAGGGCTTGGTCTTTCATTTGACGCAAAGAAACAAGTGAAAATTTTCGTGTGAGTGCCCCGTTAAAGGTCGTCGCCTCGCTCGTGTTTCGAAGGAGTTGGGAAGCGAATGGTAACACTCACCTGGTGTCGCATTTCACAGTCATGGACTGCGGCGGTTGTTCTGCTTCAGTCACAAATGTTCCGTAGCATGAAGCTTCCACCCTTTTGAAGAAGTGAAAATATCCGTTCTTAAGACAGTGTTTGGAGGGAATGTTGGGAGTGTAGACAAAAGAACGTTTGTAATAAAATCACACGCGTTTTTCGCCTGTCGAGGTAGATTATTACGCTTGTACGAAAGGGAGCACCCACTCTAACTTTCTCTGTAGTAATAATAATAATAATAATAATAATAATAATAATAATAATAATAATAATAATAATAATAATAATAATAATAATCGCTTTTGGGTCTTCCTTTCCAGAGGTGCATGGAGGGACCGGGGCGGAGCCACGCTTCGTTTTGTTGTTGTTTGTTTCCTGACGCCATTTCCGTTTCTCTTTCTATTCTTTACTTTTTTTCCCGCGTGGAGCAACTGCATGTTTCTTAAGTCATTCTCGTTTCTTTCTTCCTTCCGTTTTCTTTTTCTCGCGTGGACTCGACAGCGCATACAGGCAGAAGATACGGGTGAGACGGACGCATTTGGTCGCAGGTTTGATCATGACTTAGTGTGAGGTCCGGCTGCATGGTCACTTTTAATTGCGATTTGGCTAACTTCCGAGCCCAACTAGATCTGTGGCTGCCCTGATTGCGATCAAAAGTGTCCGCGCGACACCTATAAGTGAAAGCAAGCTCGACGGCACGCGCAAGTTCGAGCCATCGTGGTGATAGCTGTTGTGACGGCGGAAATAATATTATACACGGCAATGATACAGGGTTAGTTGCTTTTCTTCCAGCAACATTGACCGATTTATTGTTGGTGTGCCTGCGACGTGCGGATAAAGAATGGATACGACATACGCCAGCCCGTGAGCCACCGTTCCAGTACGTGTTTTATATCAAGACAACCGAGTAATGTAGGGTACTTGAATTACGGCCATCGCTTAATCTGAGATGCGGTCGACATTGGACGCATTGCTAGCCATTTGGCGCGCGTGACGGTGCAAGTTGTAGCGAGCGTGGGCCAAGAAACCACCGTCAACTTATCGGCATATATACTGCTGCAACGCAGCCGGCGAATCGCGGTAGCAGTTGATTTCGTTCGCTCAAACCACGGCTGAGAGCAGCACGGTCGCGGCGCGCGAATGTGCTAGTCACGTGGCTTTTTTTTTGCATTTCGCGGGCTTTCTTCGAAGATTGGAAAAAATGTTACACTTGAGTCTTTCTTTATCGCAAATAATGCAATGGGTGTTTCTGAAGACGTTCTCGAACTTTGCAAGTCCCATATCTTGCCTAAAATCAATAATTATTAATTTAGTTAAATGATGCTAATTAACAAATTAAATCATTACTAAACAAAAAAAATTGTATGTAGTACGCAAGGTTGCTGTCATCAATATCCAACTGATTTTACTCGTCTACCTCTAATATTGTATTTTTAAACTCTTGGCTAAAGATAGCTAAACCACTATATATATATATATATATATATATATATATATATATATATATATATATATATATATATATATATATATATATATATAATAAAATGGGGGTTTCGTACGTCGAGCAGGTTTATTTGTTGCTCAGCGCAAGGACCTTTCTGAGGCAGGTCTAACTGCTGGCGAGCGCGAGCACGAGCAACAACCACAGCCGCCGATCGTCGTCCTCCTTTCTAGCAGCGTAGCGTCTGCCAGTCGTATTCAGTACAATTTACTCCCCGCGGAATAAGGAGCCATCCTGGCGACCTAGGGTCCAGAAAACACAGGAGGATCGTATCACTGCTTTAGCCGGGACGCGTGGACAATTTCCCGGCCACGGCGGCGATGGTCAGAAGATGATTCCAGTGGCTCGATGAAGTAGTTCACGGGCGATGTTTGCTGAACTACGCGGTATGGACCGTGGCACTTGGGGATGAGCTTCGTGGAAAGGCCAGGAGCAGTAGATGAAACACGCAGCCAGACGAGAGAGCCAGGATCAGTGGATGCGTCGTGGTGGTACTTCTGGCGCCCCTGGTCCTGGGTGGTGAACGAGCGTGCAAGTTGGCGGCATTCTTCAGCATATGTTGCTGCCTGGGACAGAGTCGTGGACTCTGAGGCGTCGGGTCGGTACAAAAGAATAGTGTCCATAATACACGTTCGTACAGGAGAAAAAAAGGGGAGAATCCAGTAGTGCTTTGAATGGCGGTATTATAAGCGAACGTTACAAATGGTAGTACGCGGTCCCAATTGGAGTGGTCTGACGAGATATACATGGACAGCATGTCCCCGAGAGTGCGGTAAAAGCGTTCCGTCATCCCATTGGTTTGAGGGTGACAGGCGCTTGTGGTGCGGTGCACGACGCGGCACTCACGCAGCAAGGATGTGATGACGTCCGAGAGAAACACACGACCGCGGTCACTCAGCAACTCTCGAGGGGCTCCATGACGACGTACCAAATTGTGGAGAATAAAAGCGGCAACGTCTTTTGCTGTAGACGAAGGAAGAGGTGAAGTTTCGGCGTACCGTGTGAGGTGGTCGACGGCAAGGATTATCCAACGGTTATCGTCTACAGTGCCCGGAAGGGGACCGTATATGTCGAGGCCGGCGCGGTCGAACGGCCGCGCGGGGCATGGCAAAGGTAACAAGGTGCCGGAGGCGTGTTGTGGGGGGAGTCTTGCGTCTCTGGCATGTGGAACATGCACGCACGTACTGTCGAATGAAACGGTACATGCCACGCCAGTAATATCGAAGACTTATGCGAGAATAAGTCTTGAGGAAACCCGCGTGGCCGCATTGTGGGTCGTCGTGGAACGTAGAACATATTTCGGACCGGAGGTGTCGCGGAATGGCGAGTAACCACTTACGGCCGCCGGGTGTGTAATTTCGGCGGTACAGTACATCTTCACGAATGGCGAAGTGCTCGGCTTGCCGACGCAATGTCCGAGAAGATGGAGAAGGGGTCCGACCAGACAGAATGTCGAGAACGGAAGCAAGCCACGGGTCCTTGCGTTGCTCAGATGGCATGTCGGAGATGGTGAGGGCGGTGGTGTCGTAGGCAGTAAGTGTGAAGCAGGCAGATTCAGGAGACAGGGGCGAACGGGAGAGGGCGTCTGCGCCTGAGTGTTTGCGGCCAGAGCGATACACCACGCGGATATCGTATTCTTGGAGGCGTAGCGCCCATCGGGCGAGACGACCACTTGGATCTTTGAGTGACGACAACCAGCAGAGGGCATGATGGTCAGTCACGACGTCAAAAGGGCGCCCGTACAAGTAAGGCCGAAATTTCTTTATCGCCCAAACAATGGCATTCCTTTTCCGTCACAGAATAGTTGCTTTCCGCTTTGCTAAGTGTTCGGCTAGCGTAGGCAACGACGTACTCCTGTAAACCATCTTTCCGTTGGGCAAGAATAGCACCTAGCCCGACACCGCTAGCGTCTGTGTGGATCTCAGTGGGTGTAGATGGATCGAAGTGTCGCAGAATAGGAGGCAATGTGAGGATGCGGCGCAGTTCGTTGAATGCTTCGTCACAAGCGGGAGACCATGCCGAAAGATCTCTGGAGCCAGCGAGGAGCTTGGTCAAAGGAGCGATGATGGTAGCGAAATTGCGGACAAAGCGCCGGAAATAAGAACAAACGCCGATGAAGCTTCGGAGCTGTTTCATGGTAGTCGGTTTGGGAAATACCGAAACGGCTGTTAGTTTGGTAGGGTCAGGCAGAATGCCGTCCTTCGAAACCACGTGCCCTAGGATCGTAAGCTTTCGAGCGGCGAAGTGGCACTTCTTCAGGTTCAGTTGCAGTCCCGCGCCGGAGAGGCAAGTAAGAACTTGCTCGAGGCGGGTTAAATGGGACGCAAAATCAGTGGAAAAGACGACAATGTCGTCTAAATAACGTAGGCAAATATTCCACGTCAGGCCTCGAAGAATCGTGTCCATCATCCGCTCAAAAGTAGCGGGCGCGTTGCAGAGGCCGAAGGGCATGACTGTGAACTCGTAGAGGCCGTCGGGCGTGACAAAAGCAATTTTTTTCGCGATCGGCCTCCGACATAGGTACCTGCCAGTATCCAGAGCGCAGGTCTAAGGAAGAGAAGAATTCTGCTCCCTGTAGGCAGTCCAAGGCATCGTAGATGCGGGGCAGAGGATAGACATCCTTGCGCGTGATTCGGTTGAGACGGCGGTAATCCACGCAGAACCTGATAGATCCGTCCTTTTAGATGTGAAGCATCTTATGGCGAAGCTTAATCCGGTGGTGGTGGTGGTGTGCCGTGTGGCCTCCCCCTACTGCGCATGCGCAAACCCTTTAAAAAATAATAAATAAAAAACCTCCTTTCCCCTCCCTCTCCTCTAGGCATCCCTCCCCGCGGCAACCACACCCTCACTGCGCATGCGCCTCCCCTCCTCTATCTCTCCCTACGCTCCCCCCACTTTCCTCTAGGCATCCCTGCCCGCGGCGTCCACACTCCCCACTGCGCATGCGCGTCCCCCCCTCTCTCTCCTCTCCTACGCTCCCCCCCTCTCTCCTCTACGCATCCCTGCCCACGGCGTCCACACTCCCACTGCGCATGCGCGTCCCCCCCTCTCTCTCCTCTCCTACGCTCCCCCTCTCTCGCCTCGCGACGCCGACGGAGGCAGCGTCTGCTAGCGAGTTTCTTGGTTGAAAAAACCGACTGCTCGCGCTGCACAACCGTTCACTGGCCACCCCGTATATATGGCAATGAATCTTGACCTCCAAGGTGGTGCCGGTGGGAGATTTCTCCTGTGCGTTGTTGAATAATAAAAATTCGCAGCGTGCGCGTTAACTAAAAGCGCACTGCGGGTCTCTGTGTCCAGTCGGAGTCTTCTGTCTCTCATTGCCCATTAGCAGCGATTGGCATGTTCCAGTAGGAAACACTGCTCCATCACTGCCTGCTTTGCGCCTCCCCAGTTTTTCTCTCCTGCGCAACGCTGCGATGAGCGCCAGCGTCAACGCCGCCGCCAGTGTAAGCGTTAGCGCCCGCTGCTTCACATCTACACATGGTTCCCTTTAGCGGGAGATGGTGTAATTTTTTTCTTCATCAGCACGACTGATGAGGCTCAAGGACTGCTAGCCGGCTGAATTATTCCACGTTTGAGCATATCATCTACTTGTTCATCGATGACCCGGCGTTCGGTAGTGGACACACGGTAAGGACGCTGTCGCAATGGTGCTTGTTGACCGGTATCAATACCATGAACAACTGCCGACGTTCGACCTAAGGAAGGTTGGTCGTGGTCGAAGGAGGCTCGAAAACGGTGGAGGAGGTTGACAATCTGTTTCTGCTGCCCAGGCGTGAGCTGGGAATCGACGGCTTTGCAGAATATGTCCTTAGGAGCATCGGAGTCAGTTGCAAGAGTGACGGCACAAGTTGGTAGCGAGGCCCCTGTCTCCAAGCTTTGTTTCTTCGAAAACACAATCCAAAGGCTCGAAGCTCCCCACACTCACCGCGTAGTAGCAGAGATTGGCAGGCAGAGATGTTGTACGCGTAAAGTGCCGCAAAACCATTGCAAAAGTTGATGACGGCAAATGGCAGCACGAAGGTTTGGTGACGCGCATTACCTATAGAGGGTTTGAAACAGTACAGTTGAGCCAGTGGCAGCAGGCGGAAACACAGGTACTAGAACGGCGGTCAAAGGTGCGATGTGGACGTCAGCAGCGGCAAACACTTTAGGGGGGACTGCGGTCGTCGAGATCAGGGCATGGAGTCGACAGTGTGAGTTCAGCACGAGTGCAGTCTACGAGGGCCTGATGGGTTGAAAGGAAATCGCATCCTAGAATGACATCGTAGGATGATCGCGGAAGAACGACGAACTTGTTCTGCATACCGAGCATTTTGAATTACAATACGAGCTGTACACTGATCAGAAGGCGTGATGTAATGCGATGTCGCCGTACGCAGGACAAGATTGGTAAGCGGCGTGGTCACTTTTCTGAAATGGCGGCACAGTTTCTCACTGATTACAGAAACTACGGCTCCTGTGTCGACAAGTGCACGTACGGCGATACCTTCTACTACTTTATCAATTTCGTTGGACGGATAAAGAGGAGGTCTTGAAGAGTTCGACGACAACGCAGTTCTTGCCTCCGGAACTGCGGCTGTCAGTTTTCCTCTCGTGCGGGGCTAGGTCGGCGAAGCATCGAGGAGATGGATCGGCGACGGGGCGAAGACGAACGGCGGGAGTCGAAAGGGCGTCGTGGGGAAAACGAGTCGGTGACAGCAGAAGAAGGTCGTTGAGAATGCTGGGCAGCCTGATAACTGGAGGAAGCCACTCCGTCCTGGGACTGGAAGCTGCGACGTCGACAGTAGCGGGCTGTATGCCCCGCAAACCCACACGCGAAGCATATTGGCCTATTGTCAAAGGTGCGCCACGGGCTCACGACAGGAGGTCCGGAGGGCGACGTAGGATGGGGTATCGTGCGTGGGGGCGGCGGCGTCGTGTAGAAGGACCCGGTGGCCCGGTAGGCGCCAGAAACAGATGGGGCTTGTGGTCCGGCAGCGACGGCCGCGTAAGTCAGCGGTGTAGCGACAGGCGGCGATGGTGGCAGTGCCTGCGCGACTTGTCTCAATGACCTGACGAAGACCTGGGTCGACGGATGTCACTGGTTCAGGTGTTTGGGCGACAAGGGAAAGTTGACGCGCCACTTCCTCGCGGATGAACTGCTTGATCTGTGGCAGTAAAACGATGTGATCAGCACCGACATCGTTGACGAGTGCGGAAAGCTCAGCTGTATCTTCGGCAGCACGGCGCGTAGAGACACGCTGCCTTCGCAACTCGTCGTACGACTGAAAGAGTTGTACCACATCGGCTACAGTCTGAGGATTCCTCGCGACAAGCATTTGAAACGTGTCGTCGTCGACTCCTTTCATGACGTGCTTTATTTTGTCCATTTCGGCGAGCGAGGGGTCGACGCGCTTGCAAAGGGACAAGACATCTTCGATATAACTCGTAAACGTCTCGTCCCTGCGCTGGACTCGACTATGCAAGCGCTGTTCCGCACGAAGCCGGCGCACGGCGGGACGACCGAAGACCTGGGTGATGGTTGCCTTAAACCTCGACCAGGGGTGCTATGCAGGACGGCCCGAGCTTCTCGGGCACACGAGTTTGCTCCGAGCTCGCACTGCGGCGGTCATGGCACAAAGACGCAGCGGAGCGCGTGATAGCAGCATTGACAAAAACGGCTACATGAACGAGCGTGGCGTCAAAAACGCATGTGGGGCATCTGCGGCGGTAATCAAAGAAACACCACGTCCGAACACGTCAGCGCCGCCACTCAGTCCACATTTCTACAGTGCAGCGACGTCAGCGTGAGTGTCGCGCTATCTTTTTGCCAACTCAGCATTGCGCCTCCCACAGGCGTGTTCGGGGGCGTTCTTCCACTTTCGGGCATGTTCTTTCGTTCCAACCGCAGCATGGAAATTTCCACTCTCGAAGGCAACAAGGGTGCACACGCTACACTCTCGTGCAGCTCGTTTCGCTTCTATCAAATATTGCGGATAAATATACGGACAGGTTGTCACCAGGGGCGCTCGCATCATTGCGGCAACGCGGCTGTGAGTGGTACGTCGTGAGCGCGGTGAAATTGAATGCGAGACATCGCAGCCACGTGATGATATAACTTTTATTTCGTCGTGCGTGTGTGCACAGTCTGGGCGATAAAGCTGATAGATGAATCATGCCGCTCGCTGGCGTTGCGGTGTGAGCACTGCTCCTTGGAAAGCGCAAACGCGGTGGGTGGACCCAATCTTTGCCGCGGGCGTCTAGTGTCCTGGTGCCGGTGTGACTGTCAAAGGTTTCATGTGGTGGACGCTAGCAGCAGCTTCTTTGCATATAAAATAATTTGGTCAGCCTTTACTACTTGTGCAAGGCTGGAGCCACAGAGGAGCTTGTGATCACCTATCTTCTTCCAGCGTTTTAAGTCGGTCGTCTACTCAGTCTGCTCGGTATACGCTTCGAAGTAAAGAACGCATCAGCTCCGTCTTAATTTTGATTATACTAATTAGGAAGGACTTAATTACCATAATATTGAACATTTTTGTCTTGATTGGTAAGGTTTTAATTAAAACGACAATAATTACCTCGGGTGCAATTAGCATGACCTTGATTAGTATGCAGCTAATTAACATCAACCTAATTCGCATGACATTGATTAGCATCATATTATTAAGGTCTAATTAGGATGACTTTACTTAGCGTGCTTATAAGTAACGTATCGTTAATTAGTCTGGTATTAGTTAGCACGGTCATACCTTTACATGGCTTCATTAGCATGGTCTTAATAACGAATGGCTTCATTAGCTCGATCTTAGCATGCCTTGGCTTAATTAGCTTGTTCATAGCATCTCTTGACTTATTTAGCTAGATGTACCGCCCAGCCACTTAGCTAATCAGCCGGGCGCACGTCCTCGGGCAGCGAGCACACCATGAAGGGATGAAGAGGGCGCGCGCCAGTCGAGCAACGCGCAAGAATGTGCAGGCCGACCATGGTGATTGTACACGTGGCCTCGGGTTTAGCTACGGCCGCGATATTGTAAGGGGCTCGGAACTAATCTCAGAGGCCACCGGGCTAATTATTCTAAAGGATATTTAGCACAGACATTAAAAGCTTCAAAACGAATTTAAACAGCCGCTGCCTTTAAAAAAATATCATCAGTAAACCTTTCTGGCACTTTTATTGCAAGGGTGCACTTCTGCACTCAGTGGAACGACAAACAAATAAAAGAAGATGCCTCTGGTTTGAAAACACCGCCCAATTTTGTCGACCGTCCTTGAAGTGACGCTGCGTTCCATAGTAACCAATGAAACGCAGCGCGCGCTGAACGGTGGATCTGACCTTTTCGTACTGTTGGCTCGTTGAAAAGGGGGTGTCGCCAGAGCTCGGAAAGATCCCGAGTTTCGCCAAGCTCGGGCCATCCTGCATAGCGCCCCAGGTGGTGATTTCAGCTTCATGGTTCTTATACCAGAGGCTGGCCACGTCAGCGATGTAAAAGCGCACGTTCGTGAGCTTGTCGCAGTCGTCCCATTTGTTGGAAGCGCTTACGATTTCGTAGTCGACGAGCCAATCCTCGACGTCGTGATCATCGTTGCCGCGAAATTCGGGTGGGTCGCATTGCCGAGGCACGCCAGTACAGAAGACTGTCGTTGTTGCGGCAGCTTGCGAAGGACCAGGAGCAGTCATGTTGAAAGGTGACGGTAGCGTCCGATTGCGAAGTTCCAGGATGAAGGGAACCCCGCACCTCCATCACTTAAAATGGAGGTTTCGTACGTCGAGCAGGTTTATTTGTTGCTCTGCGCAAGGACCTTTCTGAGGCAGGTCTAACTGCTGGCGAGCGCGAGCACGAGTAACAACCACAGCCGCCGATCGTCGTCCTCTTTCTAGCAGCGTAGCGTCTGCCAGTCGTATTCAGTACAATATATATATATATATATATATATATATATATATATATATATATATATATATATATATATATATATATATATATATATATATATATATATATATATATATATATATACAATTTCCTGAAGTGGTCGAAATAATTTGTAATCTTCTTACCGTATTTTTGTTCAGGCAGCAATTCAACTCGTACAGCAAGGATGGGGGCATTTTCAACTAATGTCTTGATGTCTGGATAGTGGTACAGCATCTTCAATAATACGCCTTTTATGCACAAACTTGTGGAATAGTGTAGCTTTACCTGGCATTGCTTTTCATTGAAATGTCAGAACCTAACACGAGCTTTGCGCCGGGTGAGCCTTGTTGTTCGCTACCTCAGTACAAATGGCACACACCATACTGTGCGTATTCCCTTAACACCACGTAGTGGGTGCATAGCAAGTATGCACTAAGAGGTTGAAGTAGGCACTCCTCACAGGATATCGCTATCGCGTTCAACTTTCTAAGGTCGAAGATAAAGGGTCCCCCATTTTGTTTCCTTCTACATCATGAGTGGCAAAGGAGGGAGCCACTTTTTTCCTCAATTTGAAAGAAACTGTAAAAGTGTTGCGCGATAGAAAACACGCCCAAGCTGTTCCGAGATCTGCGTGCCGCGAGCGGCAAATGGTGCATATGAATAGCTCGCCGTTATATCGCTGGCACAAGCATGGCATGTGGCTGTGTTGGCTAGCGCAGCAGGCTGCGGAGTGATGCGTCGCTTGTTTGAATCCCTGGTCAGGTGGTTTGAATTTTTTTCTACTGATTTATTTTTCTTTATGCCTTTTGTATATGCATACATACATATACATATCCGGGTAATGACGGCGACGGCGAAAATCAGCCGAGAGTGTCCATATAATTGCTATTGCAATAATAAAGTGCTAGTCGGGGCAAATTCTTGAGTGAAGCGGTCACTGCGCGTAAGTACTTCAGCTGACTGCGCGTGTAATTTACTTTTTTTAATACTCTTAATTCTTGCGTGCGTGATACTTTTGCCCGATTACCCGTGCGAAAAGGTTTCTTTTCGTTGTTTCCTTGTGCTTGTTCATTTCGCGCGTTTTTACACACGCACCAATGTTCTCAAACTCTCACTGGAACTAGGCCACGCTGATGCCGCTTGACACATGATTTCTTGCATTCTGTTGTTGCCCCCACATTAGCGCAACGCTTAAAGATGCGTAAGCTTTATTCCGGACCGCATTATTAAAGTTAAGAACACTTCAAGTGCCCTGTGTAGAAACCCAGCGGAAAAAATTGGCCGCATATCTGCGTGCTTCGCTGCAAATGTCGTTGAATCTTCTGCCGGCCGTACTACACGAGTCCGGTCTCATCCGCGGCCACCCGTGATGTTGTTCTCGTACCATTTCCGTCCTGGCATGACCAAGCCTCTTCTCGCCGCAAGCGTGGTGTTTTTGGTACCGTTAAAGAGCAATTACTAGTACGAGAAAAATCGTTTTGCTCTTTAGTGTCCCTTTAAGTTGATTGCGGAGAGTAGGTTTGAAAATGCACTGATATTGGCGAATGCGTAGCAAGTGGCCGTATGTGTTTGAGTCCAAGGCGTCAAAAGCTGAGAAGTCGCGCAGAGCGACCACGAAAAGTGCTTCTCTTGTGTGCAGCGACGGGGGCAGACAGCGCCAGCTATCGTGCGTCGGATGAAACACGCGGCACTTCGCGCGACCTTGAAGACAGACGACGGCTCCTCGCTTTTGCGAGGTAGCCCGCATTTTCAGCGCAGCCTAAGAAACACTAGGGTCTTTAGAATTAAGTATCTCTGTATTTTCTATAAAGGAACACACCATCTAATACTTACGTATTGTTGTTGTGCCTCAGATATGCGTAATATTTGCTTTTTGATCGATGATGTGCACAAGTATGAACGCAGCTCCCTGTTCAAAATGGCTGGGCGTTCAGCAAGTGCTTAAACTTTAGCTGGGTGGTTGAATCGTTTGACAGACAGATAGAAAGGCAGCCAGACCAAAATTTCGGCTTTGAAGTATTTCAAGAAAGACTATCGTCTTGAAAAAGCTACAGCGCGTAACAGACGCCCCCTTGCTTTCCGCGCGCTTCGCGAACTCAGAAACCCCACGGGTCCGGTGGTGCAGCGGCACGTTGCGGCAGTTCCCCGCAAAAGGCCCACGCGAGAGCCGGCACTTTGGAACCCCCCCCCCCCACCCCATATTAAGGCCAAAGCCTTTAAAGTCTCATGCTCACGTCCGTCCGTCCGTCCATCCGTGTGTGCGTCCGTGCCATGACACGTTGCCAGGTGTCCTCCGGGGCAGTGATGTTCCGTCCTGGACAGAATTCCCTTTCCGAGGCCCGAAAATTCCCCCATTTCCGGCATTTTCCCCCGCATACATTGCCAAAAATCCCCGCATATTACCCTGCACAAAAAAAGTTTATATATATATATATATATATATATATGTATATATATATATATATATATATATATATATATATATATATATATATATATATATATATATATACATATATATATATAGTGTTCGACGTGTTTCAGGCTCTTCCCATCGCCTTCTCTTCTTTCCTGCCCAACTCAAAGCATCGCCTCTGAGATCGGCTTTTAATACTACGAAGGAGCTACCTTAGAGCTCGCTTTAAGCGGTATGCGATGCGGAAGGAATGCTGTACATGCTCATGCACACGGCCACTGCATAAGAAGAAAAGCTTATTATTGTTTTTTTTTTTGTTACTGAGTGACGTGGCGTACATTAATGTGCCTAGCAGACGCTCTGTATCCATACGCACCACATTTTGTACAAAAAGCACGTCAACTTTTCAATAATAGTGACTAAATATTGTGAAATAAAACAAGCTTTTGTGGTGGCATTTAACATTTTATTGACTTGATTAGGAACGGTTCTGCAAACTACTGCAAATAAATAAATAAATAAATAAATAAATAAATAAATGTGAAGTGACTAGAATATATATTGACTGGGTCTTTAAAACCCAGTCAATATATATTGACTGGGTTTTTAAAGACTATGGTCTTTAAAAACGAACCTTAGAGGCTGTGGTTTGGCGCGCTACATGCGCCAGAAACGATTGCGACATGCGAAAGCCTCATGTCCACAGTCTTTTGATCGTTATATAAAAAAAAGAAATTCGCCGCCCCTCAAAATTCCCTGCAATATCGCGAAGATTCCCTTTTTCCCTTTCGTCCAAAATGACTGCCGAAAATTCCCTGAAAAAAGGAAAATTCCCTGCACGGAACATCACTGCTCCGGGTCGCGCCAATGGACGCCGGTCGCTTCGAACTCCACAGCATTCGCGCTTTTCTTGCGTAGCGTCGCTGTGCCCTGACTGCCAACTCATGCAAGAAGGGAGACGCGCGCATCGCGTTCCATTCTGACTGACCCCGTCTCACTGGGCAGAGGCGTTCGCCGAACACACTCTGGAATTTCCAAAGTGTCCTTCAATCTTTTCTATGTCACTCTAGCCCGGGCCCTCCCGTTCGCGCCACTAGGGTGTATGCTCATAGCACACATCCATATTAAAAATAGCTCTGCGATGCACGCCTGCCTCGCCTCGCTGTAACGCCACAACCATAACACCGCGTTGCCCGCTTACGCATGCCCCAAGAAAGATCGTGGCAGGGCTAGAGGGTAAACACGAGGCGTGTGTTGCATTTTCCTGTGGTATTGCCGTGCGTTTAACATGCCGCGGGAAGGAGCACTCGGCCCAAATTCTGTGGCTAGTCAGCGACGCTCTTCTGGCTGTCACACCACTTTCTATGATTAGGCTCTCACCATTGACTACTACAGCTACCACGAAAGATTATTTAATCATTGACCATGGACTTTAGTCATCGGTATGGAGATGTGCTACGAAGCGTTAACGTGGCACGTCTCCATACGAGGGTGGATAACGTGGGTGCATCCGCTTTAAACAGTGCTATAGCTGTCAAACACCAATAGACTTGCGCAAGCCCTCTTATATCAATGTACAGTAAACATTGAACTACTTCTGTAAAGAAAAGTTTTACTTTCGTGTCAGTGGCGTAGCCAAGGGGGGGGGGGTTGAACCCCACCCCCGAGTTTTTTTCAATTTTGCTTGCGTATATACACACGCACACATACAAACGCACGCACGAACATACATAATATATAGTTGAACCCCCCCCCCCCCCCGAAAAAAAATTTCTGGCTACGCTCCTGTTTCGTGTTATACTGATTCCAATGACGGAGCGATCAACCATGTGTTTTTTCTAAATTCGAGGGCCTGCTTTCTCTTCTCCAACTCTCCAATCTACCCCCCACCCCCTTTTCCGCGCCACGCTGCTGCCAATCCATTGAACTCCGCGCCGTTTACGCGCCGCCGCCGATGATTTCTCACCGTCACACAGGTCTACGCGCAACTCTGTTCTCGTAGGGCAGGGGCCTCAAACTCACCTTAGCTAGCGGGCCTCAGTCGCAAAATTTAGTGCCGCGAGGGCTGGGACAGCGAACAAGGTTGAAAAGGGGGGGGGGGGGGATCAGTATATCGATACTGATCTCCACAAATACTCAAATTTAGACGCCGATTCTCAAATATAGATTTCATTCGAGGGTTGCGTTTCAACACAAGGTGACCGCATAGGGTGCCTTACGAAAACAAAAAAAAATTGACGGCAGATACACGAGGTGAATGATGATGAGATTGGGCGAAGCTCCTGGAAGTAATCATCGGTTAAACCGTGAAATTTCTTCCGTTAATTCGCCCGATAAAATTGACGTGAAACGATTGATTAAATGTTTTATCAAACTTTTATTGCTGGTTTCCGTTGTCCTTTCATTATGACCGCTTTGTGGTCGGTGAAATGTAAGCTAAGTGGTTCTTGCATACGAGCACACACCGACGGCAACGAGCATCGTCAACTACAAACCTGTATCGCGATATGGTTTTGATTATAAAACCATTCCTTTAGAAAACACCTGGCGTCTTTCGTTAAGCAGCTGGCGTCTTTTCGTTTTGCTTTAGAAACATCTGGCGTCTTTTCGTTTTGCTTTTAGAAAACATCTGGCGTCTTTCGTTGGTTTATTTCATCAATCAACGGCGTTTTGAACAAAATTTTTATTGTTTAATCACGCACAGGAGAAATCTCACCAGGCACTACCTTGGAGGTAAACAATGGCTGCTACTGGGAATGAGAGGCAGCAGAAGTCGGCTTTTAACACTTCTACTTCTACTAACGTTTCCTACTGGAACATGCCAATGGCTGCTAATGGGGAATGAGAGACAGAAGAATTCGGCTTTTAGTTAACGCGCACGCTGCGAATTTTTTATTGTTCAACAACGCACAGGAGAAATCTCCCACCGGCACCACCTTGGAGGTCAAAGCGTAAGACTGGTTACGCACTACGACGAGGGACGAACGGGTGCCGCTTTAAGGAGCTTCGCCCCTAAAACAAACATGGTTGATCCCTCCGTCATAGGAATCGGTATAACACGAAAGTGAAATGTCTCCTTACAGAAGTAGTTGAATGTTTACTGTACATTGATATAAGATAGCTTGCACAACGTCTATTAGTGTTTGACAATTATAGCAGCGTTTAACGTGGATGCATGCACGTTGACTCTTGGCGGCACATCTCTATCCCGACTACTAACGTCCATGATCAATGATTAAACAGATCCTTGTGGTCCTAGATGCTTGCAGTAGCTGTACGGTGAGAGCGGAATTAGAGAAAGCGGTGCGACAGCCAGAACAGCGTCACTCATTGGACGCCGAACTTGGGCCAAGGTCGCCTACTAGCGGCATGTTAGAGTTATTGAACAACGCTGTCCGACGAGAGGGCAACGCAACGCGCGTCGAGTCTTCCCTGTTGGCCGGCTGCGGTTTTAAAGTGAAAGCCTTTAATGTCTCATGCTCACGTCCGTCCGGTGTCCGTCCGTCCGGTGTCCGTCCGGCGTCCGGTGTCCGTCCGTCCACACCCCCACTGCGCATGCGCCAACCCATTAAAAATATAAAAATAAAAACCTCCTTTCCACCTCTCTCTCCTCTAGGCATCCCTCCCCGCGGAGGCCACACCCTCACTGCGCATGCGCGTCCCCTCCCTCTCTCCCCTCCTACGCTCCCCCTCTCTCCTCTAGGCATCCCTGCCCGCAGGCGTCCACACCCCCCTACGCATGCGCGTCATCCCCTCTCCTACGCCCCCCCTCTCTCGCCTCGCGACGCCGACGCAGGCAGCGTCTGCTAGCGAGTTTCTTGGTTGAAAAATCCGACTGCTCGCGCTGCACAACCGTTCACTGTCCACCCCGTATATATGGCAATGGATCTTGACCTGCAAGGTGGTGCCGGTGGGAGATTTCTCCTGTGCGTTGTGGAACGATAAAAAATTCGCAGCGTGCGCGTTAACTAAAAGCGGACTGCGGGTCTCTGTGTCCAGTCCGAGTCTTCTGTCTCTCACTGCCCATTAGCAGCGATTGGCATGTTCCAGTAGGAAACACCGGTCCATCACTGCGTGCTTAGCGCCCCCCAGGTTTCTCTCCTGTGCAACGCTGCGATGAGCGCCAGCGTCAACGCCGCCGCCAGTGCAAGCGTCAGCGCCCGCTGCTTCGCATCTACACATCGTTCCCTTTAGCGGGAGATGGTGTAATCTTTAAGACGAAAGCCTTTAATGTCTCATGCTCATGTCCGTCCGGTGTCCGTCCGACCGTCTGTCCGTCCGTCTGTCCGTCCGTCTGTCTGTCTGTTCATCCGTCCGTCCATCCATCCGTCTGTCCGTCCGTCCGTCCATCCGAGCTCTGGCACGGAGCCAGGTGGCCGCCGGGATGCGCGGACGGAACGCCGGTCGCGTCGGACTCTATAGCGCTCGCGCTTTGCTTGCGTAGCGTCGCTGTGCCCAGAGTTTGCAATCACTCTGACGGACGCCGTCTCAATGGACCCAAGCGTTCACGGAATACACTTTCCAATTTACAAAGGGTCCGTCAATTTAAAAGCTGGAACGCGGATGGCGTTTGCACGATGCGCAAAGCGCGAGAAAATACTAACGCATGCGGCCGGAGGAAGATGAGTCTCGCGTCTCGCTGCGATTCGCGGTAAAAAATTAAAGAAGAAAACACGCACCCATTCGGTTTGTGTCTTATCCCACTGAGAGTGTAAAAAGAAAAAAAATGCCCCCACCTCCCCGAAGGGAATCGTGAGGAAATGCGAATGCATTTCGCGCGTGCTTCACTCCAATTATATATGGTGGTTGTGGTTCGAAGAAGGAAAAGGCGCCTAATTTCTGCAGCCCGGTCGGGAGCACTGCGCAGAGCCTTTTTTTTTCTTTTTCTTGTTTTTTTTAATTTTTTTTTATTTATTTTTTAAAATTTTTTTTCATATATAGCTCCGCCGAGCTCCGCCGCAGTCCGCTTTTAGTTAACGCGCACGCTGCGAATTTTTATTGTTCAACAACGCACAGGAGAAACCTCCCACCGGCACCACCTTGGAGGTCAAGATTCATTGCCATATATACGGGGTGGCCAGTGAACGGTTGTGCAGCGCGAGCAGTCGGTTTTTTCAACCAAGGAACTCGCTAGCAGACGCTGCCTGTGTCGGCGTCGCGAGGCGAGAGAGGGAGAGGGGGGAGCGTAGGAGAGGAGAGAGAGAGGGGGGGCGCGCATGCGCAGTGGGGAGTGTGAACGCTGCGGGCAGAGATGCCTAGAGAAGAGAGGGGGGGGAGCGTAGGAGAGGAGAAGAGAGGTGGGACGCGCATGCGCAGTGGGAGTGTGGACGGCGCGGGCAGGGATGCCTAGAGGAGAGAGGGGGGGGAGCGTAGCAGGGGGAGAGAGGAGGGAGGCGCATGCGCAGTGAGGGTGTGGTTGCCGTGGGGAGGGATGCCTAGAGGAGGGAGAGAGGAGGTTTTTTATTTTTATTTTTTTTGAAAGGGTTTGCGCATGCGCAGTAAGGGTGGTCACGCCGCACACCACCACCACCGGATTAAGCTTCGCCATAAGATGCTTCACATCTAACACCTGCCGGCGCGCACACCTCCTCAACCTATCCTCCTGCTCCTCCTCCGCGGACAACGCCAACGCCAACGCCGGATGCCTGACATAGCCCGACTATGAAATGCATTCGCATTTAAAAAGACATGGCATAATCAGTGGAATGGCCACACGCTTTCGCCGCACACACTTTGGAATGTACAAAGTGTCCTTCAATTTATTTTTCGCGGGGCGAGCTTAAGTTGGGAACGCGGAGCTACGGCCACGCAACGCCCTCGCGCGTTGCAGAGCAATTTTGGTATGGACGGATGCTCTGATCGAGCCGATGCTAGGGGTAAGGTCGCCACCTGGCAGTGTGTTATTGCGTTGACAAAATTTACTTTTCCTATTCAAAACGCGCCGAATGGGATGGACGCGTAGAAACGACGCTTTGAAACAACTAATCGTGAATTTCACTGTCATGATGCACTACTTCACTTTAGCAAGAGCACTGTGAGAGGGCAGTGGTAGATATAAAAGGCTTTTTTTAACGCCTGCAGAGTGTGTGACTGTGGCGCAGTGGATAGCGTGCCCGGCATATGTTGGCGCGGACCAAGAGGTCAGAGGTTCGACTCCTGTTGACGGAACTTCTTTATTTTCTGATCATGCGTATTTTTTCGGCGTCATTTCCGTGACGGAAATACGTCACTCAAATCTTGGTGGACCCCGGCATAACACACTTTCGTGTTAAAATGCTTGAGACCAATTCGGTCTGTGTAGCTTACCCGAACAAAGCGTTATTCATCGCCATAGGCGAATAAACGATGAAAGGACCATTTAGCACTGTCAAAAGCTTTTTATTAGAAGCGAAGCTCCTTAGGCCGGCACCCCGCCGTCGCCGTCGCCGTTGTAGCTCCCTGGCACGGTGACAGCTGTGGCGTCTCCCCCCTCACGCGGCAGGATAAATGAGCGCTGAAGCACGGATGGCGTCTGCACGATGCGCAAAGCGTGTGAATACGAACCCATGCGATACGGAGGCAGATTAGTCTCCCTCTCCCCCCTTTCTTCGACTCTGCCCTCTCCCCCTCAAACCGGCGAACGCGCGAAACCATCGCTTCACCCTGTCGTCCGCCCAGTGGTTGGTCCGTTGCCTGGACCATGAAACGCCGCGCGCGCCGAACGCCGCGTGCGGCCCATTTCTAAGGAGCTTCGCTCATCGGTTGTATTCGTACACGGAACAACTGCTAGTTTTTACTCGGGAAGCCGCGGGCCACTAGCGAAGAGTTCGGGGGCCGCATGCGGCCCACGGGACGCATGTTTGACACGCCTGCCGTAGGGCATATCTACAGTAACTCTAGGCCAGGCTGCGGTGCTGCGCCGCCTGGCCTAGAGTTACTTTATATGATTCCTACGGGAGGAGAGTTGCGCATAGGTCAGCCATCTTGCCCGCCGTGGCGTCCACGTTAAGCAGGAAAACCACTCCCTGTCAAATGTAGGAGCCAGCGTGGCTCAGCGGGCCCGTGTGCTCTTCGCTCATTCATAACGCGTCGCTGGAGTAGAAGACTTTCGCTTCCAAGAAAAAAATAGGGGGGACCCTTAAGCTTCGCCTTTAAGAGTTGAACGCGAAAGCGATATCCTGTCCCTCGTGCGTAATTCAAGCACTTAGTGCATACTATGTAATGGGTAGCATCTTTAAACCACGAGCAATTATGCGCGGGAAATGTGGGAAATGTTTTCGAACTTGCTATGCACCCACTGCGTGGTCTTAAGGGAATACTCGCAGTAACGTGCGTGCCTTTTGTAATGCGTAGACGGCTTTGAACCACAATGTTGTTATGACATTTTCATCTTCTGACGCCCGATGGCAATGTACGCTTGTACCACGCAATATTACTGCGATATTACATGTTGTATTGTGACGCCTGTATACAGGACGCGTGTGTTTGTAAAGCATGAAAGTTATTTTCACTGCATTTCTAAGCAGAGGAAGTTATTTTATATGTAATCCCACGCGGAAGCATGGTTATGTTGTAGAACACCTGCTTGCCAGGCAGACGGCGTGGGTTCGATCCTGATTCTGACCCGAAAATTTTTATTATTTATTTTATTTGCATCTTTCTCGATTTTTCGGTCATGGACAAGATGATGATTTTTTCTCACAACCAACGACACTGCCGAGCTACTTAACGAGCTACTTAACGCTATCGCGTTAAAAAAAAGGAAAACTCGACTGAACTATTAATTTTGATGAAACTGGTGCTATCACTTGTGCGATGAAAGTGAAGCAATATTTTGTTTTAGTTGCTTTAAATAACATAATAATAATATCTGGGGTTTTACGTCCCAAAACCACGATATGATTATGAGAGACGCCGTAGTGGAGGGCTCCGGAAATTTTGACCATCGGGTGTTCTTTAACGTGCACTGACATCGCACAGTACACGGGCCTCTACCATTTCGCCTCCATCGAAATGCGACCGCCACGGCTGGGATCGAACCCGCGACCTTCGGGTCAGCAGCCGAGCACCCTAGCCACTGCTCCACCGAGGCGGACACTTTAAATAACGAATAGGAAAGCTCCGACAGGCACGATTTCGGATAAATTAAGTTGAACAAACTGCTCGTTTTCTCGTAGATTTTGATGCAGCGCTTCCAACGATAAAGTAGGTGGCACGAGAAAATAATGAGTGGCAATAAAACAAAAGCTAAAATAATATCACTTTGTGTTTTATAAATAACGCAAGCTAACGAGAATTTTAAACAGATGTAGATAGATGCGGCATAAAACAAAGATTAGGTAACACAATTTTTATGTTGCACAGTGCTCGCCCCTTGTTATGCTGTTTTGATAGACCAATAAGATGATTATTCAAACATTAAGGATCGCACATTTTTATCCTTCGGTCCCGTACGATTTTCGTCAGCAGCTAGCCAGCTGTTTGAAGCGGACGAGATGCCGTACATAACCTGTTTGTTATCACCGACTAGTGTCGGAAAAATAATACGATATTCTTTCGTGCTCAAGAAGGCGTTCGACAACGTTAAACATGCCGCGATACTTGAAAGTATACGAGCATTGGGATTGGGCGAGAGATTGTACCACTACGTACGGGATTTCCTTACAGGTCGCCGGGCCCGCTTAGCGATCGGCGGACTAGAATCGCAAGACATAGACATGGGTTGCACGGGCACGCTGCAGGGCTCCGTAATGTCGCCCATGCTTTTTAACCTCGTGCTCGTCGGGTTACCACGGAAGCTAGCTGAGATAGAGGGCCTCCACCACAGCTTGTACGCTGATGATATCACCCTCTGGGTTGCCGAGGGGAATGACGAACAGGCCGAGCAAACGTTGCAGGAGGCCGTCGACGTGGTGCAGGACTACCTCCGTGGCACGGGCCTCGAATGTTCCGCGGCTAAATCGGAGCTCTTTCTCTACAGACCCACGAGCAGGGGCCGTAAAACAAAGAACGCCGATTCCACCACCGAGCGCGCAGACAGAGAAATTAAAATAGTAACATCGGGCGGCGCCGTCATCCCACAAGTTAACAACATTACCCCCGTATTCACAAACGCTCATTGACTTGAACTTGACTTGCCACCGCCTCAAGGCAGCGTTTGAAACGCGTTTGTGCTGCCTTGGGACCGCCTAAAAACAGTGCGTTCGAAACGCATTTGTGCTGCATTGAAGGCGGCGGAAAGTCAAGTTCAAGTCAAGGAGCGTTTCTGAGTACTGGGCTTGCGCCTGTCGGCCAATGGACACAACGGTGAAACCATACGCAGACTTGAAGGTGCTGTCAATGGAACGATCCGGTTGCTGAAACGCATAAAAAATAGCCGTAGCGGAATGAAGGAACGCAATACCATCCGTCTGGTACATGCTTTCGTTCTGACCCACATAACGTACGTCGCCTCCTACCTCAAGTGGCAGGTGACCGAACGAACGAAACTAGACCGTCTCATCCGCAAGGCGTACAAACGCGCAATAGGATTGCCGATAAATACTGGCACGGAAAAATTTCTCGAGCTGGGGTTACACAATACCCTAGACGAGATAATCGAAGCACACAACATCGCCCAGTACGAACGGTTGGCAAAAACCAGAACCGGTAGACACATCCTCGAGGCGCTGGGCGTAAACTACCGCACGCAGAGTGGCGAAAAGGTCGGAATACCCAGACGTATTCGCGAGCGCATCGTCGATATGCCGTTACCCAAGAACATGCACCCTACGCATCACATCGGTTGTCGCAACAAGCGCGCGCAAGATCTGGAAAAGAAATTCAGCAACAGTAAAGACACCGTTTACGTAGACGCGGCCCGTTACGAGCGCCAACGCGGTTTCGCGATCACGAATCACGTTGGAACTTACATCGCAAGCGCTACGATACGCACAGAAGAAACGGAGGCGGCTGAAGAAGCGGCGATAGCCCTCGCGATAGCTACCACGCACGCCGAGGTGATCATAGGCGACTCTCAGGCGGCCATGCGCAACTACGCCAGCGGCCGGATCTCCCGCGAAGCGGCACACATTATCAAAATTCGTGAAGGCATCATTTGCCGCAAAAACGACAGTTCCCTCGTATGGACCCCCGCCCACAGGGACCCTCCGCTCGCGGGCAACGCGACTGCCCACGCCGCGGCTCGAGGCCTTGCACGTCGAGCTGTGGCGCCTGCCGGCAGTCCCTATGTCTCGCACACCTTGAGAACGATGCGGCAGTGGACGTGGGGGGATCGCATGACCACTTTCAGAGACATCACACAACACTACAGATTGAACAGATGCAAATATCCACCACCCCACGACAAACTAAAAAAGAGACAGGAGGTTGCCTGGAGGCAATTACAGACTCACACGTACCCAAACCCAGCGATCCTGCGCCTCTGTTATCCAGACATTTATACGTCCGACGACTGTAAAGCGTGCGGAGCCAGAGCGACCTTGCAGCACATGCTGTGGGAGTGTAACGGTAGCGAGCAGCAGTCCCCTACAAACCGGGTAGACATGGCAGTCTCGAGCCGCGAGGCGCGATGGGAGGCGGCTCTGCTCAGCCATGACCTCGCCGATCAACTGTGGGCCGTCCGGCACGCCCAGGAAGCCGCCCGTGTCCAAGGACTCGAGGCCGCCACCTAGGCTGGGGTGCTTAATTGTAGCCCCGCCCCGCACAATACCACTGGACATCGTCAATAAAGTTTTTATTCACTGCAAAGGAACAACAGAAATGACGTACAGCGAAAATAGACAATAGAAAACACCACGGTAGCACCAACGAAAAAACATTCATTACCCTGCCGGATTGCGGTACTGCTTGGGCACAGCGGGGGCGTGGAGGTAAAGCAGTAGTGGTGGCGCTGCGGTCGCCAGCACACGCGCATCCGCGAAGTTGGCTTTCCCTGAAAAGCATGCTTTTTTTCGCACGTGAGCGCGCGCTTGGCGAATGGGGGCGCGAGCGGCGAGTTCTGTCAAAGGCGCAACTCTGCTATCTAAAGGTTACATATACAGTAACTCTAGCGTGGTCTAGCCTGGCCGAGGTTTTCTTGTCTATTGCCTTAGGCTGCTCAAGAAGCCTACTGCGGTGTCCCTTGTTCGGCGCGAGGCCCAACACTGGAACAAGGTCGGCAACTGGGTTCCATTGTGCTTAAAAGAAACGCAAAAAAACACGGACGAAGAAAAAGCTGTCGCCGCCGTTCGCGTCAGCTGGCGCCAGTGTTGGCGGGTAAGGCAGGATCAGCGATAGCGTGGTCTGCGTCAGAGCACCGACGCGGGCTGAAAATGAAGTTGTGTAAGCTTTAATTCTGATTCGTAAAGAGGTTTTCTCGTTTTGGCAGGAGCGCTTGACAACCCTTCTCAGCATTAAAATGTGGACTCTCCATTTTTGAAGGCAGAAAATATGGTAGGCGAAAACTCGATGCCGCAATGCAAGCCGTACGCGACGGAGCCCGGTGTCAGCCTTCACACATGTCTACTGGTTAAAAAAATTTGAAGGACACTTTGTACATTCCAAAGTGTGTTCGGCGAAAAGCTTGTGGCCATTCGACTGACTATGTCATGTCTTTTTTTTCTTTTACACTCTCAATGGGATGGCACACAAAGGGAATGTGTGCGTGTTTTCTTTTTTAATTTTTTACCGCGAATAGCAGCGAGACGCGAGACTAATCTTCCTCCGTTCGCATGCGTTCGTACTTTCTCGCGCTTTGCGCATCGTGCAAACGCCATCCGCTTTCCAGCGCTTAAATTGACGGACCCTTTGTAAATTCCAAAGTGTGTTCCATGAACGCCTGTCCATTGAGATGGCTTCGGTCAGAATGGAACGCGATACGCGCGTTTCCCTTCTTGCATGATTGGAAACGCTGGTCACAGCGACGCTACGCAAGCAAAGCGCGAGCGCTGTAGAGTCCGAAGCGACCGGCGTCCGTTTGCACACTACGGCGGCCACCTGGCTCCGTGACAGGGCTCGGAGGGAGGGAAGGACGGACACGGACGGATGGATGGGCGGGCACGGACGGACACTGACGGGCGGGCGGACTAACACGGACCGACACGGAGGGGCGGACCGACATGGACGAACGGACGCGGACGGTCGGACACGGATGGACGGACAGACGGACGGACAGATGGACGGACGGACACGGACGGACACTGACAAACGGGCGGATGGACACGGACGTACGTACGGACGGAATTGTGGCGAATTGGACCTGTTGGTTGATCATCTTAAACACTTCGTAGCGCAGACAAAAACAGACACAAAGAAACGACACCAGACAACATACGAGCGCTAACTACCAACAAAGGTTTATTCCCCGTCACATGCGTATATATACCGTGCTCAACACCGTCGCACATGCGCACACTGCTTTCTCAGAAAGTACAACTCTTTATCTGAAAGATGTACAGAGGGGGTGCTGACACATGCTGAACCCAATGAAGATAATGTTACGAGTAGATTGTTTAATAATCTATTTACGACGCACGGCGCAAGGTCATCAAGATGGCGCCAGTGCAGCAACAACCAAAAGCGACGTCGTCTTCCTCTTCTTTCATACAGCCGCGTTGTGGCGGTTGTTCTTTATCATAACCCCCGGCGGCAGAAGCACCGTCTAGGTGCTTAATCTACGCAGATGTGGTCAGAAGGCGGGTAATAGGGCTTGAGCCGAGCCACGTGAACGGTGTCGCTCGAAGCTGACGATGATGATGTTGGATCGGTTGGGACGATCTCATACGTGACATCAGTCACCTGGCGAACGATACGGTATGGTCCAGTGTAGCGTGACAGCAGTTTCTCAGACAGTCCTACACGCCGAGTGGGTGACCAGAGAAGCACAAGAGAAACCGGGGAAAAGTGCACGTCTCTATGATGACAATCGTAGCGCTGTCGTTGGTGCTCCTGTGAGGCCTGTAGACGGGTACGGGCGAGTTGGCGCGCGTGGTCAGCGCGGGCGATGGCTTCCTTGGCATATTTAGTGGCCGTGGGCAGCAATGTGTCCAAGGGTAGCGTGGGGTCGCGGCCGTATAGGAGATAGAATGGCGAATAGCCGGCGGTGTCGTGACGGGAGGAATTGTAGGCGAACGTCCCATATGGCAAATGAATGTCCCAGTCCTGGTGGTCAGCCGCAACGTATTTGGCAAGCATATCGGTTATGGTCCTGTTGAGGCGCTCCGTGAGGGCCATTCGTCTGGGGATGATACGAAGTTGTAAACTTGTGCTTGGTATGGCAAAACCGCAGGATTTCTTCAACGACAGCTGAGAGGAAGGTGCGGCCACGGTCAGTGAGAAGCTGGCGCGGAGCTCCGTGGACTAAAATTATGTCGTGCAGCAGAAAGTCCGCAACGTCGGTAGCGCAACTCGTCGGGAGTGCTCGTGTAATTGCGTACCGCGTCGCGTAGTCTGTGGCAACAGCAATTCATTTATTTCCGGAGCTGGAGAGTGGGAAAGGGCCAAGCAGGTCAAGACCAACTCGAAAAAAAGGTTCAGCGGGAACGTCGATAGGCTGAAGGTATCCAGCTGGAAGGGCAGACAGCGTTTTGCGGCGCTGGCAGGGGTCACAAGCGGCGACATAGCGTCGAACAGAGCGAGCAAGTCCAGGCCAAAAAAAAAAAAAAAACGACGTCGTACACGGTCGTATGTGCGGCGGGAAACGCCCAAGTGGCCCGCCACGGGGAGCGTCATGAAGTTGGTGGAGGACAGTCGAACGCAGGTGTGCTGGTATGACGGGGAGTAAGTCAGAGCCGAAAGGATCGATGTTACGGCGGTATAGGATCCCGTCTTTGACCAGAAACATTCGTAGAGACGCGTCGCGAGGCGTTGACTCCAGTTTGTCAATGATGGCTCGTAAGGGAAGCATCTCGACGTTGCTCTTCGCCAATGTTCAGTAGCTGCGACACAGAAAAAACGTCAGCGATGGTGTCAGTATCGGTTGCTTCTTCCACAGGGTAGCGGGATAAACAATCCGCATCCTGATGCGATCGCCCTGTTTTATACATTACAGAGAATGTGTATTCTTGAAGGCGTAGGGCCCAGCGAGCGAGTCGTTCTGTGGGATCCTTGAGCGATGCCAGCCAGCAGAGCGCGTGACGATCGGTGATGACAGGGAATGAGCGCCCGTACAAGTATGGACGGAACTTGGCGACTGCCCACACAAGAGCGAGGCACTCGTGCTCCGTGACTGAATAGTTGCGCTCCGCAGGAGATAGCAATATCTTTTCTGCCTCTATAATCTCGCGAGTGAGCCTATCACTACGTTTGCTGACGACAGTACACTGTGCAAAAAGGGGTTCACAGCCACAAGACCCGAAGTGCATTGCGAACCAACCGTCACGTGCCGTTTTCTTTACATTTTGCGCATGCTCTTTCAAACGTTCATTTAGGCATCGCCCTGTCTGCCCTATATACTCTTTACCACAGGACAGCGGAATGCTGTAAACTACATTGGTAGCGCAGGCAACAAATGAACCTTTGTGCTGCTTTTTGCAGCCTCGTTGAACACGAGAGCTCCTCTGATTGCAGAGTTTAATGAGCTTCTGTGGTGCTGAAAACACCATTTTCACTTTTGAGCGACCAGCAATCTTCTTAATATTGTGGGACAGCTTGTGAATATAAGGCATAACGGCCACTTTTTTGCTGTGCATCGGTTGATGCACCTTGTGAATGGTTGTTCCGCATGCGCATGTTTCGGAGCAAGGCTTCGGCAACAGAGCACTGTAAATGCAAAGGGTAGCCAGCCTGTAACAACCGCTCGGACTGGAAGCGAAGGCTTGAGTGCATCTCGTGAGGGCAAGACTTCTTTACTGCATTAAAAAAACATAGATTGACGATGCCCCTCTTGACCAATTTCGAATGCGCTGACGCATAGGCAAAATAGGCTTCTTACTTCGCGGTTCATAACACCAGCAGGTTTTGTCAGGTTTAAGAGTAATCTTAGTGTCAAGGAACTTGAGAGTACTGTTAGTAGGCAGCTCATAAGTCAATTCAAGTGATTTAAAACAATCTTTAAAAGTCTTCAGAACTTTAGACGCATATTCCTGCACCGTACTCGAACTCTTCTCAAAGAACACAATGTAATCATCAACGTACCGACAAATTTTCAACACGGTCGTTCCCTGCAGACGATCCAACACTACTCTGTGTAATCTGGCCAAAAATAAATCGCTTAGAATTGGTGCGATGCAAGATCCAATACAGACGCCCTTCTTCTGAAGGTATGACTTGCCTTTTTCATTCTATGTACGTTGATCTGAGATAAAAGGCTAAAAGTTCTAAAAAGTTACCGACAGAAATACCGGAAGAATTCTGAAAATCTACATATCCATTACACTCTATGTACTCTTCTACGGTAGCGAGCAGTTCGTCGTGAGGTAAGGAGTAAAACAGGTCCTTCACGTCAATCGAAAAGGCACAAAGTTGTTTGTCGCAGTTAGTATCTAATAACAATAACACTTCATCCGAGTTTTTTGATGGAAAACGGGTCATCGATTTCTAACAGCTTAAGTTGCTCTTGTAAAAAATAGCGCTATGGATTTTTGCCAAGCATCACGTTCCGAAATGATGACTCTAAATGGCGGATCAGTTTTGTGCGTTTTTGCACTGAAAAAATACGTCAAGGAAGTCTTTCTGTGACTTTGACAGGTCACCTAATAACTGGTTAATGCTCAATCTTTTACAAAGCTTTTTAGCTTCGGCTTTCACCTTAGACATGGAAACCATGTCATGACAATCAAAAACTGAAGAGATTGCATCGTCCGCCTTGGCGTCAAATAAAACAGAGGAAAGAACAGCAAATCCTCCTTCCTTGTCGGCTGGCAGGACCGTCAGGGAATTCGCCTCAAGGTAAGCCTCGACGCTCCTCAGGGGAATCCTGGAGTTGCCTTGTCTGTGGTGGACCAGAACGTCCACACCTTCAGACACGAAACGTTCCTGCTCCTCTTCAGGGGCTTGACGTGACGCATGTCGAACAAGGGCAAGCAGCTTGTTCACGTCATGCCCCTGAAGTGTTTAAAATAAGTACGGACATGGACGGATGGATACGGACGGACGAACGGACACGGACGGCCGAATGGACACGGACTGACGAACGGACAGACGGATGGGCGGACGGGTGGACACGGACGGACGGGTGGACAGACGGACACAAGGGCGAACGGATGGACGGACGGACGGATGGATGGATGGACGGACAGATGTGAGCATGAGACAGTAAAGGCTTTCGCCTTAAAACTGTGTGCAGTTTAGATTGTGGAACTTAGAATCATAAACAGCCATCGGCTGCAACACGCGCGTGCAGCCAACACATCCAGAAGGAATATTTTGATACGCGCTCGGCGATACGCTGTTTGTACGTGCTCACCGATACGCTCGCCCTGGCTCGTTCATAGGCTCATGACGTTTTTCTTGATTAGCTTATTTTAGCAAATTAGCTTTTTATTTTAGATTAGCTTATTTTAGCGATTAGCAAATTAGCTTGATTAGCTCCCCCAATTCAAGTAGGCCACTTCGCAACCTTATTTGTTTTCTACGGAGACGTACGTATCTTTGACAGAAAGGTGCTCCGCCTTTTGCGTTCCAGACAGAATTTCCCCACCGAAATTGCGGCACAACTTACCGAAGAATAAATGTTGCGCATTAAATTTTTCCACTACGACTATGGTGTGCACACATTGTTTTTACCTCACTTTACAGCTGCCTGCTGCAATAAATTCTCGTAGCTTGTATAATTCGTAGCTCGTGCAAATTAGCTAATTTGCTAATTTGCACGACCTACACACACAGCAATGTGAACAAGAGAATAACCTGGTGTGTACTGCCGTCGAGAGCAAGCCCAGTGAACGCTATTGTGACATTTGTTCACCTTCACGTTGCAAGATGCCTCGTGCTTCACGCACACACACACGCGCGCGCGCACACAAACACACACACACGCGCGCGCGCGCGCACACACACACAAACACACACACACGCGCGCGCGCGCGCACACACACACACACACACACACACACACACACACACACACACACACACACACACACACACACACACACACACACACACACACACACACACACACACACACACACACACGCACGCACGCGCACGCACGCGCACGCACGCACGCACGCACGCACGCACGCACGCACGCTATACCTTGCTTACCATTTTCCGTCAACTTTCTCTTTCGCTATAAATTTGTATTGCTTCTCAGAGATGTCAGTCTTCAATATGTAGGTACAGGTTTCTTTTTCTTGAATCTCGGTAGTAGTAGCTTCATACTCCACTTCATATTCTATGGTATCGTTCTCAGACTGCCAGACGACCCAAAGTCTTTGTGATGTATTAAGTACCTGAAGGTTATGAAAACAAACATGAGAACCACTTAAGTGGCTGCTACGGGCGCGTATCAAAAGGGAAAAAATTGAAAGAGTGCGGAAAATGTGTAGATCTTGGGGTTAAGATTACTTTGTCTAGTGACCACAAACGTCATTTTGCAAGCGCGTTTAGAGTTCGGTGAACCCATAAAAAATTAGGGAATTAGGGCAGCTTCGCTCTACTAGTGCGAAGCCTGAACGAAGTGCGGAGCTGGGCAGCCTTCTATGTTTCTCTCCGTTTTTCTGTTTCTGTCGTCCTGTCTTTCTTTCCTGTTCTCTTTTCCGGTTTTCTCTGTGTTTTTCTCTTTTAAATTTTATTTATTTCTATCTTTCGTTGTATTTTTACCTTTCTGTGTCTCTCTTTCTATTCCTCACTTGCTTCTTATATCATATTTTACACATGGTTTGTGCTGTCGTGTTCTTCCCTAACCATATTAGTAGTGTCCGCACTTGATAGTATCATCAAAGCGCTCAAAAAACAAGAGGAAGAAGAATCCTCTTTGGCGAGAGCGCGCGCTCAATATGCTACAGTTGGCTATGCTATATGCGGTTCTGCCTGTGTTACCCCAAGCGACGACGACAGCATACGACAGCCTGGCCCCCTAAAGTGCTCCGCACTGAAAAAAAAAATAGCCAGGCCTGCGCGGAACGCGCAGCACAGTTACAGCGAGAGCTGGAAGAGTGGCCTTTCTATAGCACGTTGTAGACTCTTTTGGGGCAGCTAATACAAGTACACATGCAAGGTACCCACTACAACATAAATCATCGTAACTTTAATGCAGTAAGGAAGCACCAACTAGGCCGTTATTCGCCATTTTGCGATGAAGCGTGGTACCGCTGCACATCTGTAAGCCATTATGTGCACATTGTTTGTGCTGTGGCTGATGATGATGATGAGGAAAATATTCGGCAGATCCTACGTACGATGGGAATCGATGTGATGCGAAGATGTGAAGGGAAGGTTACTGTGGTGTAACTTTTTTATTGAGCGAAACGTTGCGAAATGACGCTTAAGATATGTACGAATGTTGTACGCACAGTCATATTTTGAACAGTGGCATATGTTTTATATACAGTTGTTTACAGTTGTGTAACAATGCCAACAGCCGCATGGTTATTACTCGGGGCCGGATTTTTAATCATTAAAAAAGGCTGCTTTTAGGCGCCAAAAAATAGGCAGGCAAAAGAACGCTTTAGGCTTCAAAAATCGTAATTTAGGCACAATAAATCTGTACATAAGTGCAAATAATTTCAAACGAAGACGTGCGCGACCTCTATCTACAACGGAAAAACAAAAATGTTATTGCTTAAGATGACACACGGACGCCAGCAGTTGAACATTGCCGTGTAATTGTGCTTTATCCCACACGGTTCGCACAGGACGGTCTCTCCGCGTTTTGCACGATGAGCCAAATGCCCACAGTCGAATGAACACACTGGTGGGTGTGTTCTAGGCATGACTGAGAAAGACAGAGCAAGAGTGGATAGCCAGATCGCTAAACGATCAGAAGGGAGGGATTCCTCCTATTGGGCGGATCGAATCGCGTAGAGCCAATTATTCTCCTGGCAGTGAACCGCTGGCGTAGCCGAAGAACCACGGCCGGCGACATTAAACACTAGTAGTGTGTCGCAGCCCGGCCATCAATGCTAGGAGCGTGGAACGCTGCCCGGTACGTGCAGACGAGGAACAAAAAGCTGGTGAGTCAGTCATCGTTCCCTCTTTTGCGCCACATAGCGCAGGTGCAGTCCGCAGAACCGACGATGAATGTTAAAGCGCTGAGCATCATCGTACCTGCACTTCTTGATACTGGTTCAGGAATGTCTTTAATCGGTGACGCGTTGCTGGAACAGTGTGAACCTAAAAAGCTGAAGCTTCGTAACGCAAGTGTTCAAGTGCGAATGACATCAAACCACGTATCAAACGCTGAAGCTTGTGTTCGCTTACGGATGAAGTGTAATGGGAAAACGAAGCGCCAGCGATTTGTTTGTTTGCCTGGTCTATCAGTGCCAATGCTTCTCGGCCGAGATTTTCTTGCAGACGAGGGGTTCACGCTCGACTTTACGGCAAGAGGCTACCGCCTTCATGTACAGTCCGAGACAACACCCTTTGCGGAGAAAACAGACTCCATGCCTGTACCAGGAAACACGGTTAGGCGTGGCAGCCATGTACACCACGCTGCCGTCAGCAGTCATGCAATCCCTCAGCGACTTCAAGGGAACAAACCACCAGGGGAACCAGCTGGAAGCCGCGCTGACACCGTTCTCGGGAATGTTCACACAGCGTCCTGGCAAGACTGATGCTGTAGTGCATCGCATCAATACTGGCGACGCTCTGCCTTGGCGGTGCAACTCTAGACCGCTGAGCCAGCACTAACGAGCCCTTCTCGATAGAGCCTTGGACGAGACGATTGGCACAGGAGCTGTACGACCCTCGGAGAGTCCATGGGTCTTCCCGGTGGTGCTGGCACCAAAGAAAGACGGTACTGCACGTCTTTGTGTGGACTACCGCAAGCTCAACGCGGTCACGGTGAGAGATTCCTACCCTTTGCCGGCAATATCGAGCAAAACCTATGCGCTGGGAAACGCGAAGTTCTTCACCACTATCGACTGCTCTAGTGGGTATCTGCAAATCGAGGTTCACCCTGACGATGTCCCGAAAACGGCATTCACATGCCATAGAGGCTTGTTTGAGTTTGTGCGCATGGCTTTTGGTCTTTCCAATAGTCCAAGTTCCTATCAGCGCATGATGGTCTTGGGTGATGCAAAGTTTAATTATGCACTTTGGTATCTTGATGATGTGACGGTGTTTTCGCGCACGTTTGAAGAGCATCTTGAACACTTTCATACGGTTCTATAGCGCATGTCAGCAGCCGGTTTAACAGTTCATTCCGGTAAACTTCCAGCTCGCTACTAACAAGATCACCCTTCTTGGGTTTGTTGTCGACAATGGTGTACTAAAACCAAACCCAGATAAGCTCCGAGTAATTGCGGACTTTCCTCCGCCACGAAATACTCAAAGTTTCCAAAGGTTTCTGGGAATGATTGCTTTTTATCGTGATTTCATTGCACAGTGCGCAGACACCTCTCGACCACTAACACAGCTGCTGAAGAAAGGCGCGAAATGGCTCTGGAGCATTGAGCAACAAAGAGCTTTCGACACGCTTTTGAAAGCGATTACCTGTAACGCCTCCCTTCAGCTGCCAGATCTTAACCTTTTTGTGTTACAGACCGACGCCAGCGATTACGGCCTTGGCGCAGTACTTTTACAGGAATGCGCAGGCGCTCTAAGGCCCGTTGCTTTCGCAAGCCACACACTGACCGGCGCGGAACGCAACTACTCGGGAACAGAAAAAGAATGCCTGGCCAACATTTTTGCATTAAAGAAGTTCGACATGTTTTTGGATGGGACTCAATTTGTTATCCAGACGGATCATCAAGCACTGTCTTGGCTAAGACGGTTACCCAATCCCTCTGGCCGATTGACTCCCGGTGGGCGCTGACGTTGCAGCGCTACGACTATGTCATTGAGTGCAAGAAAGGTAGCACTAACACAGTTGCTGACGCACTGTCACGCGCACCGTTGTCTATTGAACCCCAGGTCGTGTCGGAAACGGTGTGTGTGGTCATGACACCACCTGAAACCATGCAGTCACGTTTGGGTACTTTTGTGACTAAACAGGAGCTTCTTGCGGCGCACCAGAGCGATGGCCTCTGTCGTAAGGTGTCAGAAAAGCTGCCGGCTCGTGATCCCGCTGACACAGGACGCGACGAGGATACGGACTGCTACCTGCTCGGAGAAGGAGGCCTCTTGTTCTGGTACTTTTCCCAGGTTGGCGATGGTAATGTGGAATCACCGTTTCGAGTTGTTATTCCTCGCAAAATTCGCAAATCGTTCATAGCGTACTACCATGACAGTGCTTTAGCTGGTCACTCTTCAGGGTAGAAAACTTACGAGAAGCTGTGTCGTACGGTAACTTGGCCAGACATGAAACAGGATGTATTACGCTACGCGCATTACTGTTCAGTTTGTCAAAAGGCGAAACCACGTGGTGTCTTACCACTAGGAATGATGCAGTCAGTTGAGAGTACGACGCCATGGCAAATATTAGCATGTGACATAATTTGTCCGTTTCCCATGAGCGCGCGGCGAAATCAGTATCTCCTTGTGGTGACTGACCATTTCACGAAATGGGTCGAATTGTTTCCTTGCGCAAGCTCACCTCGCAGAAAGTGTGGGACTGCCTTCTCGAAACCTTCACGAGGTTCGGATTCCCTGCCCAGCTGATAACGGGCAACGCGACGTACTTCACCAGCAAGGTGTTCACGGATTCCTGTGACGCCCTGGGAATTCGTCACAAGCGCACGTCTGGCTATCACCCGCAAGCCAACATCACGGAAAGGGTAAACCGAAATCTTAAATCTATGCTTGCCGCGCATACTGAGCGTCACAAAGACTGGGATCTGAAACTGGCAGAACTATCGTTTGCAACTAGAACGACAGTGAATCGCTCCACAGGGTTCACTCCTGCGCAACTTAACCTGGGCAAAGAAATGAGTTTCCCGCAGGACAGGTCTTTGACATGTGCGAATGCTCCTTCGAGACCTTATGCAAAGTTTGCAGGTTACCTGAGGCATAGCCTGACCGACGCTGTACAACAAGCCAGACATCACCTCGATGTATCGCGCATGGAACAGACAGGGCAATATGATAAGCGTCGGCTTTGAGGTTGGGCACCTGGTGTTGAAACGGACACGCCCTCTGAGCGACGCCTATAAAGGGTTTGTAACTTCCCTAGCTAACAATTGGGACAGACCATATAAAATCACCCAGAAATCTAGGCTTCCGTTCATGCTGACAGATTGTTTGACTAATCATGTGTGTGGCCCTATTCATGTCTCCGATATTAAACCTTTTTATGCACGACAAGATGCAGCTGCTCGGGATCCAGACATTCCTCACCAGAGCTTGGCCACCCAGTCACCCACACCGTCAAGCAAGTGTAATAACCTGCGTCCTCGGTAAAAAAGAGTGTTCCGGAAGATGACGCATTTCCTTCACCCGTGCTTGTTTTGTCTCCCCAAAGTACGCTGATGTTCTGTTCGCCTCGTTGTTCTGCGCGGGATCCATATACTTTTGTTGGTGGCGCGAGGAAAAAGTTTATTGGTTTTTGTATGTCCTCACTATGCTTTAGGGTCCCTGCGGTCGGACATTCTGAAACCGTCCTTCGGTCCCCACCGCGCCTTCTTGAGGGGGGAGGGATATATGGGAACCACGCACACCGGCTATCCAGATATAGCGCCACGTGTTGCGCAGTGGCGGTGCGCGTGGCCTACCTGCGCTCTGCCAGGAAGGACGGTTGCTGCCACCCGCGCTCGCCGATTGCTGCTGCCCGTGAATCATGTTCGCCGCTTCGCTGTGTCGAGTCCCTGGGCCGGCCCTGCCGTATGCAGCGCATAGTTAAATAAATTGTTGTTTGTTTTGACTTGAAACCTCGTCGTCCTTGCTTTAGCTACGGAAGGGACGCAGCAAGCCCGATACCCACAGCACTTACAAGAAAATGGAATTGAATTACCTAGAACGTTAGTGTTGAAAAAGAAGTCGATTATATTACAAAATTACAAGAAAACGTAACTGATTACAAGTAATCGCTTACTTGTAACTTGTTGAGTACAACTCTACTGAGACTCGACGTTGCCTATACGAACGAGGTTAAGCAGTCAGACTGTCTCACGTGCTCCACACGTAACACTCGCGAAGGCTTACAACACGTCGTCGATGACTTCCCGTTACGACGCAGAACGACAGAATCTGACGGCAGCACTTCATTTGCTACGCGGCTTGAGCTTGAAGTCGCGGCACCTTCTCGGACCGTCGCACAGCAGCGCCTGTGCGATGCGCAACACAAAATTTCCTGTTAGTGTTTTTGAGGACTACTCATATTAACGAAACTTTCTGAATGGGTATTTTGTGTATATGCGTGCGTGTGACTGTACGTATTATGATATCGTATTGGTATATCGCGGCTCAGTTTGAGCATGAAGAAAAGAAGGCAACGAAGAAGGAAACACAGACGACAGGACGAGCGCTAACCCTGTTTAGCGCTATCCTGCCGCCCGTGTTTCCTTCTTCGCTGTTGCCTTCTTTTCTTCATGCTCAAACTGAGCCGCGATATACCAATACGATATTATAATGCTCCAACTTGCCCAATCTGCAGTACTTGTACGTATAACTTGTGTGTATATATGAGATCACTATATATATATATATATATATATATATATATATATATATATATATATATATATATATATATATATATATATATCAGTCATCGCCCAACTCCTGAAGTAGTCAGGCAGGCGATAAACCGGGGTAACGTCTCCGAGGATACGACTGAATTGCTAAGAGTCGTGGTGGGCTTCTGTTTACGGTTTGCTCACACATATGGCACCATATTCAGCGCGTGATTAAAAAATTGCATACACAGCTCGCCAACTTCGTAGAATCGGGAATAAAGGTTTGTAATGCCACATTTTTATATAGGGACATCCGTATGTGGTGCAGATCTTTCTATAGCTGCGAAACTTCTGCTGCAAATATTTAGGATTAGACGCCGAGAAACCCAAGTGGAAAATAGGAAAATAGGTATCAGATGCCTGTTTCCTTTGTTTAATGCTAATGAACCTGTAACATGGAAGTAAACAAAGATGTTTCTTTCGGGCTATAATGAATGGGTCCCACGGTAATATTACTGAGCATAGGTGAACGCACACGGGATAACAAATGATAAGAAAAAGAAAAGGAATACATGCTGTGCCACTAAACAAATCATGAAATAGCCTATAAAATCGATCGCCATGCCAGTACTTACGCAAAAGGTTGCGCGCGCAAGCCGCCTTCTGTTCACGTCCGTAAATCCGGGCACTCGCTTTATATACAGGCTATCGTTTCAAGCTCTGGCCCAAAATATTGAATTGCGCCTCTTTTCTACAGCGATACCGATTTTGGTGGCTTAGTTGTCACCCGCGGTCGCCGCTACCGGTGTCTGTAACCGCTGTCGTAACCTATGCATAGGTCGGCAAATTCACTCATTAGTCGACTCCACTCAGATGGGGCCGTGAGTGTGAGTCCAAGTGAGTCCGGGTGAGTAATATTTTGGTAGGTTTGAGCCCGAGTGAGTCCGGTTGAGGAAAATTTTCGTGACTCTGAGTCCGAGTGAGTACTTTTGAGGTAAGTATTGGTGAATCTGAGTTCGAGTGAGCCCTAAGCGCAAAATATAGTTTGTGAGTGAGTCTGAGTGAGCTCCACCATTAATTGCGGCAGTGTGTTCCTATGTACTCATATTCAATATTACTATCAGTATCAGCTTTATATCGGCTTAAGTTTCTATTGAAGTCTTTTCACACATATTTCAACAATACGCTACGTCATATTTGTTAATCCGAGGCTTGAGTTAAGGGGGGTGGGGCGCCATGACCTCCCCCGTCAACTATTTCAGGGGAAGTTCTTGATAAAGATATCTCGTTCTAGTCACGTATTTCATAAAAAATGTTCTTACCGGATTGAAACCACCGAAAACTCGTATTCGAAGGTACAAGACATTAGGGTGTATCGTAGAGCGCCGATTACGTGAGGCATTGGCGTTAAAGAGCATTGACACCAAGATTGATAAAGCTAACTTTACGCTAACGGACTCATGAGTCGATTCACCCAGGCTCACTCAGACTGAGTTGAAGCCGTGAGTCTGAGTCTAAGTAAGACCGGCTGAGTAATATGTCAATAAACTTGCGTCCAAGTGAGTGCGGTCGAGAAAAAAGTACTGTGAATATGAGTCTGAGTGAGTACGGTTGAGGAAAATTTTGGTGAGTGAGTCCGAGTGACTCCTCAGCAAAATATATTTCTTGAGTGAGTCTGAGTGAGCTCCAATTTCTTTGCTGACCTATGAACCTATGAGAAAAAAATATCCATGATCGAGCGGAATTTCGACCCACCGCTCTCTACTTAGCAGTCGACTATTCTACCACAGAGCGATGCCAGTGGTTGAAACTTCTTCACAAAAAAATCGGCCGAGTTTCCATATAATTGCTATTGCAAAAAGACCCTATGTAGGCGCTATGTCGGACAGAGAATCACGTTAATGTAGCATTGTCGAAGTGCAAGATAACCAGGCGTCACACAATCCGAAATGCGTAACGCGTGTTTTAAGGCTGCCCACCTATATTACAAAGGGCTCAACAATAATAAAGCAGTGTCATCAGCCATAGCATCAACAAAGTGCGTATCCGTTCATGAGCATCAGGCGTTTAACGCACGGCAACGGGCAGTACGGAATCGAAGGCCAAGTGGTTAACACCAAACGATCCCAGTGCTTCGCCCACTCATTATCATTCACTTCGTGGAGATGCGGTGATATTTTCATGTGTCCTCTAACAGTATTCCATCCGGCAAAAAAGCTTACCATTTTAATGTCCAGCGCATCATCATTGTCGAGCAGTTGGTGCGAAATGGTGACGCCTATAGTTAATATGTAGCACAAGACAGTGAATAACGACAGCGTAAATCGTTTACACACTGCGAGATGAAGTTGTGTCACCATCATTTTTATGGACAACTTTCAGGGAACCTAGTTCTGTATACTGCCCTCTATCTCTTGTTATAACGTACATGTACATGTACGCATATATATATATATATATATATATATATATATATATATATATATATATATATATATATAACAAGCACATACACAAACAGACGCACAATATGCGCATGACACACATGAATGATATCAAAGGGAGCAGAGGTGCCCCATTTCTCTTTTTGAGAAGCATATGAATTCATTTTTCGTGTATATTTTACATGTAAATTCTAGTATGATGTTCCGAATGACGTCGAGATTTCTGGACATTCAATTAGCGAAGTTCATTCTTCGCAGACAGAGTGTAACAAACCCCTGCCCAGTATGGGTTACTGGCCGCCGTATGGCTGTCAAATGTGATACGGTCATGACCTCCATCTGCGTCAAAGAGACACGAACAGAAATGTCAGTTGGGATGGTCTCTTTTGTCTTCTGATCGGTGTCACCACATTGTCGTGAAGCAGTCTTCCCCTAATTGCTGTCGCTGACATACAGCCACCATCAGGCCATTGTTGTGGTGACATCCTCCTTGCGGGATCATTGTGCTAATGCCATGTCGCTGTTCGATTATTAGCCTCTATTTTCGCCATGCTATGGTCATCATTTCATCAACATCGCCGAGCATTTCACAAACATAAGAAAAAAAATTTACATGAACAGGTCGCTACAATCCCTGGGACACGCTGAAATGTTTTCAAGAATTCAGTGTAGCTACACGAAATGTTACACGGAACGAGCGAATGTTTCACATCATTTGATCTGAAGGATGCCCTTGGATGCAGTTTTTGTTAATGTGTGCTGAACATCGTCTGAACGCGTGCTACTTGGCAAGAATGCATGGGTGAAAAAAGACAACAACAAAAAAACTTGGAGGACGCTTGAGCTTCGCCTTCAGGATTAGAACGTGATAGCGTAATCGGGCCCGTGCGCAACACCTTCTCAACTGCTAGCCTAGTTTCGGTTCTCGGTGGATGCCTACACCATGCCGCGAGGAAACGACCGTCTGTGCGCGTAACACTGGCCGTTTCAACCTATCCTAGAATTTCTACTAGAAGAACAGTTGCGCTGTGCCCATTACACCATAATTTCTGCTTTTTCCTTTTACGAATCAGCGAAGGGCCTACTACGTGTCCGTAAGGTAACACGGGAACCTACACAGCTGCTCACTTTGTTAATGCTTTTGCTGATGATGATTAAATATGTGTGAGCACTTTGTAAGGGGGTGGGCCTTTAACACACCTGCTCGTTATGCAATGCACATCTTTTGACACGTGGCGTCATTCTACGATCCTGCCACGCAATATTGCATGCATTCAGGAGACTTCTCCCTCCACATGCCACTCAGTGTTTCTTTCCGAAGCACTTTCGAGCAATGGCGTCGCTCTGCGGTTGCACACCTGCTTTCCCCCGCAGAACGCGTGGGTCCGATTGTCACTGGAATCGAGTTCTATTATTTATTTTATTTACATTTTTCTGGATTTTTGGTCATGCACAGAAGCTGATATTTCGCTGACAACCGGCGACACCGACACAGACGCCCACACCGATACTTGAATTTCTGCGAAACGAGCTAATTAAAGCTATCGCGTTTAAACAGTGCGAGATAAACACAGGCAAGAAATGACGTAGGAGAAGCGCGGACTGTAAGCTACTTGGTTAGCGTGCTCCTACCCACGTATGCCTTTGAAACGGTGTACAATGCTGAGGGAAGGTCCGACGCGGTGGTATAGCGGTTAGGGTGCTCGGCTGCTGACCCGAAGGTCGTGGGTTCGATCCCGGCCGCGGCGGTCGCATTTCGATGGAGGCGAAAATGGTAGAGGCCCGTGTACTGTGCGATGTCAGTGCACGTTAAAGAACACCAGATGGTCGAAATTTCCGGAGCCCTCCACTACGGCGTCTCTCATAATCATATCTTGGTTTTGGGACGTTAAACCCCGGATATTATTATTATTAATGCTGAGGGAAAAAGTTTCGAGAACTTTTGTCTATTCATGCGTCAAGTGACTACAGAGAACACTGGTAAATGTTCACAAGACTAATTACGGCTATACCTACTTTCCTTGTTAAAAAGGGCTATCGTTAATGAAAAGTGAACCAAGAGTGAACGTGAATCAAGAGTGAATCAAACTAAATTAAAGAAGATCGATTGATTGAAAACTGCATCGAGTGATTATAGCTTGAATCTAAAGTAAGACGTGCTACTTATGTTCTCTTGCATAAGAAAGAATGTTTCTGCTTCTCAGTATAATGCTCAGACACTCTGAATTTGGACGCCGCTGTTCGACAAGCCAGCATATGATGCTCCTTACTTTAAACATTTATGTACGTGACTTAATAACAAATATTAGTAACTTAGCAGTATACAACATAGCCAGGTAACACCGGCCTTCCAGTGCCGATAATTCAGCATAACTAGGTGAAACCAACCTGCCTAAACTATTATTTGTGGATATAAGTAAACTTTGTAAAGATAACCTCCACGTAAACAAGAGTTGTTTTTGAATTTGACGAAAAACATGGAAATCGCGAACTAAGCGTATTTTATTGATGAGTATGCATTTACGTCATGGACTCGATAATACCAGGCCTCATTTTTGAACAGGCGTCTAATGCAGGACACAAGCATAGATACAGGGTGTCTTTTTTAGACAATAGAAATTAAAAAAAAATGTGAATGCTGTCCGGCCTCTATCGTCTTCGCAAACAAACTCTACGCCGAGGAGCCCCACTGCCGCACCTAAAGTTACCCTGAGATGAGATTAAGAAGATCTCGTTAATTATATTTTTAATTTCTAACTTGAGGGCAGTTGTTTATGAGGAAAAGTTGAAGGACATGACAATTTTTAGCATACGGGTTTTTTTGAAAATCTCAAGAAAAACATGTAATTTGAGACAGCAATAACCGAAATTAAAGGGCCTGATCCAGGCGATATCGAAACTGAACGCTGCGGGAGCGCAGGAAATGCGGCATCTGTGTTACGTGATACCGGAAACTCACATGACAAACTTTGAAAAACGACGCGTGGCAGGAGAACCAGAAAAACGGCGAGTTTTCTCAAATACCAAATGACAACGCTAATTGTTTGCGTTGAGTGTGCAGTGCGTATCTGTTTCTTTCAAAAAAGTGCCGTTTTACTCAAGAAAACCGCAATTTCCGCCTTTTTCTTTCACTGCACAGCGTAAAATCGACTACTTTTCGGAGACAAGCGAAAGAATTTTTAGATGTGATGCATCTAATGGCGAAGCTTGATCCGGTGGTGGTGGTGGTGTGCGGCGTGACCACCCTTACTGCGCATGTGCAAACCCTTTCAAAAAAAAAAAAAAAAAAAACCTCTTTCTCCCCTCTCTCCTCTAGGCATCCCTTCCCGCGGCAACCACACCCCTCACTGCGCATGCGTCTCCCCTCCTCTAACCCTACCACGCTCCCCCCCTCCTCGAGGCATAATAAAGTACGTTGCTGGGCGAGTTGGTGCATCGTCACAAAATAAAAGTAGAGCGCGAAAGATTGGA